>WEIU01023838.1:271666-337659 GCA_013389925.1 Aegithalos caudatus | reverse complement strand
AGTCACCCGCGGCTCGGCCGCTGCCCCGCGCTGGGGGGCGCAGACCCCCCGCCGCCGAGCTGTCTCTGGCTGGGAGGGGCGGCGTGCCCTCATTGGCTGAGGCAGCTGTCAGTCAGCGGGGCAGCCCGCTGCTACCTGCCGGAGCGGGGCGGGATTGTCGCCAGACCGCTTGCGCTCATTGGCAGCTGGCGCTGTCAGTCAGATGGGGGCTTCCCCCGGCTCCGCCCCACCCCTCTTTGTGCCAGGGGGACAATGGGGGTGCTGGGCCAGGCTATGGCCACAGTCCCAGCATACTCCGGGGCAGACCTTGGCCAGGGTTCCAGTGTGCTCCTGGCAGGCCGTGGATGGACCCTCAGCAAGCTCTGGGGGTGCTGGCACTTCCCTGGGCCCGTGCAGGACATGAAGCTCTCAAGCCAGGCACCCCTCACAGGCCCAGCGAGAGAGAAGCTTTCTCCCTTTGTACTGCCCCTCCTCCAGTCCATGCAGCACAGTGGTCACAACAAGGCAGTGCCGTTCCCAATCCGTGGATTCCCATGCCTAGGAATGCCACTGCTGAAGGATCTGTGCTCAGCAAGGGTTGCATCAGCATAGTGTGATGTTGCAGATGGCTCCTCCAATGTGCTGATACTGCTCATTAGCACAAAGCAGACCTTCAATCTGTGTGTGTAATAGCTCTGCGGGAGATGAATGACAGTGATTCCGTGCCTCTTTGAGGTACTTCTGGGTCCAGTTTGATTTGCCCCATCCGTGCTGCCCTCCCAGGAGGAAGGACCATCCAGGAAGGGGTGGGAGAGCGTGTCTTGGAAGGAGCCTCCTTCAGTGTACTGAGTCACAAACCCGTGCTCCTCCCTTCTGACCTCTATCGCCAGTGATTGAGATTCCGTTGTTTTGAAGGGTCAGTACTGTGCTCCATTCTTTGTCCACAAACTTCATTTCTGCTGAATATTTTTGCCGTATGATGTGGGTTTCCTAGCCTGGCGCTTCTCAACCTATTGCTTTAACTCTCCAAATGGTGAATGATTGTAGGTCATCTCAGATAGAGGTGGTTATCCTTCTGACGTTTTCTTTATTATGGATCCCAAATTCCCCTCTACCCCTTGAGCTCTCTGATACAGTTTTGGCTTTGTTTATTTCCCTGGAATCTTACAGCAGAGGGATTTGGGTTGGACTTTGAAGGAAAGGGTCGAACAGAAAATGACAGTAAGAAGTAAAATTTGCTATGTTGAGAAAAACATGTATCTTTATGAAAGATGTTAAAAATGCATTAGGTTGATTGCTTTTAGGAATGACTGTGTCAGCACGGATCCTGCTGTGCTGTTGAGCAATTAGATAAATATTAAAGTTGTCTCTAGGTGCTCCAGCACTGTGAGGATGACTTTGTAGAGCTATTCATGTAGTAGCAGCCTATATTTAATTTCAGCATGTCCTTTTGTTATTCAGTGCAATGATTGCCACCCCTGCCTCAGACCAGAAGGGCTCATGTGCCAGCAGCTGATTCTATGTCTTTTTTCATTTTATCAGCTGGTCTTATAAAAGCTAATTCTTGTTTTTGCCTCTCGGATCGAGAGCTTCCCCCCTTCTCCTCCCTGTACAAGAAGTAGAATGGAGCAGTTGTTGTGACATCTGCCTGGAACGCTGGCAGGCTGTGGGCCGAGGAGGCTCATGGTGACACTGCATTTTTGCTCCTCTTTGGAGTTCAGGCAGGACGGGAAGTGGAGCTGCACAGAGCAGGTACCACTCTTCCCACTGCTGTTCCTTTACTGCTTTCCCTCAGAGAACTGCAGACACCTTTTGAAGGCTGAATTTTACCCTATCTCACGTGTGCCTGTGTGTGGGAAGGTGGGAAGGGGGAAGTGAGATACTGAGCTGGTGAGAGCCAGACCCCCCCAGTCCCAGCCCTACTCCAGTATCTCAGTGTGTTCCAAAAGGACATGAAGTTCTGTAGCTGAAAAATTAACAGGGAGGGTTTTTCCTTTTGCCACACATTGCTCTTAGCTGTATGTTTTCAGCAGGAAGAGCTTTGTAATATGTAGTGGGAGGTTGGAGCTGTACCTCAGCACAACTTTATACTTTTCATTGTCTAATTTAAAGAGTTGTATTCCCATCTGCAGTCCAACAAGCTCTCTGAATGGTCTGGGAGCCCTGCTGAACATCATGCACATGTCAATAGTCCAGCTGTGGCCTAAGTCACTGCAATTCCTTGACCTCCATGGAACATGGAATTATCTCTTGTTTGCTTTGTAGTCTAAGTGGTGGTATTTTATGCAGCTGAGTTGTCAGCAAGGGCTGTTGTGTCTTTGGTTTGTTCTTGATCTTATAAATTCTGTATCAAATAAAACAGTTTTACAACAATATGAAATGTGCGCTCTCCATAGAAAGTGCTACATGGAAGATCGGTGATTTCCATTTAAATTTGAGTCCTAAATGCATCAAGATGAATGAATCCATAACCACCTGGCTACAGAGCTAGTAGATGAGGTATGTTCAGGGATGCGGTATTGTGAGTTCTTTCAAAACAGTCACAAGAATTTTTAATAAATTTATCTTCCTTGACCTTTATATTTTACATGTAGTTTTTCTTCTTTTATTCTTTTGCTCAGATTAAAATAACAATATAAATAATAAAGCCCTGCCAAACAATGGAATGAAAGCCCAGCCGGGATAGTTACTGGTGGAAGTATATAAATTTTTATAATTTTTAAAAAATATTAATAAAACAGAGTTTGTAACAGAAGAGAAGATGCACGTGTTTTTGCTTATTTGAAACAAAGATGAAAAAACAGGTCTTTAAAGCTTCTGAATCAGAGTTATTTCAAAATGTAAACATTTTCCTCTCATTGCATAGGAATCTCAAACTGATCTATAATAAACAGATTTACTCAGTGCCCACATATCTTCAAAGAAATAAGATGTTTTCAAGAAAAATTGAATAGGTCAAAAAGTGCAGTCAGGCCTTTGTAGTGTGGAGATATCAAACAGCTGTTCTTGGTTTATTCCCACACACTTGGAAGCACAACTCTGTTGAAGCCCCATCCCACCAACACATTCAAAGCAGTCATTCGTCTTTGACTCCAAGTTGGAGTTCTGAACTCCCAACACATTTGGTTAACTTTGAACTTCAGCATGTAAATCTTAAAATACATAACTTGCTGGGAATCTCACCCAGACACTGGGTAATTCTTGGCCTCACATAAGGAACTTTCAATCTCTAAGTTAGGATAGGCGCATCATTGTTCTCCTGAAACCAGTTCCCCACAGCAGAATGTGGGGAACAAGATCAGTCATTATCCTGAACAAAATATTCACTAAGTGCAATATTCTATTGTGGGTACATTATGTTACTGCATTTCATTCAATTATTTTTCTGCAAGATTTGCCACAGGATGGTATTCTTTCCCAGGCAGAGTTGTTTATAAGCTATGATAAGAAAAATCAAAAGAGTGGTTTTGGTTCAGTCCTTGTTTCACTTTGAAGGGAATAGCCAGAAGAGAGTCTCTCTCAAGAGGTCTTTTTAACACTTCACGGGCCACTGTCACATTGATAATCAGTTAGTGCAGACCTTGGGATGCAGCTGGAGCTGAGTCTCTCGTGCAGAAAGGAAATAGTTTGTCCTGCCCAGTTGGCACTTGGGTGTGCTCCTGGAGCCAGCCTGGCTGCAGGTGTGTTATCAGGAGACAAGGATTCAAGCAATCTACCTTTCATATGCTTTATAAATAGCTATGTCTGGTTTGCAGAGTATTCCTGACACTCACCTCCTACAGATGTGTGCTGGCAGATCTGACTCTGGTGGTTTAGAGGCAGGAGTATCCTGACTCTTGTGGCAGAGCACACATGGTCTGTGCAGAGCCTGACAGCCCGGCTGAAACTGCTGATGGAATAGCTTGGCAGTAAAGTGTTGGACTGTGAACGGGAGAGGCTGGGGCCACCCCACATTCCTTTCTGCTGAGCCTGCTCTGGTTAGTAACCTCTGGCACTGGGAAGGCAGCCTCGGGAACCACTGCAGCCAGGGCTTGCCTGGCAGAGTCCTGAGCTACTCCTCTGGCCCCAGCCACCAAGTGGAAGTGGTGATGCTGACCCATGCAGAGGAGGCGAGGAGTGGAAAGCTATGGAGGAGCTGTGTTGTACTCAAAATGCTGTGGGGTAGCCAAAATGTCTTTTTGGCCTCAAAACCAGACCATTCCTACTGCAGAGCCCTTGAGAGTGAACAGGCACTTCACAGGTCACAGCTTTCAGTGCAAGCTTGCACATGCTTTGCTCCCATCGTGGGGCTAAGCAGAGCTGCTCCTCTCTGCAGAAGAGCTTGTGCCCGTGGTAGTCTGGGATTACCAGAAAAACAGCTTATCTGAGGAGATCCTATGAAAATCCGCTCCTTAGCAAAACTTGGGTGTTCCTGCAAGCTGTTCATTGTTTCAAGATGTCATTCCCTTGTGCAGGGAGAGGAAGTGGAGGAGGGGAGGGAGTCAGCACAGATCCAAGTTGATGATGGTGTTCCCAGGATGCTTCCGGACAGGGATGAGAGCTGTGGGGCCAGATGCCTGGCACTGACTCCCTGCCAGGGCCTTGCTGTGGCTGGTTTTACCCGCTCTGTGTTTGCTGCTTTGAATGTTGCAGGAGGCTCTTTGGATCTGTGCCTTCCTGACTGCCATCTCTCCTCTCTTCTTTGTCTCTTCTGAACAAGCTCTATCCCGTCAGCTGTGCTTCCTGCCCCCAGCCTTTCCTCTTGCAGTGTAACCAGCACCTTTGTCCTTTCCAGACCACAGTCTGGGTTGGTTTCCAGTGTCTTTTCTGACCACACTTCTGCCTCCTTAGTGTTAGCTAGTTTATCCACCACTTGATCATATTTTCCCTAGTTTCTTCTTCAGTCTGTTTCCCACAATTCTTTGCTATTTCCTTCTCCGTCCTCCTGCCATCCTTTCCAAATCTCCTGAGAGGCCTTGTAGCCTTCGTTCTTCTGGTGCCTCCTGAAGCTGGCAGAGTTCAGTTGCTCTTGCTGGGCTTTCTGGAGTGTTCTCTTTGCCCCAGAGGTTATCTAATATCAATAGACATCTGTGGAGCATGGATTTAGCCTCCCACACCCCTCTCTGTAGCCCTAGCTAGAAAAACACTCATCTCTGTACAGGGCAGTGTTCGGGTGCAGAGCAGTGCCAGGGTGCATGGGATGGTTGTGCCCTGTGAGATGTGTCACTGCCAGAGAGGGTGTCAGTCATGCTCTCCAACAACCAAGCTGGCACTTCCCATCCCCAGCCAGCCTGGAGAGTCAGTCCCTGGGGAGCTTTATTCCTAGTACAAAGGAAAGGATCTGGCAGTGCTGATATACTTTGCTACTCCTCTAAAACTTGTGAAGATGATGGAATGAGTGATAAGCTCACGTATTTGTCTGTTGCTTCCACAGGGCTCGGGTGTGATTAAAGCAGGTTTTGCTGGCGATCAAATACCAAAATACTGCTTTCCTAACTAGTAAGTATTCTGTTGGTCTTGGTAACTTCTTAGTACTGTGTACCAATTTTTTGATATGTAGAGGGGAATAATTGCCCAGTTTTATGAATGGAAAAATGAGTCACTCTTTTCTGCCTGCCACAAAGAAGCATCAGGGAGATGAGAGCTCTGTTGTTAAATATTTTGAGATTTTTGGGGACACACCCACATCATAAAAGGTGACATTATTTTGTCAGGCTCAACACACAATGAAAGCTGTAGGATCCTTTAATCTGCACACAATAAGGAAAAGGACCTGGATAAAGTAAAATTTGGGATAAGAAGTGTGAAGACCACTGTATATTTTTGCGATGTGGTATGATGTCTTGATTCCTGCCAGACTTCTTTGTAAGTTTTCTGAGAGTTTTGCCAGGATGAAGACTGCTAGAACTGGACCTCTGAATAGTCATTGGCTTTCATTTTCAATGTGGTGGGTTTTTAGTGAATAGTTTTGTTTTCTGAGCAATATGTTCTGTATGGGATGGTGTGATATGGGACATGAATGTCTAATCTGAGAAGTCTGCCTGAGGTCAGGCAGCCCATGTGGATCCAGCACCTCAGACAATTGCTCAGTCTCGCCATGTTCATCCCAGGCACTGTTGAAACAAGTGAGTCCTGAATAATCAGTGAAAAAAATATGGCCAGACTCAGCTGGTTTATGTCCAGCCAGTTCAGAACTATCTACAATCTGTCCACTTCACCTCTGATTTCTGAGATTAGCTCAGAGCAAACCTGGGTCTGTCTGCACCCGGTAGTGCCCCCAGACTCACCCACTGAGAAAGTTCTGGTTAGGACAGAAAGAAACACAAAGTAGGCAATCCTTGGGTGCATCTGAAATCTTTGTAGAAGCATTTACTCTCTTGTCTCTCTTCTAGTGTGGGCAGACCAAAGCACGTTCGTGTTATGGCTGGTGCTTTAGAAGGGGACATTTTCATTGGTCCAAAGGCAGAGGTAAGAACACCTGTACACTGCACTTGTCCATATATCTCAGTGTGCTGCTGTAAGGGGGGAATGTGGCAGTTGGACTGTGGTTCATTGGTATTGTGTATGTCTGAAGAGTAGAACAGATTGTTACTTGTATGTGTGTCCAAGATGGAGTGGGAAGCTTTATGAAATTCTTGTGCCAATCTGCTGCCCATAGACCTATTTCCCAAGGCCTTTGATATCTCTCTTTTCTTTTTAGGCTACTTCTAGCTCCATATGGTTACATACTTTTGACTGGGAGCTTTAGAAATAGACCCTACTCAATTGCTGTACATCTCCCTGCCGTGGGCAGGAAGCTTCTCTCCACAGTCCTGCTTCTGTCAGCATGTTGTGTCAGTTGTGTGGTCACATTTCTTGTGAGCCCTTCAAACTACATTCCCCAGCAACATCCTATTATGTTTTATATCATGACTGAGCTGATAGTGGAAAGATAGCATATGATAGATGTCTATGTGTTGACTTTAAAAGTGTTAGTATGGAATACGCTCTGCAAATGTCAGACATAGACATTCCTGCTTGGTATGCAAAGGCCTTGTCTATTCTCAGCTTCTCTGGACAAGATGTTTGTAATGAGTGTTCAGGTTTTGCCATGTATACTCTAGGTAAGTTATCTTTTAGTGGAATCAAAACTGAAGTTGGGTCTGACAGTAAGCCCCAGTCACAGTGCTCAGAAGTGTGATTGCTGTTGCTCTCTTGTCCTTCCTGTTTGCTCAGGAGCACAGAGGTCTTCTTGCGATCCGATACCCGATGGAGCATGGCATAGTGAAGGACTGGAACGACATGGAGCGCATCTGGCAGTACGTGTATTCTAAAGACCAGCTCCAGACATTCTCAGAAGAGGTGAGAGACCACGTTATGTAAAGGCACAGGCGTCAGTCAGTGCTTGGGTAACACCAGGAGCCTTGGAACTCTGGGAAAGATTTGGGACTTTTCCTTTGGCCTTCTTTCTGAATGTGTGTCTGTTGCTAAATTAGGTTCTTTCACCTCTCAGGAGATACTGCACAAGAAGTGTCCATCAGAATTCCTCTGCAGATCTGATGGTCTGGCCTGACTGAAAATCTGCCTTTCATATTTGCTATTCACACTTTCTCTAATGATTCTACTCTAGGCCAAGTGTTTCTGACTTTTCCTGTTCTGCCTGCACATCAGGCATATCCACTCAGCAGTGACATGATTTGAAGTGAGGAAGGAGAAAACCACAGTCCTGTGGTCTGGAAGGATCTCACCAAAATATTGTTAAATGTCTGAGAACAATCTAAGTTGTGGAGTAGGAATATTTCTGTCTGCTTGTGCTAAGACTATATATCTTCACCCTTTATTAGGGTCTGCGTATTTTGGCTAATCTGGTTGATTTTTTGTCACTGAGAGTCACCCTACTTGTCCTTCATGGGTCAGAGTTACTCACAGAGTACATTTCCTAACAGTTCTTCATAACTAGACCAGAACCCTCCTGGTCTTCCAACCTAATAGAGATTATTCACATCTAGTACAGCTCAGGTGAAGTTACTCCTTTGTACCTGTCCTCTTGCACCAGCAGTTCCTAAAGTGAATATATAAGCAGAAACTTTTAGGAACACACCCCTACTACCTTCTGGTTACTGCAGCACAGCTCCTTCTTCTCTTTCCCAGCATCCTGTGCTGCTGACAGAAGCACCCCTAAACCCACGCAAGAACAGAGAGCGTGCTGCTGAGGTGTTTTTTGAGACCTTCAATGTGCCAGCACTATTCATCTCCATGCAAGCTGTGCTTAGCCTGTAAGTGTATTTTGTCTTCGATTTGTTTTTGTGGAATGTTGCCACGAAATCCATGCTTTTACAAAAAAGCCTGTGGAAGACCTCACTGATGTCTGACTTAACCCCCTTTTCATGCAAGAACTGAAACTCAATTTGTGTAACAAAGAGTTTATGGGAAATTTGCTGCGCTGCAAACAGGACTTGCATTTTGAGGGGTTTTAGGCCCTGTTTGTGTGCAATCGCCGCTTCCTGAGTTGAGCGTGGATGTGCTGCTTGCCCGGGCTCACTTTGAGGTGCTTGTTCTGACTTGAGTCTTTGTCCCTGTGGTAGCTACGCGACCGGCAGGACCACGGGCGTGGTGCTGGACTCTGGGGATGGTGTCACCCACGCGGTTCCCATCTATGAAGGCTTTGCCATGCCTCACTCCATCATGCGGATTGACATCGCTGGCCGGGATGTCTCCCGCTTCCTGCGACTCTATCTCCGGAAGGAAGGCTATGACTTCCACACAACCTCTGAGTTTGAGATTGTCAAGACCATCAAGGAGGTGATGCCCTGCCTTGTTTCTGTGTTTGTCCAAGATGGGATTTCTTCTCAAGTTGTGGCTTGTGAAATCTTGTGTGAAGTTTCAGCCTACTCAGCTCTGCACCTAAATCCATTATCTATGTGAGGGAATCTAGGGCCCCTAAGATGATTAAGGGACTCTTATGCGTGGAAAGCAGGGACAGCTTGGACTGTTGAGCCACAAGAAATGTTTGGGGAGAGTCTCATTGATGTATATAAATGTCTTAAAGGAGGATGCAGAGAAAACAGAGCCAGACTCATTTCAGTGATGTCCAGTGACAGGACAGCATGCACAAACTGAAACACAGGAGGTTCTGTCTGAAAAAACTTTCTTTAGCGTGAGGGTGACCAAGTGCTGACACAGCTTGTTTAGAAGGTTGTGGAGTCTCCATGCTTGGTAATATCATCTGAACATGGTCCTGGACAGCCTGCTTTAGGGGACCCTGCAAGACAAGATGACCTCCAGAGGTCATTTGCAACCTCAGCTGTCCCATATTCTGGGAGAGTTACAGTCAAAATCACATTAATCCCTGTTGAGAGGCTGCTAACATGGAGGTGAAGATGGGCTGGCAGTTCAGAATCAGTTTTGCATTTACCTGTTCTGCAGTTTTACAGTGTCTGATGATACCTTTCACTAGTGTTTGTTTGCCCTTCATGGAGTAAAATCCATGGCAGCTAGGGATCACAAGTGGAATATTGCAAGGTAGTTCACCTGCCGTGAGCCTTAAAGGTCTTCTCTCCAGCACATAATACTGTTGAAATCAGTCTCCCCAAAGGGATACATGGATTTTATTAGTGAGAGAAACATTTTATCAGAGGCATTTGGCACATCACCATACCCTTCTCATCTGCCTCTCCCTGACTCTGTTTCTTCTCCAGCGTGCCTGCTACCTGTCAATAAACCCCCAGAAGGATGAGACTCTGGAGACTGAAAAGGCTCAGTACTACCTGCCAGATGGAAGCACTATTGAGGTTTGTAAGGACCACCCTCGGAGGATTCCTCCTGTGAGGTACAAGGTTTCCAGAAAAGCTCCCCAGTGACAGGAAATTTCATGCAATGTTAGATGGGAGGGTATAATTTTAAAAGACTCTAACTCATCCTAGGCTGTTGACTGGGCACTAGAATTTTTAAGGAAGGAAAACTTGACTAGAAACCTCACAACTTCTGCTAGAAGTTCTGGGTAAGGATGCATCATGACAATGTGGACTGTGAGCTGTTTGAGGGCAGGCTCTGATCTAACACTTTATGCAGATCAGGTATGGAGCATGGGTAGATGTCAGCTCACTAAATCCATCAGTGGTTTTATATGTGCCTTTTGTCCTGCTTAGAATTGTCTCCTGTGCATTAACAGTTGATTTGAAGAGTTAGGAATACTCCTTAGAAGACTGAGCCCACTATAGAATGGTCGAAAGAGAAGAAATACAGATTTTACCTCCAGTACCAGGGCTGGATTTGCTCCCTTTATGCCAGACCTGCTGTATGGGGTCGAGCAAGTTTCTTCATCTCTTTCATTTGCAAATTGGAAATGGAGCCCGTTGTAGGAGCTGTAGTCCAAACTAGCATTCACTCGGGATCTCGTGATGAAGCATGAATGTCCAGGAAGCTTCATTACTCTGAAGCTTCACCTTAGAAATGCAGGTCCATCTGTAGGTAGTGAACAAAACCACACTGTTTGCTTCCCTCTGTCCTAACTTCTGCTCTTTCAGATTGGCCCAGCCCGTTTCCGAGCCCCAGAGCTCCTGTTCCGGCCGGACCTGATAGGGGAGGAATGTGAAGGCCTTCATGAAGTGCTTGTTTTTGCCATTCAAAAGTCAGACATGGATCTGAGGCGAACGCTGTTCTCCAACATCGTGCTGTCTGGAGGCTCCACACTTTTCAAAGGTTCCTGCCTCTCCTCTTTTAGTGTGCTGTGACGTATCTGAACTCTTGCTTCTTTCTCATGGGAAACTGGGAAGATAATCCAGATCACCCAACTTGTCCTCTGGGATGAGGGCTTTGTAAATTCTGCTCTCAGGGTATTTACTTCCTAATTTTCTGAGTCCTAGTCATATCCTGCTGGGTATGCAAGACACCTGCCCTCATACATCACTTTCTGGGCTTGGAGGGTTTTTACTGTTTTCCTCTAATCAATGGCTGTGGAGGGACTGAAGAGCTGTATTCACTCTTGTATCTCACAATGCGACTAGATACCAAAAAGGACTCTTCCATCTTCTGAAGTTTCTTTACGTCTCTGATACGTGAGAGTTCAATGGTCCTAGTCCTACATGAGTGTCAGCTGTGTGTGTGCAGAAAGGTTTCAGCCTGTCCCCTCAGGGCTCAGTTGGTACCCACTGACCTAAAGATATCCTCTGCCAGAACCCATTAGTCTGTTATCCACTGCTTGACATCGCCAAGTAGATCCTGGTCTTCCCATTCAACCCCATGTACAAATGGGCTGAACACAGGAGGAATGCCTAGGGAAGGAGGAGGTCCTAGCTAAAAACCTTGTTTGTTGACTGAGGTTGCTGCTGAGGAGTGAAGCCCATTGTGCCAGTGTTTGAGGTCTCAGTGAGACAAATTCTTGTTATGTCAGTGTCTGTGTTCTGTGCCTCCCCAGACTGGACTCTCTGTAGGATGTGGAATGGGGTATTTGAATAGGACTACATAGGACATGTCCACATTGTTAGTGGATGGAACTTGGGATTTTGCTAAGGTGCTCACACTACACATTTTCTGTCTTGTGTAGGCTTTGGTGACAGGCTGTTGAGCGAAGTGAAGAAACTAGCTCCAAAGGACGTCAAAATAAGGGTAGGAGCCATCTCTGCATTTGTCACTTACCAAGTGTGTTGTTCTGTGACCTTGTGAAAGAACCTTGCTCTGACTGCAGCTGCCATTTACTTCAAATCAGAAATTCCTTTCCTGAGACACTCATATGCCCAACAGCACTTGTTGTGATGAAAATCAGTTTGGTTTCATTATTGAGAATGTGGCTCCTCTGACATGACCCCTGTCCAGGATTCTGGACCAGAGTGGCTGTTTTGTGGGGACTACCAGGTGTTTTTCTGTTGGGAGAGATCACATCTGTGTTTGTCAGGTGGTAGCTGGAGTGAAGTGTGGGCAATGTGCTAGGAGGAACAGACTGCAGCTTGGGAAGGTACTGACTGATTCTCTTTCTTCCAGATATCGGCTCCTCAGGAGAGATTGTATTCCACGTGGATTGGGTATGTACTGCACAGCCTGGGATTGGGCTGGGGAGGCACAGCCTGGCAGCTCTCACACTGTGCTGTGTGTCAGGGGGGTTGTGTTGCTCAGCTGGGCGATGATTGGCATGTTCTTGAAGCAGCAGTCACCAGGTCATGTGGGAGGGGGCAGGTGATGCCAGGCTCTGTAACATGGGCACATTTGAGGATAGCAGGAGAGGGAGTGGCTGTCCAGAGTGTGTGTCTGTCATGGGTAACTGAGCCTGGGCACCTTTCTGTCATGGGGCAGTGTCATGATAGAAACAGCCCATCTCTGCAGAGATACTATGAGAGTGTGCCCCAGCATTTTCCTTTAACCCATAACGTGCTTGTCTCTCCATAGTGGCTCTATCCTGGCCTCTCTGGACACCTTTAAGAAAATGTGGGTTTCAAAAAAGGAATATGAAGAAGATGGAGCTCGTGCCATCCACCGAAAAACCTTCTAGCCCTGGGACCTGTCCTCAGTCTCCTCCGAAGACTCACTTAAACTCGCTTTTCTGAGTCCGAGTGTCTGAGAGCTGCCTGTGTGTGTGTGTGTGCGCCAGCATGCCCCGATGTCACTGAGCAAAGACGACAGCAGCAGGAGGGTTGTATTAGTACTACTAACTTCTTTTTGTTTTGGTTTTTTTTTAAATGTAAAGGAGAAAATACCAATCTAAATTTCTCCAGAATGGCCCATTCCTTTTTCATTTCAGTCCCTTATTTTCTGTATCACAGTCACATCTGTCATTGTAAAACAAATAAGCAAAAACAAAGGGAACAGCTTATAGAAACTGCCTGGCAAGCCAGAAGGGAGCCAACCACTGCAGACTGCTCGTGCGGGCTTTAGGCAGCCTGACTGCAATGCCTGGATTGTCTGGAAACACAAAGCTGAGGCCCCATAGCTACTTCCTTCTTCAGCAGTGTCTTCACCATCAGTAGGTTTTTGAAGTTGTTTTTAATATATTTTTTATTAAGAGAAAGCACATTCTCAACAGTTAAGTCCATTTGCCCCCACTGTTTGTATGAGTGTGCGTATGAGTGTGTAACTTCTTAGCCTGATGTGGGGTCTGCACCACAGCTGGAGAAGTTGGCGATAAGACTTAGTTTGTATTGCATGGAGTAGAACAAAGCAAATCTAATCAGCTCTCATTGTACTAGACGGTTATTCTCTTGTACCTTGTTTTAAATACCTTTTCTCCTCTGGAAGTAAGTACCCCGGAATGGGCGTGAAGGCACTTGTGTGTTCCCCCTCAACCTGCCAAGATTTACAGTGCTGACTTCTCGTGTTCTTTGTAAGAGTCGAGGCTGTTTCCCTCCTTCCTGCCATGTCAGGGCAAAGGTAGCATGTATTCACAGCCAGGCGTAACTCTTGTGTACTTTATCCATTCTGGGGCAAAATAATAATTGGGAAGGTGCATTGTAATGTAAGAATTTGTTTTATTTATTGAAATGTCTGAGGATCTCTCAAATACTGACTACAGCACCTGGGAATTATGCTTTGGGTCTTCTTTGAACATCTGTTGCCCAGCTGCCCGCTGCTCAATGTTCGCACTGCGCACAGCACCCGTGCTTAGCGGAAAGGCCAGCCCTGCAGCATCACCCTGTCCCTGCTCTGCGGGGACCTGCTGGTCGCTGAGAATGCACCAGGGGAAAGGACAGTAAAGCGCACTGGGAGGTCGGTGTGAGTGGCAGGGTTGTGAGCAGGAAGCTGTCCTGCTGGCTGTGTTCTGCTGCACTGTGGTGCCTTTCTGCTCACCTGGTGGCTGCTTTGCTTGTACTGCTCTAACAGCCCTGGGCAGCCTGCAGACCTGCTTGTGTTGGGGCATGCCACTGTTCTGGTTTTACTTGTGCATTATTCGGTGCTCTTTTTTTCCCATTAGTTTTCTGCAGAACGTGGCAGTAGCAATGGAGCTGGAGTTGCTTGGTGGCAGTTCCTCCCTGTTTCTCTCTCTTCATTCCCACACATCACCTTGGGGTCACTCTCAGGTGCAGAGATGGGGTAAGAGCTGGAGGATTGCCACAGAGGTGAGGGAATGGCCAGTGCACTGCCCCAGCTGAGATGAATGTAAGCAGCAGCTGGTTGCCACTGCAGGAACCATGTTCTTGGGGCTCGCCCATGGGTTTGGAGAGGCTGTAGGCTGGTGGGTGGAGTGGTCTCCCGGCTGAGGCCAGGCTATGTCCCCTCCCCACATCAGAGCAGACTGTTTTTTAAGCAAGAACCCGTCAGAAAAGAGCCATCAGTGCTCAGCCTTCTGCTGGGAAACTGGTTCTGTTCTTGCTGGTTTGCTGCAGCACACAGAGGGGAATTGCAGCAAATTCCTGTCAGTTCCATTTCTGTGTGCTCCAGGCAGTGCTCTCCATCCCTCCAGCCACTCCACTGGCCTTGCAGCAGCAGTGCTCCATTTTGTAACCTGCAGTGACTGGGCAGGATGGTGCTGTCTCCAATCTAGCATTCGTTTGGTCTGCCTGACTGTTCCCTCGCACACTGTCCAAACCATGTTGCCTGGTGGTGCCCAGCATACTTAAATAAAGTCATTCATATACAACATTCAAGCCTCCTGGCCTCCTCGTCCCACATTTGCAATTTTAAGGAGGTAACTTGTGTTCTCTAGCCTAAGCAGAATTGTTCCCGGTCAGACTCTGCAGAGACACCATCTTTGGTCTGGGATTGCATTCCTGGCCTGGCTTTTGTGGGAGGAGATTCCTGGGCTGCAGCCAAGGTATTCCAAATATACTCTCCTTTACATGCGTTATCCCTGAGACTTGTGTTACTGCAGACGGATGAAAGGCTGGAACAGGGCAGCCTGGGCTGAGTAAGGGTGATGCCACTGCTGTGAGAAGAGCTGGTGCCAGCCCAGCTGTTTGCAGAGAGCAGTGAGTACAGCTGTGCTCACCGGGTGGGCCCTGGGGAGTGGCACAGTGGCCAGCGCTATGACTGTTCCATATTGTCCCCAGCAGCCACTGGTGTAGGAACAGGACAGACCTAACTCTTAGCAGGAGGGCTAAGTGACACCTCCCTTCAAAAGCAGGTGATCCCCTCTGCCCCCTGCAGAAACAGCCAAACCTCAGTGCAGTTTTGTGGAGGAGGAGCTGTCCCCTTGTCTCCCCCCAGCCACAGCCGTGTCCCCACACACACACACACATCCACCTAGCCAGCTTGGAGCCACTGGCTAGAAGAAAATCAAGCAATTCAGAAAAAGATCATCTTTAATTTATGAAATGGCAAATCATTCTCAAACTTGGTTAGAAATTTCACAAATAACTTATGATTGAACCATTAAGAACTACAGCAGCCTCACTGCAGGAATGTCTTAGTCCAAGACAGAAGGCAGCCATGTCCTGAGGCAAGATGGCAGGACATGGTGGGCTGAGACCCCACAGGGAACCTGGCACTAAACAAAGAACATCCCTCAATGTGCAATGGGTTCCAAACGCTGCCTGCCAAGCACCACTCCTGCAGCAGGCAGGCAGAGGCTTTGGCACATCCCTTCTGCCTGCCCCAAACACATCACAAGGATTGAGGAGTCACTCCCTTGCCTCAGGGACCCCTTTGGTGATTACCTGTCCATCTGCTCCCAGCCAAAACCAGGGAGACCAAAGCACCTGCTCTCCCCCTGGATCCCTGGCTCAGCAGCCAGGTGAAAATGATCTAACCTGGGCATTGTTTCAAGCACAGAGGAGCTGAGGTGTCTGCTCCTCCCCACAGGGGGAAAATTCCAACTCTGTGACTGCCCAGTCCTCTGTCAGACAGGCTCCAAAGAGGAAATGAAGGCACAAAAGCAGGACCTGGTGTCTCCTCCAGGTTGTGTTCTGAAAGAGAGGAGGGTACCAGGCTGCCTCACCAGGTCACCTGGGATTGCCCTGGGCATGGAGGCACTTCCAGCTTCTGGATTAGGGGTTGGTTCCCTGACCTTGCCCAGAATGGGAGGGGGCTCATGGTACAGCTGTGTGGTAGCACTGAACAGAAGGAACTGGGGAGCAGAAAGGAGAGGTAAACACATGCAATGAAATGTCCAGTGAAATGATACAGCTCAAGGTTCTGAACTCAGTTCAAGCCAAACACCTTTCCCAGGCCAGCAACAACTCCCTCTACAAGGCCACAGAGGGAACCTCAGCATAAACCAGCACACCCAGCAGATCCTGGCTGTGCAGGATACTGTCCTGGGAACAACAAATGCTTAAGAGTGGATTTGGTCCAAGAACCACAGCAGTGCAAGTGGGAGGGTTGTACCAGTTACTGGGAAAGGCCTTCAAGGTCCTCTCATCCCAGCTCCTGTTTGGCAATCATTCCCTTGGTCACTTGGTCCCTCAGGAGCTTCCTACTCCACTCCTTGAGACTGCAAGGCTCTAGTGAGAAAGGACACTCTGTGGTCTCCTGCTCAGCTGGAGAGGCTGTGGCCCTTCAGAGCCATGCCCAGCACAGAGAAGTGCATTGGGGATGTGTCTGTTTCAAATACCTCCAAGCCAGCACCTGTTTGCTGGAATGAGCAGCTCTCTGCTCCCCGGGACAGGCTGGGATAAAATGTTCTTGTTCCTGAGATGAAGCGATCTATCTCAGGCCCCTCACATGCTGAACCTCACTGCCTTCCCCAGTGACCACCACCTGGAATGAGTAGACATTGGCATCACAGCATTTCACAGCTGAACCCTGAAGATCAGGCTCTCTCAGCCCACCATCCCTGCCCTTTGCCTGCCCTCCAGCAGCATCCTGGAACCAGCAGCATTCTGGGGGCTCAGGCACCCTTAGATTGTTTTGACCTCTGGTGCTTGGCCTTGTGTCAGGCTCTGCCGCTGAGCCTTCACCGTCTGCAGCCGCTTCCCATGCAGGCTGAACTGTGACCAGCTGAAGAGCTGCAGCAGGGCACACGTGATGGGCACGAAGACGAGGAGGTAAAAGCAGCCCTGGCGAAGAGTTGGCTCCAAGGCCGCGGCAGACTCCAGCTTGGGCTGGGCACTCACCACGTTGTTCAGGGGATTGCGCTGGAAGATGTCATAGCCTGGTGTCAGAGAAGAGTTTGTGAGAATGGGGCAGTGGGGATGGACCTTTGTCCATTCTCTTTGAGCAACCAGCCACGGACACGCAGACACCAGGCACAGGTTAGCAACTGAAGAGCCCTCTGCACCCACCCAGGGCACAGCACAAGGTGCCAGACACTGAACTCACAGGTCTGCCCTGTCCTGCTCCAGCGCCTTCCCCAGGAGCATCCTTACCTGTGTATGCACAGAGCAGCCAGGTGCCGATCAGAGGGGCGAAGGTCTGGCCCGGCTTGGTGACCAGAGCCACCATCCCGAAGAGCAGGGCTGAGGCTGCCTGCTTCCTACGGTTGAGGACTAGGTCCTCGTCCACCAAGTCAGTGACCACCAGGTTGAGTAACTTACAGGTCCCTTCTGTGAACACGCGGTTGCTGCAGAACAACAGGCAAAGCACTGAATAGGGCTATCAAGAAATGACAGGAAAATGTGACAGATCACAAAAAATTGCAGGGGTGAAAAAGGTTTCTCCACACTTGAAATAAGAATTTCAGAAGCCCTGGTTACAGGAGAGGAACATCACTATCAATAAGACTTTGTACCACGCAGTGACACCTCAGATCAATCCTGACTTGCCACATAGACAGGCCTGGGGACAGGACACACCGGGCCTGTGGCTCACAGGCACCTGCAGCACACACCGACGGCTGTGGAGGAGGAGAGAAGCTCTCAGCAGCTGGCAAAGGTAGGTGCAGGCTGCCACCAGCCCTACTGGTCTGTGACCTCCTGAACATCACTGCCTCCCTCACTCTGCAGTAGGACAGCCTGTGGATTCTGCAGTGACCTGTCCCATGTGCTGTCAGAGCTGGAAACCACATGGCTTATGCATGATCCTGCCCCCTGTTCTCTGCTTTCCACTCCTCTTCTTAAAAGAGGGACAACTCATTTTGGTTCCCAAGAGACAGAGGGCAGGGGAAATGACTGCTGTTTGCCTACCTGGCAATGAAGATGCAGAGCAGATACACCTGGTCAGGTCCTGCCAGGAGCATGACAACACTCAGAGCCAGCTTCAGGAAGAAGAGTCCTCGCACCACAGCGTAAACCCCACAGCGGCGGCAGAGTGACAGGAAGTAGAGGTTGTTGAGATGGGGAGCAATGTAGGAAACACCTGAGCAGAGACAGAGGTACAAACAGCTTGATGGAGTTTCACTTTCCACCGAGCCCCCAGACATGATACCAAGACAGACAGCAAGGTTGGCTATTGCCAGCAGGACAATACAGAGTAGCACCCCTGCATATACAGAAGGCTGCATCAGATTTATTCCATGGCACTGTGGCACAGCACATGCTTTCCTACAGAGGGAGACCTTCTTCCATTAACCCCATGGGCAGGAAGGAAGACTGGCCCAGTGTCATGCAGAAGCTGCAACTCGGCTCTGGAGCAGAAATGAGAGACAAGACTGCCTGACCAGACCTGGCCTGCACAGAACCCTCCTAGGGTAACTCTAGGACTAACGCCCATATATCTGTGGCAGCATGGAAATGGTCCATATGCTGCAGAAGGAAAGGGACAAAATTCAGGGCTGTGTTCTCTGCTGCATCCTGGGAACACTACCTGCAGCCTCTAGTGCTCAGAGCAATACCTCTCTGGAGTCTGGTGTCCAGCACACCAGTCTTGTCCTTACTAGACAAGGCTCCAAGTTACTTTGGTGCCCAACAGGGACAACTCAGAGGTCCCAGGGTAACATGTGGGGTGTGTGCATGTGTGAACCTTACAGCCCAGAGTCCTGCATGTGAGCACACCCCTCCCCAGATGGAGTTTGGGAAGAGCAAACCCAGACTATACTCCTATGTAACTTGGCTGCTCCCTCCAGTCCCACCTGAAACTCACCAAGCAGGAAGGATCCAGTAGAGATAGAGATCTGGTCTGACAGCAGGTGCTCCAGGAACAGAGGGAAGAAGTTGCTGTTAAAATGGCAGTGAAAAACCTGTGAAGGCAGCATGCAGACGAGCTGGTCAGCAGGAACAGCAGTGAGAAAAAACAGAAAAAGCTAATAGCTCTCTGAGCTCTGTTGTCCTAGGAGCCCCATGCCAAAGGATCATGCAGGATAGGCCTGGAGTACTTCAGCAGAGCAAGACCTTGGCTGCGGCATTTCCAATGCTGCTGGCTGAGACTGCAGAACTGCAATGCCATCAGCCATGCTCACTGTGTGCCTGAGGTCAGCCCCACTGCCTGGCTGTACGGCACAGTGCTGCTGGGGCAGACAGGGCCAGCAGTGACAGCAGTGACCAAGAGGCTTTGGGGGAGACAGCGGCATTGGCAGGAGGGAGGAGGCAGCAGGCAGGAGGACATTGGTAAGGCAGTGAGGCTTGAACACAAAGATGCAGACCAGCATCAAGAGCCTGCCTGAGGGGAACTGAGGGATCCCCAGGGAGCCACGACTGCAGCACACAAAGCTGGGAGGGCTGCCGGCATTTGGTAGTCATCACTGAAGAGGATGAAGAACAGAAATGGTAAAAGCCAGCTGGGAGATGGAGCCAGCTGGACAGAGAGAACAGTGATGTGAGCCTCAGGAAAACGGAAAGGGAAAGGAGACTGTGCTGACAGCCACACCAGCAAAAAGTACTCCTGAACTCATCCCCTCTGTGAGCCAGGCCCTGTGCTTCTGCACCCCATATGGGCTGCACAGCTCAGTCAGTCCCCATCACCCAGCCTACGCTGCAGAAAGAGGAAGGAGCACCCCACAGCTTGCTCAGGAAGTATCCTTAGTCACAAGCAGGGAGAGTGGCTACCAGCTGCTGAATCAGCCAGCATGTGCAGGAGGCTCCAAGAGCAAGTGGGTGCTGGAAACATCTCTGCCCTTCCTGGGAAACTCAGATACTGCTGAATCACCCATCTCAAACAGCCAGAGCTAGCGCTCATCCTCCAAATCGCAGCGTGCCACTTCTGTGCCTACCTGGACGAGATTCATGCAGACAAACCAGAGGAAGTTGCGATGCCGGGAGAGCTGCTGGAGATACTCTGCCAGGGTGATCCTCTTCTCCTGGGGGACGGAGAGTTTCTCAATGTACAGCCTAAAGGAAGAGGAGGGATAAAAAGCAACCATAAATCACTCACACCATACAGAGTCCCCAGCTCTCCCTGTGTACATGCAGAGCTGTCTCTCAGCTTCCATCCCAACCTTTTGTATTCCTGGACCAATCAAAACAGTGGGGTCTACAACAATGATTATTGCTAGTAAGAAGCACAGGCAACAGGCCTCCCACAGAATATGTCATCTTTACAGAAAATTCACATTTCTGTCCAGAAATCCAGTCTCCTCTTATTAGCCATTCCACTATACATATGTCCCTCTTCCAGGTCCCTGCAGTTAGCTCACCTGGCAGATCTCTTCAGGATCTGCTGCTACTACAGCATAATGCTGGTAGCTCATAACAAGAGATGACAAGTGAGGCAGCCCAAGGAAGGAGCTGAACAGGGAAAATCAGCTTGGTGTGGCCTACCAACAGCCCAGCCATTATCAGGCAGCTGAAGTGAGTAACAGGGAAAGACATTCACTTGTCCAACTGCATAGGGCATGGACAGCAATGTGGTCTCAAGCTCAAGCAGGAATGTTTTCACAAGTTGCTTCTGATATTTTATCACTCACAGGCCACACTGGGTGCTCTAGACTGAACTAATTTCATGTTCCAAACACTGGATGGCTACATAGCAGTTTAGGCCTCTGCCTCCAGTTTGGACTAGGGCTGACACAAGACACTTTTGTTCTATTTTCAGAGGAGCCAGTGTAACAGCTGATCCTGAAAACTGTATCATCAGACAAGAACCAGAGATAATTAACAAATTTTGCCTCATCCTGGATCTTCTCACACATTCAGTTTGCTGCACATCTATGCCAGGCCTTTGTCCCTGCTGAGAATTCGTGACCCTTACTCTTTCAAGGTTGATTCCTGGTCCCATTTTGCTTTCCCATCAGCCTGAAACCGCTGGCGGAGCAGCTGTGTGGACAGGGTGAAACCAACAATGGAGCAAAGGGCCAGCAGGACACAAAATATGCGAAAGGAAAAGAAGTCCTCCTTGTTCCACACTGCGTAGGACATGAAGACAGACAGGGAGCCTATGGCACTGAAGAGGGAGCAGTAGAAGTTGAGGCTAGTCCTGTCTTTTGCTGAAACAGCCAGGTCTGCGAGCAAGGCATTGTGATGGAGATCAACCATGGTGAGAAAGCTGTCATACATGCAAAGGCAAAGGAGGAACTGCAAACCAGGATGAGCCCAGGCAACCCAGAAAGCCAGGAAAGAAATGGCAAAGAGGGGGCCATTGTGGCTTAGCGCTTTGAGCCTCTTCAGAACTACTTCAGGGGAGGAAATCTCTGCTCCTGCCCTGCAACAGAAGAAGAAAAAAAAATAGTTACCTAGACAAAATCCTGCATGATCACATATATTTCCTCTTCAAGGCAGTCATGTAAGTGGCATAGACACAAATAGAGCATTTGATCAAGTAACAACCACCCACACATCAGATACCATCTCAGCTAATAGTGAATACACTGAAAATATGGGTTTAAGAAGGCAAAAAAGGGATTTTTTTTTCTCCAGAGCATTTATCTCCCTGACAGTGCTGTACTATATGCACTTTGCACAATGTAAATGATTTTCATGAGTTTTTACTAGTTGCAGGAAGCCACACCATGATTTTCATTAAAATGTTGATGTAAATACATGAGAAATGCTAATGGTGAACAATACAAGGCTGTCTTGCCTCAGCTCCCATCCCATAGAGTTTGGGAACAACTGGTCAGAGGCATTTCATGTGGAAATAACTGTACTTTCCCCCCTTGTGCTTCTCAAATCATGTACAGACACTCTCTAACACCCCACCAAGAGGCTTGCTCACATAGCAGGGGCTTGAGATTTTAGATGCCCATATTTTGGCTCTGCATTACTCACGACTATTAAGTAAATCCAAACAATAGGTGAGTGTGACTTTCTATATACAGTCAAGTACTGAAACAACATTTATGAGCACTGAACTTCAAAGATGCCAGGAAAAGGAGGTATTTAAGAGTTCCATGCCCAATAAGCCATTCCCATGCCATCATTTTAAAGCTGCCAATTTGACATGATCTTCCCCAGAGACTAAACATCTTCCCAGACTCTTCTGGAAGCCCAACTTCACTTACTGCTGTGTGCTAAGGAACACTCGGTCACTCAGCCAGCCAAACAGAGGGTCATTGAGGCTGTTCCAGATCAGAAACACTGTCTAGGAAAGAAAACAGGACAGTGAAACAAACCACAGGACAGCTCCTTTCTGTCACCAAAGCAAGCAGTGCTGAGCTGGCATGGTGAGCCACTAGCAGGAACTGTCCCAGCACACCTTCCCTGCCCCATCACTGCTGTATGATGCCCCTGTTTGGGGTAACTGGCAGTCAGGCCAGCGATTTTCACTGCCTGTGAAACACCCCAATGTCCTCAGAGGAATGGCAGTCTTAAGAACTAAGTCTCTGCATTTTCTGTGCTAGCTTGTTCTATTTTTATATAAGTGGGAAAAACTGAAAAGCCTAAGTTAGCACTTGGAAGGCTCCCTTGCTCTCCCTCCTAAAGGGAACGCTGCTATTATAACTAACAGTTTTCACATTTATAGCAAGGAGCAGTCTTGGTTTCAGAGTTTCCTACTTAAAGAGCACAAAACCTTATGAAAAAAAAAAACTAACCTCTCCTATCCAAAAGGACAGTTTATCAATCTTGTAAACAGAGACGAAGGTGTCCACATAGTACAGGAGGAACACGTTGTGCAAAATGGAGACAAAGAGTGACAGAGACCCGTAGATCACTGCAGTGGGCAAATGGAAAAGACAAGCCAGCAGTCGCAGCCCCATGTTGGTGCAGTCAGTATTCAGCTCCTTTAATCACCTCCATTTCAGATGAGATGTCTTCTCCCAACACCTACTACATCTTTTTTGGGGCAAATCCATTATTGCTCCTGCAAGAGAGAAAAAAATAAATAAAATAGAATGAAAACAGATTAATTTTCTTAAATGAAGTAAAAGGTGAGTCAAGTTAATTGGTAAATCTTTGTCTGCAGAGATCAGAATTCATATTGTCTTGAGGAGCTGCTACAAAGTGGATTGGAGGGGATTTAAGAGACTAGAAGCTGTCTGTGGCACTAAAGCTGTTTCATTAAGCTGAAGCCAGGCTGTGGGCTCCTGGGGGTATGACTGTCTCCTCCTGAGCAGCCTGCCCTGTCCTTTACCCTGTAATGTTCTTTGTTATCCAGCAAGTTGACAATTAATCCAGCTCTTTAAAGGCAAGGTCACAGGAGGAATCAAGCTAAATAGCTGCAAACAACAAAGCAGCTTTCAGAAAACATACCTAGTCATTGGTATTTTTAGGTACTAATGTAAATTTTTACCCAAATTAAAATGACAACAGCTGTGATGTAACCTCACATGTGCACAATGCTTTCCCCAGGCAGTCACAGCTGACAGCACCTGGGCTGGCTCAGACAGGAGTTATTTATGGCAAGCAGTGCTGCTGCTTTGTGGCATGAAGAGACATGACCAGAACAGGACTGCAGCAGGCACACTGCCATCATGCAATGAAAGTAACCAGAAGTGCCTGAGCAGTTGTCAGCTTGTCTTGGGAGTGGCCTAAATCTTAGGGCCATAGTCTGAAATAAAGATGCTTTGGCTGGACAGCAATACACACAGAAATAAAACACGTGGACACAGCAGCCTTAGACCAGAACAAGCAGCTGTATGTTCACAAGGGGCTGAGTGTGAGAGGAGGACTCCTCACACCTGCAATGACTGGAGCTCATGGCCAGGAGGTGGGGCCAGAAATGTTCTCTCGGGCTTTTCAGGCTGAGCTCTCTCTCTAATGTTGCTGCAGACCCAAGGCAAAACACAAGGCACTTACGTTGAGACATAAGGGTTTCTTAAATCAGTACAAGTCAGCTCCTCCAGCCTATCCCATCATGAGAAGCCCTGTTCACAGCACACACACAAGAAGGGTGTCAACAAGGCTGTTATCATGGCACTGTCAAAAGCAAGATAAAGGGCTGTGTGTCATTCCTGTTTCAGCCCTCCAGGGTCTGCACTCACCCAACTCAGACACATCACGGAGGCTTTGCAATGTGGGATAAGACTGAACACATAAGAAATAGGAACCTATGCACCACACCAGCCTCTTGGGTTTGCAAAACCAGCTGCAGCAAGTCCAAGCAGGAAATCAAGCAGAAGAATAAACGTCTGGGTATGAAACCTGATGAAACGCCAGTCCCATTCAGCATTTCCCTGAAGCCATGAGTCTGACCACTTCTAGGCAAGATTAGAAAAGCAAAAATAACCATCTGCTCCGCCTAGGCCAAGGAATTCCTCATAACTAGCTCAGAAGAAGCAGGAACAGCATTTGTTCCAATCAATGACATCACTAGATTGAAACTGCACCTCGGTTCCACTCCCAGCCAAAGCACTAGACCTCAACTGGATCCTACTGCAGAGCCCTTATTGAGCTCAGACACCATTCCACATCCCTGCCAGGCCAAAACCCATGGCCAGAAAAAAGGAAGACACTGCTTGGAAGGGAATTCAGCCAGACAATGAACCTTCATAGACATAATTAAAGACAGACAAGCCTCAAGGGGAGATTTCATTTAGTATGGTCAAGAGTTGGAAAGGAATCACGATGCGTAAAGGTTAAGAAGGGAGAGTTGAGACAACTGTCCCAGAGGTAAGTCCTCCATCTCTCACCAAAAGCCTTCTGTGGAAGGCTAATTGAAGAGCAGATGAAGTCACCAGAGTGCTGGCCCCCTCACGGAACTGTCAGGACACAGGAACTGGGAACACTCACTGTAATTAGCAGGAAGTCAGCTTAAAGCACACAAAAATATTTCTTTACTTGGCAGGTAGTAAACACCTGACATTCACTACCAAAGGATATTAGAGAACTGGGCAGCAGGTTCAAAGGATTAGACAAATTCACAGAAAACAGCTGTACACAAACAACTACCAAAGGGATCAAGGCAGGGAAATGCCCTCTAGCTGCCCCAGGCCACCTGTGCAGGCTGGGGGTGGACAAGTGGAAAGGCCACAAATGGTGCCCAGACTCATGTGCTCTCCCCCTAAACAGCATCTTCTGCTGCCACTGTGGGGCAGGATGTGGGAAGAGATACCAAAAGTGTGACCCACTAAGGTGATTCTTATCCTGGGCCTGCCTTTGCTATCCAAAACCTGTGTGAAAGCAAAGCCCACTCAAGCCCTGGTCTTAGTGCTGCACTTCATGCTATCTCGAGTAAAGCAAAAAGTGCTTTACTAGCCCACTAGTACAAACCACAGCTGTTGAAGTTTCCAGAGACACCTCATTTTGTCATATAAATGCTACAGCTCTGTTCAAAGAGGCTGAAGTTCCACTTCCTTTCTTTCTGCTCCCTCATCACTCACCCACAGATGTGCAACCTTTCCAGCCAGCTGATATTTGCAAGTGATGTCACTTTTGCTAGGATAGCCATTAGGTCATTTGATAGATATTTCTTCCCTCCTCATCTGCAAATGTGCAGTTAAAAAGAAACAAATCACAGTTGTCTGTAAAAAGAAGATTTTAATTCTACACCCAAAGCACTGTGTTATTGCCACAGTGGTATTTTCATAACCTTTTCCTTGGGATGGAGAATAACCCATGGAGTATGTCAGAACTTTACAACATAAGGCTGTAAGAAGTAATGGGAAAAGGAGCTGCAGGAGGGAACAGATATCATTCATTCACGCTGAACCTCTAACACAGTCATAAAGCAACAAACTCATAAATTAAAAAGCAATGAGTCTTTATTTGAGAAACTCCCTCCTTCGCATTTGACATCTGGCTCCTGCCAGTGACGTCCACAGATCTTATCTTCCTGAGGAGGATGTTGGAATACAGGCTACCAGGAAAGCACTGCTTTTGTTGGAGAGTGCTGGCATACAGCTGTGTCTGGAACACACCACAGCTTGGGGCTCAAACATCTGCTCTAACTTCCTAGCCAGCTCACAGCTGGATTCACGAGTCCTCATGTCCTATGGTGATTCGGCAATGCTCTGGCCTTCCAACAAGGCTGAGCTCCAACCTTCCACAGCTGAAGCCACTTGTACTGAGCCAGCAGCAGAGCCATACATGTGAATCTTGGCTCAAGCTAGCCTTTTAAGCAGGGCCAGATGATTTTTATGTGCTGAAGTTGCCACTCAGCAACCTGAAACAGCCATCTGCAGACCTGATGGCAGTATCAGGATGACTCTCATATTCATTCTCCCCTGTGTGGGTAATGCAGGCTGGAATATCCCAAATAATACTTCAGGATATGTCTGTGCTTGCTTGAGCTGCCATTTCCCTGCCTCTGCTGTATATTCTGGGTTTTGAGGGGCTTACTAACAGAGGGCCAAATACATCAGCTCTGTATCTCTACAACTGCTACACGATAAATCCACCCAGCACCTGGAAAAACCACTTGAGAGGAAACCCTATTTCTAGACATTTGTCACAGCCAGACAGGGCCGGGCTGCTGGTGGTCCAGCCCCATTCACAGGGGAGCTGAGCTGGAGATGCACCTGCGACAGAGCTGATGCCTGTCCCAGCAAAACGCCTGCTGCTGGGCACAACAATTCCTCCCAGAGCCTGCAAGTGACAATCATGGATGTCTTTGGTCAGGGTTATCTGTCACTGATGAGCCCATTTTGGGAGCACAGACCAGGTTCTGCACACTCCTTCCCTCCCCGGGACACCTCCACAAACAAGACATCTCGGAGGGTCCTCACCCCACAATGCTACCTGGGTTCTGGCAGAACTTTGTCAGGAAAATGAGAAATCCTACCACAGAACCATTTGAATGAATGAAACCAAAAGAGCCCCCATTTAAACAAAAAATACTTCTCAAAATCCTTTTTCTGTCCCAGGAAAGCTTCTTCCTAGATATACACTTACAAAATTTAGGCTTTTCTGACTAAACTTTGATCTTGTGCATCCTTTTAGAGACAAATATAGCTCCAAGGCTCTGAGTTTCTCCACCTCACACTTCTCCTGAAACCTTCCTAACACCCTCGGACAATCCCTTAGTAACAAGGACTCTTGAGGGAATGCAAAACACAGTCCTGTGTGAAACATGAGCAAACACCCCAACAGCAGGCTCCCAGCAGCCTGGTATCTGACAGGTGTAACAAAGAAACTTTTCAAACCACCTGGATCAGATATGGAAGGAAGGAGTTATGAGGGCTGTACTGTTTACCAGTGCTGTTTACCAATTCAACAATCTGATGACTGTGCATCATGAAATTAAGTAATACCCTTCTTATTACAAGCAATCATGTGCTTCCATCATTCCTGCTGAGTTCATACAGGCAAACACAACTGCCACAGAGACAATTAACACCTTGAACCAGCTGGTAGCTTCCATGGAGCTGTGCTCCAGCTGAGCAGTCTTGTTCAATCAGATCTCCTTCCCTAACAAGAACACAAGGTTTGTCAATATAGAGATAACTAGGCAGACCTCATAGTCTTGGAGCTTGGCAGGGCTTTTACCTTAACAAAACACAACATCCTGTGTCTAAAGAACTCATTGTTTTACAGTGTAAAGAAAGTGTGTTAGATGTATTTAAAAACTAGTTCCTGATCATTTGCTGTCAATATAAGTGCTAATCCTGTAGTGGACCTCATAGCACTAGGATGAGAACCATTGCCAGTTAATTCTGGCTTCTAATTACAAAGCTACAAGTAAATTTGAAATCATCATTGAAAACAAGCCCCAGGAGCTACAAGAAGGGACTACTGCAGACATACTGCCTGTTCTTTGTTAAAACTTAACAGCAAACTCCAGGTGAGAAGCAACTTTTACCACTCTGCCAAGTGTAGCCACCAGGAATTTCTGCTACACAGCTTCCCGGGAACAGGGAGTCTCTTCCCCTATGCAAACCTCCCAAAGCCACCGTCCCTCTGCAGGGCCCCAGCTGCAGCCACAAGGCCCCACGCCACTGACCGGGTCACCAGCTGCAGCCGCTGACGTCCCACGTGCAGGACAGGAGCACAGGGAAGCAGGCGATGCCTGCGGAGTCAGGCTGGAGATGGGGACACCGCCACTTTGGACATACCCAGGGAGCGTTGCCATCCCCTGTGCCAATCCGCAGGGACCCTCCGCGCTTAGGGGAGACCCGACAGCCCTGGTAGAGGAAGGGGAGGCCGGAGGCACTGCTATCTTTCCCTAATGGGTTCTCCAGAGGCATTGCTATTCTTTGCTGGTGGGCTCTCCCGCGCGCTCCAAGGCAGTGGGTTGAAGCCTGCCAGGTGAGGGGAAGGCGTAACAGGGACACCAGAGACCCGCGGCACACTCCGGGAGAAGAGGGCGATGCCAGAGCTGCCTCTCCTTGCCGGGAAGCATAGCCCCACCGGCTCCAGGACTGAGCCCCCTGTCCACGGGCACCAGGGACGGTGGTGACACAAGGGAGCGACGGCACCCCCCGGCCCAAAGTGGGATCATCCACGCCAATCGAGTGCGGTATCCGCCAGGGCTCTACCATTACAGGGAAAGGGGAACCCCCTACCCCGCAAAGGCGCCCCCACTGGGGGATAGTCTCTCCCACCCTACCCAAAGCACCTTACTGAGCGGACGAGAAGTCCATCACCCCACCACACTACAGGCAGGGAGACAAACCNGCCGCGCGTGCGCTCCCTGCCTGCCCCACCCCTCCGCGGCCATTTTGCGCGCTGGAAAGTGAAGCCACCGGCGCCTCCCGGCAGCCATCGCGCGGGAGGTCACCCGGCTCCCTTATTTGCATATCCCCGCCCCCAGGCGTACGAACCTCTCTGGTCTGGCGCCACCTCTATGGTCCGTCCTCCCGTCGCCATGGAAACGCGGCCTGGCCGGGGACGCCAGCGCTTGGAGTCAGGGAATCGTGGAATCATCGTGGAATCATCAATATTGCACGAGATTTTCAAGTTTATCCAGTCCACCCCCTAGCCCAGCGCCACCACTGTTACCCCTAAGCCACTAAACCTTTATCACCCAGTGTCAGATCCAGAGGCCACTTGAAAACCTCCAGCAACAGCAACTCCACCACCTAGGCAACCAATTCCAATGCCTGATCATTTGAACAGTGAAAAAAAAAATCTGATATTTAATCTGAATCTCCACTGTCCCAGCTCGAGGCCATTTCCTCTGTCCTTCTCACTGTAGGCATGGTAGAAGAGACCAGCCTCTGCCTCATCACAATCTCCTGTCAGGGTTTGTAAAGAGCAATGACGTCCCCTCTGAGCCTCCTCTTCTCCAAAGAGCGTGTTCCAAGCTGCAGAATGACATATTGGAAACAAAAATATATACATGGCTGCTTGGGCAGGTGGGGCAGTAATCCAGCAAATATCCTGTCTCTGGTCTTAGTAATCAGACTTACATTTCTCTCCCATGATTAATTCCCATTCATCCTGTGTATTTCAGAAAATAGGGACTATCATCATCCATTATCATTTAAGCTCTCTGTGGCCCTTTCTCTCAAAGAAGCAACTCCTATGTGCAGCATATGCATCACCTTCTGTCTCTCACTGCAACAGTTGCTTTCATTCAGCTGTTCTCAAATTTCACCAGGGGAAATTTCACCACGAAAAATTGAGGCAAAAGCCAATTGCTATGTACAAAAAGGTATTATTGCACCCTATTACTTTCCAATGTTTTTGCACATTAGACTTACTAGTAGCTTCTTAAGCAGGTCATTTTTATAAATTCCTAGAAGCCAGACAACTATCTGTAATAAACATGGTTTGTAATTAAAGAGTGATTTGTAGGTATTTAGCTTCAGCTATTGAGATCACCTGCAGCAGAGCAAGGCGTAAGGCACTAATCAAAGAATCATTTAGTTTGGAAAAGACCTCTAAGATCATGGAAACACTAAGCATCCCAAAGGAGCTGCACTGCTGCTGCTGTTGAGCTAGGTGATGATGAGCTGACCTTGCAGAGGGAGTCACCCACTTAAAAATCCTGTGGAGATTTCTGTCTGTAAAGGTCCACTACAGTGCAGGTGCTTACAATAAGGTAGGGCTGATGGGAGCCACTGATCTGGCTTCGTGCTTAATTATGATCTGAATGAGCCGTGACTACAAATACTAGCTTAGTTGTAGCTGAGTGTGAGTAAAAAGCTTGGGGGAAGTAAAACTAAGAGAAAACAGGAGGGTGTATTTCTGCAGTAATTAATGGGGGGTTCTTTTCTCTGTTAGTCAGACTGTTGCTTTAAAGGTTAGAGTTCTTTAAGTTTTGATAATAGTGTTTTGCTGACTTGAGAAAGAACCTGAAGTCTTGGTGAGTACTTTTGAGGTTTTTCCTTACTGGCTTTATGTACTGATTTTAGCTGCTTCTTTATGTCCTGTCTGAGCGTGTAATGTAATTGTGAGAGGAATGAGCTTCCTGTTAGTTACTGTCTTGAGGTATAAGGGCATGTTCAGGCAAGTTTTCCAGCCCTAGTTACCACAGGAAAAGCTTCCATAAGGTGTAATGTGGTATCTTTGGACATCACCTTACTCCCTGTGTATCCTTAAGACACTTGAGTAAAAAAGAGCCTGTAGAAAGTAACCTGCTTTCTTAAGAGCTGTTTGTGAATCCTACTGTTCTTTGGTTAAGTGAAGGCATTCTCTTGGCTGTCTTTTCTCTGCATGTGAGTACATATATGCCAAGCAACTGCCTCTCTATGTTCTGCACTTATAGACTGGGCTATTTTGCAGTGTTTCTGTTGTTATATGCTACCTTAAATGTTTGTAGTAGCAGAGCAGTGTACAGCTGAGGTCCTCTGTATTTTGCCTGGCTTCTTAAAAATATAAATCCCTTGAAGTATCATCCTTTCCACACCTGCTGTTTGATCATGTGGGTGTAAGTCCACGTACGCTACCATAACTTGGTTGTAGTATTGATTCATGCCAGTGCTTCACTCTGTAATATTCCTAGCACCACCTGCTTGTGAAAGATACTAATGTAAATTGTTACTGTTGTGTGATGAGAAGCTTTAAACACTTTAATTTAGAAAATAATTATACAGAAAGCCTTTGGTGATTGTATTCCTGGAAACACAACATTTTCTTTTGATTCCCATTTTAAAAAATCAGTAATGTTATTTATGAGAATTGTTCTGTATTGTCTAAAGACCATAACAGAAGGGAGTTTTTTTGTTGGTTTGTTTTTTTTTTTTAAAGTTATAATGAAGTTGTAAATCAGCAGATGCTGCAGTTGTCTGCCTTGGGAATGCAATAAGAATAGTATTCCTATGGGTAATTCTGGCTCAGATGTTTGAACTTGCATTAGAAATGCAATGTGTGTTGCTGTTGTAACAGAAAACCCCCTTATATGCTAGAGGGGTATGTTGTATGTAATACAACCCCAAAGACTGGATAATCTTCCCTGCCCTGTCCTACTGTTTAGGGTGCTGATCCCCTGGGAAGACTGAGTGCAAGTGCATAAAATTATGCCTTCTGTACTTCTGCATATCCATCCTTGATGCAGGATAGGTGGGAATAGGATTTAAGTGTATTTAAAGAATATAAGAGTTAAAATGTAAATAGTTTTCTTTGACACTGGTGTTTGTCAACAGAGGAAACCCCCTGTGGCCACAAACTCCTTCTAGAGAACCAGTCTGTGTGATCTGTTAACTCCTCTGCAACATATCAGGAGAGTCTCCCAAGAGCACTTCAAGGACAAAGATTTGTAACCAAACTACTGAGAGACCAGGATGCTGTTGAAGTAAAAAAAAAAAAAAAAAAAAAAAGATGCTCTGCTATGCAAGCTGTGTGTAAGATAAGAAATTGCTGGTAGGTAACTGGAGCTGGGCATGGGAATTAAGGCTGGAATTGAATTATTTGTCTTATATTGGACTGTGTAAAGTAAACAATGTATAACTAGGAGGAACCAGATAATTGTGGAATGTCTGAAGCAGCTCTTACAGAGTAAAATCTTCCAAGGCCACCTGCACCTTATCAGTAATCCCATGTAAGGCTGAGATTGCCAAGGTAACGGTATCGGAATTGTCAGGCTTAATTATGGATGTGGCAAAACTGAGGAAGAAATAATCTGAGTGGCTTGGCTGCCTGGGAGGAGACTGGGGTAAGGGAAGCATAAATGTGGCAAAAAAAGCACATCCTCAAATAAGAGAATAATGAGAGTGAGGTGAGATCAGCTGACTGAAGGACTGCAGGTGTCTGTGGATCATAGTGAATCTTGAGGAATGCTGAAGCCCACAGGAATGCTGAAGTGATGCTCCTTGAACAACCTACCGGACTCTACATCAGGTCTATGTTGAAAAGAATTGTTTTGGGAGGGCAGAGCAAAGTGGGGTAGATGTGCATCCTAGTGCTAAGTGGTGTGGGAGGGAAGGGTGACTCAATAGCATCATGTGTGGTTCATAAGACTTGATTAGTAGCTTCATAGCTGTGAGCAAAGTGATATAAATAGCCTTCAGATGCTACTGGTGCATTAATGAGATTATTGGTCATTTAGATGACTTACTGGTGTTCTTGATATGTTAGTGCTCTAAGTCTGTACTCTCAACACTGTAATGTGAAGTGAAATAGCTGGGGGCTCAACCCGGAGCTCCTAATTTGGAAGCTTGAGTTAGCTGATACTGAGATCCCTTCTTTGAAGAAGAGCATGTGTGGATAGGATAGAGATGATGGATGAACTCTTGAGTGAGAGGAGGAGCAGGACTGTGCAGGCTGTGTTTTAACATGGAGGAGATCCTTAGGACTGAATGCTATGAAATACACATTTAAATATGCTCAACTAAAAAAAAAAGAGTTGTGTCTGGGAAAGGATTTAAATGAGAAAAAACACGATGGCTGGGATACTGAGACAGGGGACACGGATTTAAACCTTAGGTGAGGAAGACATCGGATGCAAAGGGTGGCTGCAGTGGTTACTGGGAAGATGAGACTGGTGGTGGTGGAAGCTTTAATAACACAGGAGTTAGGCTAAGCTAAAAAGAGAACATGTCAGAAAAAGAGAAGCTGTGGTGTATATCCAAAATCTATATTCTGGTGCGGCAGACACATACCCAGGGTGAGGCTGAAAAGGTGACAGTGTCAGGATCACATTGGCAGCAGGCAGGGATGTTTTCTAGAGCCTTGCCTGCTGATGCAGTCACCCTATGGTCACACTCATCATGTTTATTCTTGGTGGCACAGCTGTTCCAGAGCTGCTGTGTTGTCCAGCAGCTGCAGTCAGAATAGGAGTGCCTGCTCCAAACCTCTCCATCACCAGCGAGTTGCATTTTGACTGCTATTTGAGCAGAGTTATGCAGGGGGGGTGATAATCCAGCTTCTGGATAACTGCTGTCAAGTGAAGACTTGCTCTGCCATGACTTGGCCTTTTCCTGGTGTTTTGATTTCATACAGAGTCTGGGCTTTGCACAGACTTTAGAAACAAATGCCAGACCCACACTAGATTTCAGTGCTTTCTGAGAATGTTGCTTTGAATAGCTGAAATAGATCTACTCCCTCTTCAAAGGGCCTCTGTAAGGGGTAACTGACTGTAATATGCATTAGTTGCTATTTCCACAGTTACCAGTGTCAGCTGGAGCTCTTTTCTTCGTGGTGCACTAGTAACAGCAGGGTGAGACTGGTGTCTTCTGGCTTCAGAAGTTAAATTCTCCCTTTGGCTGAGCTGAAGGGATTGTTCATGGAGCTCTTATATCAGCTGTGCATGTGGTATCTTTCCAGTTGGCTTGGACTGCTCTAAGAATTTGGGCAGTGAAGTAATTCCTGATAGAAAAGTCCCTCTTGTGGGGTGAGGGGAACAGGTCAGAGCCCCAGAATTGCTGGGGGAGTTCCTCAGACTGGGTTCGTGATGTGGGGGAGGTCTGTTCTCTACAGCACTGGTTTGTATTCTGTTAATCACTACTGTCTGCTGGTACCTTGAACTAGGCATGCTGCAGTGAACCCTTGTGCCAGTTTTTAATGCTTCTTGGAATATTTGCTGGGTCAGTATGGGTTGGTTTTCTCTCGTAGCAAAATGTGGTGCTATTTTCTGTTTGGGGACTGAGTGGGTTCAAAATTCAAGTTTTTCCATTATTAAGCAGCACTAGCATGGGAATCTGATCCTCTAGATAAAAACTAAGTCCTGAAAAGGCCCAGCTTTTAACAAGCTATTGCATTTTCCTTGAATTTCTGTGTTGCTGCCAGGCATGTCTGGCAAGGAGAAAGCATCCTGTTTAGGAAGGCAGCCAAGTGCCCACGTCCTAAGGATCAGTACTGGTGGTGGAGGATCAAAGTTATTGTGTTGTGTGGCTTTTTGTACTGCTCTCCCACCTCCCCAAGAAGTACTTGAGAATCTTCTCCTGGATGAATTTTACTGAAAAGACTTCAAACCAAGCATGACCTTAAGTTGACAATAAAGGGAGAGAAGTGACAAGGAAAAATATGAAACTGCTTTGTCTTGCTCTTCTCCCACGCACTATCTCCAGCTACCAGGCTGCTGGATAAGTGCATGGGACTGACACCAGAATGATGAAGACAAACCTTGGCTGAATAAAAACATTCAGTTTAAACATCTGTCTTTAAGTAGTCCTTGAAGTTTGGGATTAAAAAAAAAATCTTTGCCAAAGCTTTGTCAGGTGGCAACAGTTTTGTGGACTCTGCTCAATATGGGGGAACTAACTGGAAATAACTCATTACTTCTTCATCCTCTTGGCTGGGGGAAATTGGTGCTTTTGCAATATTCATCCCTGTACCCTTGGGAGTTGTTACAGAGCAATAGCAGGAGATCTGTGGGTTTTTTTTTTGTGGGGTGGGGAGAGAAAGAGGTCAAGAAAAAAAGCTAGAAAGGCTAGTCTGAAAGCTTGAGTGCTGGAACAGAGGAAAGGGTAACCTAATGGGATCTTCATTTGTGAGCTGATCACAGGGCTATGGAATGAGGCAAGTATAGTGTTGGTTGAGAGTTACAGTAAATTAGATGGCCATGTCCTCTCCCATGGGCCCAGTGTTTCTACAGTTGTGTTGGCTAGAAGCATGTTCCCTGAGGAAGTATCTAAACCCATCCAAACTGCCAGCCTGACCTGGAGACCCTGCTTCAGCTGGACAGAAGTCTTGGTGAAACCAGTCTCTCCAAACATGTGAGATACTTGTATGAAGTTTCACATGTTGGGTATTGTGGCACACCTGTATGTTGGTGCTGCCCATGATACAGTCAGGCTCACTTTAATATCTCTCCTACAGAATGTGTAGTCTGATATGGAATTGAGTATTTACACTTTCCACTGTTTTCTGTAGCTCACAGTGGCCTCTGGTGTTCCACAAACACTTAAAAAGGAAGTTCACCAAATTCAAAGCTAGCCTAAGTGATAATAAAGCTCTACTGCCCTGAGATGTTCAGAAAAGCAATGGTCTCCTGTATTTTTAGCAGGTGACTTCTACTGCTTTAGAAAGGAAAAGCCCTAGGAAAGCCCTACCAGACTTGGGCATTTCTGTTTTAACTGGTGGTGGATTCATCACCTGTAGTAACAGAGAGGGCTGAAACAAAAACTTCTCTTATCAAATGTCCTCTAGTTCTGTATTGCAAACATTGCTTGGTTGCTCCATAGCAACTCTGTGTGGGGCAGCTGGTGTGAAACACACTTTGCTTGACAGGCTTTTTTGGAGCTGTGGTGTCAGTCCCCTTGACCTGCACCAAGATGTTTGAGGAGGGAAAGGCTCTGCCATGTGACTGGGGCAGTGGGTAAGGGAATTGCTGGAGTCAGCTCTAGCAAGCCTGGGTAAGTAGTTTGCAGTATCATCTTCTCATCAAGCAGAGATGACAATCTTATGTTAGTTTTCTGTGACTGTCTTTGGAGTTCTCTCTCCTTTTTTATTGTGCCTGTTGTCTCATTCAGCTCCAGCCAAGTGGGATTTGAACCTTTTTCCAGCAAGGTCAAAACTGCTGGAAAGGCTTAAAAGGAGAGGCTGGCCTTGTCTCTTGCCTTTCTTACTGTGTTGGTCCCTTGTTGCTCCCTGCTGCCAACCACTGTTCCCAGTGCCCTGGCCTGGGGAGGCTGCCTGCCCATCCAGGCTCTCCATCTGTGCCACCAATACCTGGCATATATAGATGGATGTCAGTGGCTCTCAGAAGCAGGAAAGCATTTAGCAGAGTTCATCTCAGGCTTTAAGGACTGCTTTGACTGTTCATGTGCTGGGTAACAGATGTGGTGATTTTTAAGTTGTTTTTTTTTCCTCAAGGTATAACAGAGCTTGAAAGTGGAGCAAAGGAGGATGGTAGTCTGAAGAGACAAATCAGTTAGGATCCCCTCTCCCTTTCTGGTCCCATAGTTGCTTCTGAAGAGTTGGAGGCTGTCAAATATTTACTTCAAAGACCAGGCCAGCCTCTCGCTGCTGGTACTGGAGAAACAAGAGAAGTAGGAGCAGGTGGATCATAGTATGGTTTTAGTTGGAAGGGACTTACAGATCATCCAGTTCCAACTTCTCTGTCATGGGCAGAGGCAGCTTCCACTAGACCAGAATTCTCAGAGTCTCATCATGCCTTACCTGGAATGCTTCCAGGGATGGGGCATGCACAGCTTCTCTGGGCAGCCTGCTCCAGTGCCTTACTACTCTCAAAGTAAAGAATTTTAATTTCTAATATTCAATTTGAATTTGGTCTCCATAAGCTTAAAACCATTCCCCCTTATCTTATACCCTTGCCCTTGTGAAAATTCCTATGCCAGCATTCTTGGAGACCCTCTTTAGGTACTGGAAGGTAAGGTCTTCTTGAGAAGAGGAAGGGGAGAAGAAACTGGGGATTGGACTCCTTCCTCAAGTGGTACCACTTGATGTTGGTGTTTGGAGTTGGTTTTCTTAAGCATTTGGCTTTTGATGCCTTCCAGCCATCAGATGCCCTGACAAATGATCACCTTCTGGGCAAACCCTGTTTTCCCTGAAGCAGCGTCTGCTTTTACTTCCTGGTAAGTAAAGTGGGACAGGATCAGGCAAGCTGGTACTGATGTTCTCAAAGCCCTCTTTTCCTGCACACGTGGATTTGTCACACTGTAGCTCAGCCTGAAGGTCAGTATGAACAACAGGCAATTGTGTAATGGTGGGGTAAAAATTGTCAGCCCCGGGGAGCACCAGGGTGCAGCTCTGCAGGGGCAGGGCAGGATCATTGTGCCTCCTGCATACCGAAACCTTGTTGCAACACACGTGAGCAATCCGAGCAGTGCTGGGCCCTGCAAGCCAGGGGCTGGGGCTGGGTGCCTTGTGGCTGTGCAGGTAAGGCTGTGTCTGGGCAGTCTGAGAGCTCTGTGCTCAGGAGCAGGCAGGGACAGGGCAGCGCAGGCAGCTGTGCAGTGGAGCCTGGCAGAGGCCACTCAGTCAAGGCTTGCCCTGCTGGGTTTGCAAACTTCCTCCAGGGCTGTGAAGTCTTGTGGAGGATGTCAACACTCTCCTCCCGAGTGATCTGCTTCCAGTGAAATGTGTTTGCTTCTGTGGGGCATGTGACAATGCTGCCTTGAAGTGCTTCTAGCCCTGCTCAATTCTCATCTTGTTCCCCCTTCTTATCTCTTCAGTTTGCTTCCTCTTGTGGGTCATCCTGCCAGGCTGAGCCACCAGCTTGTTCCCCTTATCTTCCTTAAGTGTAAAATCAAAGCAATTAATAGGTCTGCTGAGGCTGCCTAGTGATAAACCCCCAGTGATTTAGATGGCTTGTCAGTCCTTCTCCTTGCAGAAGATCTAGGAGCAATGATGCTGACAGCCAAAATGCAGGGTGCTACAGAAGCTTTTGAGCAAGAGCTGTCATCAACTAGATGTGAACAACTTCTCCAGGGTTGTCCTTAACTGGCATGGAGCAGCACACTGACCCAGCAGAAGGGATGTAAGCTGGCCTTGCTTTGTTTCATACAATGGATCCAATAGCTGCACGCTCTCTGTGCAGACCACTTGCTCTGAAATACAAGCACTCCACAGAAGTGTAGATCTCAATAGGGATGCATGGATGCAATATTTAAAGAGGTGCTGAGACTGGTTTTCAAGGTGAGACCATTTATTCCATGTGCCTGCATCATGCTGGCATTGACATATAACACCCCTTTGATTTTTGTGGTGGTTCTGAGCATGTTGGGCAAGTAGGTTGTGAACTTTGTTTCATTTCCTCCTATCTGAGGGGGTGATGGTTATGATGGGTTTTGTATCCAAAGCTGCAAGTCTTGTTTAAGGGTGCTGCCTGATCTTGACTGAATACTCCAGTGTTGTTCTGCTGTTCTGTGTGTGGGGTGAAGGCTTGTAGTCCTGAACCCATGACAAAAGTAGGCTTGAGCTAGTTAGTGTGCATTATGAACTTCTAGGAACAGGAGGAACTTATGATGGTTAAAAAGAAAAACTTCCATTTTGCAGTACCCAGCATTGTTTGTGTCAGGCAACTCTTAGGGGACACCTGAACTTTCATCTCTTTCTTGGCTAACACCTGTGGGAGAGGCAACTCTAGTTAAGGCTGAAGCAAGAAGAGCCCACAGCATCTGAACTCCATTAAAAAAAAATCCAGTTTGCTGCCTTTAGTTGCAAGACCTGTGCATGGTCTTTTCCTGTCTCTAATAGTGAACTTTTCTTTAAAAAAAAAACCCTATGCTATATACAGATTTCTTTCCTGTCCTAGGGGAGAGGATAATGAGTCATGGGGAGGACATTGCTTAATTCCCTGGAGGGTGCTTGGATATCTGGCAAGGGCAGGCTAGGAGCAAATTCAGCTGTAGGTCAGAGTTGCTCAAGGTAAATGCACACTTAAATGTAAATGATAATTAGTGAGACCAGAAAGAGAAACCTGTACATGACAAGTTACCAGAGGAAATGTAGATGTGCCTGGATTTTTCTCTAAAAATAAACAGTAAGCTCTTGTTTGCCTATCAGAGCAAAAGCAGGGCTTTGGGAGGATAGGGAGAGAGTTAAGGATAGTTGAAGATATCTTTATTTAAGATTTCCTTGTCTGAGCAGGACAGTAGTTGACATGACTGCAGCAGGGTTGGGGTGTTGCCTCTTTCCTTTCTTTGCCTGCTGGCTTTGTTTCTTTCCTTTGTGCCTGTCTTCTCCATTTTCATGCCTGCTCAAGAGCCTTCAGCTTCTTGCAGTGTCTTCCTGCCTCCCAGCACTGCAGACACAAGTCATGAGGATGTGAGGTTTTAATCTTCTGGCCTCAGTGGTCTTTATGTCAGCTTGTTCTCATCTTTGCAATTCTGAGATGTGTGGGTTAAATGATTTCTTGCAGAGCAGCTAACAGGCAGTCACTGGCAATGTGGCTCACTTGTTCTTGATGGGTTACTGCCCCTGCAAGGTGTGGGGAGCTTCTTGTATTATTATTAGTTGGTATGCTTACAGTACTAAGTACATCTCCTTATTCAGGCTAAAATGTATATAACTAATATAAATTTTTCTCCTTCTATCCTCACAGCTTTTGAAACTCATCAGCTGCTCCAGAGAAGTGTCCCCTGTGTAAAACTCCAGGCTCCTGTACAATGTACCAGTCCAGCTTTGTGCCACGGGAATATTACCCAGCCGTGATCCCACCTTCTGCCTACACCTACCCACCGCTGCGGCCTGGGAGAGCAGGAGACGTGTCCAGCTCTGTGATGTTCCCTCCCATCCACATGCATGGCTTCTACAGCCGACCCATCACCTTTGTGGTGGACCGGAGCAGCTACCCTGACTATGCAGGAGGTCAGGTGGAGTATCATCATCTCTATAGTGCCTCCAACCCCTATATCCATCCATACCACACCTGGCACCTCCCTCCCATGGTCCCTGTCCCTCTCTACAATCCCTATGCAAACTACCATCCCTATGCTGTCTGCCAGAGGTCAGATCAGTATCGAGACACGTGGCCAGAGGGCTTCACAATGAAAGGGGAGCTTCAGTGGGGGAAGCTTGGAAAGGTGTTTGGGCCAAGGAAAGACCTCCCAGAATTTGTGAAGGATGATCTCCGGAGGGTTTATGGCACCTACCCCCGGACCAATGTTTCCATATCCTATCGGAAAGGAGAGTTCTTGGTCAAGGGAGACCCCAAGATAGAAGACCAGGAGTATGCAGTGGAGAAAAAGGTCATCCAGCAGGCTGTGACCCCCAGTGCCAGTGAGGCAGATGACAGCAGTGAGGACCGGAACCGTAAGAAGAAAAAGAAACTGAGACGTTGAGGAAGTCAGATACCCAAAGGACTGATGCTCCAGTACCCTCATGGGAGCCAGCTCACAGCTGTTTCTGGTGTGGTTGGCAAGTAACACAAGCAATGGATGCCACCATTCCTGTTGATTTATTTTAATTGCTCCCCATTCTTCACAATCTTATGGTAGATTTACCCTTTTTGATGCACAATGTCCTGTGAAGAACCCACATGACACTTGAGTGTTGGATCAGCTCATTGGTCCTGGTTTTGAAATGAACATTTGATTTCCACTGGTTTGGTTGACTGGTCACAGCCTGGTGGGGGATCTCCAAACTGCAGCCCTTGATCAGAGAAGATGGGCCTCTTCCTACCCTGTCCAGGCAAAGGGCCTGTAAGCTGATTTTCTTCCTGGAGAGATAAAAGCTGAATTTCCTTCAGGCTGAGGTCAGTGCAGGTCCTAGAGGACACGGGGGTTCTTTAACACTTAAAGAGCAATTGTCTGCATTTCTTGTCACTGCTGTTATGACCGTATCCTTGTGCTTTATCACCACGTGAGGCCTGTATGCAGCACTTCCCTACACTCTGGTGTCCCCATCCTCTTACACTTGATAATGTGGCGTTCAGTACTCCTGGCCACATATCCTTACTGAAACTGCTGTTGGTGCCCTGCTCTGGGTCTGACTTGGCTGTGGTTGGAGGTGCTGGCTCTCCACTGAGGTTGCTGGAGTTGTGTGAACCACAGCACTTCCACAGCTGGTGCTTGTACTGGAAGAGCTGTGCTGGAAGCCTGGAGGGCTGTGAGGGGCTGGGTCTGACTCACTTTGAAACTTCTGTACCTTTTAAATTACTATAAACAATAAAAAAACCCCAAATGCAAATATACTTATTTCTGATTCTTAACTACCTAACATCAGTCTCTTCTATGAACAACTTGCCATCAAATCTGGCACCTTTTTGTGAAGTTAGGGATGGCTTCTGCTGTGGTTCATGCCCAGCCATGGTGGTCTGTCCTTGGCAGTACCCTGCCTTGCCCTAGTGTTCTGTCAGCTTCTCTAGGGACCAGCAGGAACTTCATAAGCATACAGGAGAAATAGGGGACCTTATCTGTCCCCCTACAGTCTCCTAGTGTCCCCCTGATCCTCCCACATGGGAGGGAATGGGATGTTACCCATCTGCATAGCAAAGGAGAGACTGTGAGGGTCAACTTGGAGCCCTTGGTTGTTCTGAATAGCTATAAAGTGAAAGCAAGTGGATTTTTTTTTTTTTTTTTTTTTTTTTTTTTTTTTTTTTTTTTTTTTTTTTTAGTTAGTGCAACAGATTTTGTTTAACCAGTTGCCAAAATGTCTCAGCAACTGTCTGCATTTCCCCTTCCCCATTTAGCTTCTTGGAAATGTGTTAACTCTGCTGCCAGACAGAGCTGCAAGAGGGCTGAACCAGAAAAACTGCTGTAGAAACCTTGGACCAAACTGATGCTTTTTGGCTGTGCTGCAAACAGTGACAGTGGGACTTGCAGAATGGGCTAGAAAATGCCTCCATTAATGCCTGCTGGCTAATCAGTTATGCTTTTGATTACGTAGTATAGGAAAAAGGCAGCAGTTCCTGCTGGGTTGGTTGGTTGTTGAGGTATTTTTAATCTCTTCTTTGGCTGAGCAGGCTCTCCTGCCCAGTTAGGGATGTGCAGTTAAATGCGTGTGTTAGCCTTGCATTGGTGTCCCTGTCCTTCCAGCAGCAGATCCTTTGGACAGTGAATCCAAAGTTCATGCACTGGATCCTTGTGCAGTGGTGCAGCACTTCAGCGGGGTGTGGGAAGGAGTTTCTTCCCCATCCCCTGGAGCTGTTGTTGGACACAGCTGAGCTGTCAGAACTGGATGCTGCCTGCTATGGGCAGGGGCTGCTTTAGGTGAGATCCTGGAGGAGGTGCAAACCAGCTCTTCTAGGCAACATGAGAAGCAGCATAGGATTTGACATACAGTGATGTTGAAATACTACATAAATCACAAGGACTTGTACAAAATGCCATTCCTCTAGCTGTTAGGTTCTTGGTGGCAGCATGACACCGTGTTGTAGTGGGAATGTCCCCAAAACTCAAGGGGCACAAGCAGGCCCTCCCAGAGATACATGATGGATGGGTGAAAACAGAGTCTGTTGCATGCCTAAACATGTGTCACTGCTAGGGTCATCTCCAGGGCCCACAGGGAGACAGAGAGCATAACCCTTAACTTTGCCCATCCTGTCCTGTTTATCTTCTCTAAAGTTTTGTTTGGTTTTGCTGCCTGAATTCTGAACAGGAGATTGCTGGGCACACCCAGGCTGTTGTTCTGACAATGTGTATTTTTAGCAGAAGCTCACAATTGCATGCAGTACATCAGGAGGTAGAAATGTGTTTATTTTCTCAAGTGCCATTTCACTTCCAGAGGGAAGAAAACATTCTATAGCTGGGCTTTTTTTCCCTCAGGGGCAGATGTGCCATAAACCTCTAGTGGCTCTCTGATAGCAGACATTTCTGTGGGGGCCATAACCCCCCTCCATCCCTAATCTGATCCCTGTGCAGGAGCATAAATTTACATATTCCTTGTAGGAAGAGCTCACAGTTACCTTCTCTTCCTGAAGATTTGAGGCTCAGTTGCTGCCCAGCTGCAGAACTGAATCCATAGGGCATTTTGGAAGCTTTAACGCCTATGGAATTCAGTTCTCAGAGCCAAGCAGCCAGTGCGAGTCAGCTTCCCCTGGCTCCAGCCAGCTGTGTCTCCATCTGCAAGGGGGAAAAAATAGCAAAGAGCTTGTCATGTCTTTGACACAGGGCAGGCTGAGCTGACACAGATTTTTGCAACTGGGAGCTGCCACAAGGAGAAGACTCTGGCACCTCTCACCCCAGAAGTGGCACAGACAGACACAGCTTTCTTTGGGAACTTTGTTCAAGTTGGCTGGCTCTTTCTTTTCACTGCTTCAACATATCCTGTTATTTGGAATCACTGCAAAGCTTCAGGTCAGCCCTGAGCTCTGCAAACCTGCTAGAGCTGTAAGAGAAACACCATTTCTGCCACCTGGGGCTGGTATTGGCAGGTGTGTTGAGAATATCCCTGTGTATTTTCTCTGTGTGCAGGTGTCATGCATCCCTCGGTCTAAACTGCTCTTCTTCAGTGTGTGTGTCTGAAAAGGGGCAAGCTGTGCCAGGAGGATGTTCAGTCCTGCAGTAGCAGCCCAGCATTCCCAGGCACTGACACTCTGCTCCATTCATAGTGAAACCAATGCCCACAGGAACCACTTGAACTGGGAGGTGCCAGCTCAGGAGAATGGTTTGTGCAGCAGGTGCTACCATGGGTGGACCATGAGGTGCAGGGGCTTTCTGCCCATTTGGAAGTGGGAAGAGACTATAATTCTATATAAAATGAAGAGTGAAAGGCCTTTTCCAGATAGCTCAGAGGGTAGATTTAGGGAGGGACTGGTCTCCACCTGGGTTAACCTGGGACTTGGTGGTGCATCCCCCAACTACATGTGCCCTTTGCTCCCTACTGCCCCCACAATCTGATTTGGGCTGCAAAGCTCACATGCATAGAGGGGAAGACTTGAGGGACACATGGGGGGATCCCCCTGAGCACGCAGAGATGCTGCTAGCAGCTTTGGGCAGCCTCACCCCTCAGTAGATGTTCACTTTGAAACCTGGGGACTGAGATAATGGCTGAAAAGCTTTTCCTTGGCTCAGCAATAGTATGGCACAGATGTGATGAGTGGCTGAGGCAGGAGTAAGCACTGGGAGAGGATTCCAGCCCTTTGCCTGTATGCCAGCAGTGCAGAAAAGCTGCCCTTGGGTCAGCAGAAGAGACGGGAAATGACACAAGCACTTTGGAGCACGGGCAAAGATTTCACTGGGGGAAGCACTGAGCAACTGTCGCACGAGCAGTGAACTCCACGATTGCTCAACTGCTGGCCCAGGGCTCTATTTTAATCCCTCCACTGGGAATTACAGTTCAGTTAGGGCAGCATGAACTCACCATCCTGATGCACGTAGCAAAGGAGCCAAACCCTGTTGCAAAAGCTGAGGAATCCCAGGCTGAAAGTGCCAGCTCTGGTGTATCCCAGGGACCATGTGCAGCAGTTCCACAGGGGCTGCCTGGAGGGGCAGCAGTGGAGGGAGATGGGGTAAAGCAGAGCCTACACCAGGGTCCCCACCCTGCAGCAGGTGGTCAGGGTCAGGGACCCAGCTGTGCACTGTGCCAGTTATCAGAGCATTGTGACTTGGCAGGGAGTTTTCAATAGCTCTGAGTTCCTCAAACTCTGATCTCTCTCCTCCTCCCTCTGCTCTGTAGGCAGCCACCTGTGCAATTGAGTGGGCAGGACGGCAGCCTGCCAGAGACATTGCAGCCACATGGAAACACCTGCCAGCCTGAAATTGTTGGTAGGCTTGGGATGCTTTGGGACTGCTTGTTGTCCATCTCATGCCCACGGGGTGGTTACCCTGCAGTCCCTGGCTATTTGAGTGCATGGAAAGCCATTGTTTTTAATTTTTAAGATGTAAAACTCCTCTGCTCTCCTCTGAGGCATTTGCCTCACATTATTGATGGATGTCTGCTATTCAAAGTGCCATCCACCTGCCTTCATCCCTCTGCTGCTCTAATCAACCACTGCTTTAGGAAATTGAAAGGTGCAGCCCAAGGAAAAGCCTTCCTCTCATCTTCCTCCGTGGGCTGATTTGCAAAGAAAGGGGAAGGATTTCAAACAGACAGGAAGGTGAGCAGGATGGGTGTCAACACCCCTTCCCTGATGGTCCTCCTTCCCTTGATCCATGGGCCAGGGAGGTGATGTGGGTGCTGGGGCCGAGTGGGACAGCCCAGCAGCTGTCTGGTATGACTTCCCCCATGCCCTGTGCCCTACTCTGGTGGGGCAGGCACAGCTCCAGCATGATACTTCTGGCATCCCACCTGTGCGTGCTGGGACTGGGGCACCCCATTGCCAAAATGCACCAGAAATAATTTGATCCAAGTGCAATGGAAAGGCCACAGGGGATGAGCTGGGAAAGAAACTATTCAAATGCAAACTCAGACAAGCTCTAATCCTGATTTAATTCCTGACTGCTTCTGCAAGCAATGTCCCCATGGCATGGCATCCACAGCACCCCAGATGCTCTGTCTTTGCTCCTTGGTTTTCCTGACCCAGCTTTGTCCTGTGTTCCTTCACCCAGGCAGGTTTGGCCCTGTGTTATTTTGGGATTATCCCTTGCCCCTAGCAGGTCTGCACTGGAGTGGGGTGCCAGGTAATACCTGGGAGGGCAGGGATGGATGGAGATGTGGGAGCCACCTTGGTGATGGGTATTTTGCTGGTGTGAAGGTGCCCTGCCCTGGCCCAACCCTGTGTTTTCTAGAGGCTGTGTCAGGGTCAGGCTGCAGCACTGCACCATGGGGTGACCATTGCCCCAGCTCAGCCCCGGGGGAATTGCATCAGGCCAGCTGCCACCTTTGCATGTGGGGGTTTCATAGCCCCACACAAACCTGCCTCCCCTGAGTCTGGAGCAAGAGCCCTTGGCTAAAATGTTGAGAGCTCCTCAAGGCTCCTGACCTCAGCCCAAAATGATGGTGAGTCCAGAGACACTGCAGACAATCAGGTGCCCAGGAGGACACTGCTGCTGTGTGGCTTTCTCTGTGGAGCACAGCAGAAATGACCAAATGAGCAGATTTCCCCATGGCAAGCCCCGCTGGAGGCGATGGGAGGACACAGAGAAGCAGAAGCTCACTCGTGGCCAGCCCTGCTACTGGAGAGCTGCCCCGCAGCAGTTCAGCCCTGAGCTGCCAGAGGCAACGCGCTCTTTCTGGCTTTCGTGCTCCTCCTGTGGGTACACGGGACGGGCTGGAGCGCTGCCCTCTCCCTCGCTCCTGGGGGAGACAAAGCACAAGCCACGGCTGCAGAGGGGACGTGACTCCAGGCAGCTCCAGCGCTCAGGGGTTAATGATTTATTGCTTTATGTCTTTAAAAAAAGCTGCAGCGCTCTGCTTTTGGCATTTTCAGCTAATTATCCCGGGAGTTACTGATTAGCTAGAACGTGCTTAGGCCCAAGCAGCGGAGTCCTTTGGGTGCTGCACAGCCACCGGCACGGCGCTGACATGGTGGCTGGAGCATTATTCCAGGGAGTTTCACTTTGTCTTCCCGGGAAGTTTGCAGGAACATGCCCCCCGCCGTTTAAAGTATGAGAAGCACGAGTCCGGTTTTGCAGGTTACCAAAAAAGCCAGGGATAGAAGTGAAGATGCTGGTACACACACACGGTGTCGGACACCTCCCATCCCGCTTCCCGCAGCCGGGTGCGCTGCCATCAGCCGAGAGACGTCAGCGCGTCCCCCCTGCTCGGCACGGGCAGAGCCGCCCTCTGAGCGCCCGGGATGCGGCTCCTTGCGGAGAGCAGCAGCCAAGAAATCCCCTCGTTCCAGCCACACCAGTCCCCCCGCTCCGGCGCAGACCCTCCCTTGACCCCGGCACTCACCCCACAGCTCCGGCTCCCGTCGAGGCGGGTCTGCGGGCGGCGGGGCCGGAGGCACTGTTAAATATTGCAGCCGACTTACTCACTTCTCTTCCTGGACGGCAGCGCAGAGTTTCCACCCACTTCTTTCACCTTTGGTTTCCAGGCTTTCTGAGAAAAGGGGAAACCGTGGGAGGGAGCAACCGGCATCCCCGTGCCAGGGCCACGGCCCCCAGCAGCCTCTCCTTCCCGGGAAGGGGCGGATGCCAGAGGGGGCCGCTTTCCCTGGAAACTGCGGCGTAGCTGGCAGTGCCTTGTGCTCGTGGGCCAGCGCTCCACGACCCTCCTGGGTTAGGCAGAATTTCCTCCCCAGCCGAGTGGAGGGGCCACCTGAATGCTGCCTCCCTGGCACAGGTTCAAGGGTGGCTGCCTATCTCAGCCTTCTCCTTTGTGAGTGAAAATCCCCCCAGGACTCAGATGTACCTTGGCCTCACCCCACCAAAGCCCATTCAGTTCCTCCTTTAACGCAGTGCCTCTGCAAGTGGGGACAGTGCCAGAGTTGGGGTCACATATGCATCACTGACACCTGTGATGAGTTGTGTCCATCCTCAGCTCACAGAGCCCTGCCAGTAGCAGGTGCTGCCAAGGGCTGGGAATGTGCCAGCCAGCATTCCATTCGGCAGCCAGTGTTACATCCAGTGGCATGCCCATTGGCACCACAGGCAGCTGGCTGCCCTCCCTGGGGACACTGATAGATGATGTTCCCCGGGACATTATGGCCAAGCAGGTAGCCCCTACTGGCTGCTGCCAGCTCTGGTGGGTGAGCACACATGTCTGGTGGGGCTCCTTTTTCTTATAGTCCCAATCTCCAGCATTCTGTCAGTGCCACCAAACCCACAAGCATTGTTTTTGCTCAGAAGTGACATCAGGTCCCATGGGATTCCCCTCTGCCAGCAGTCTGGAAATGAAAATCTGGGGCCCCAGCACAGGCTGTGGCACTGAGCTGATGGTGGGGTGAGCACCACTGCTCCTTCTGTGCCATGTGAACAAACCAGAAATAAACTGGCAATTCAACTGATGGGGGAGGGCAAGATGCCTCACATACCTGGCTGCCTGCACCATCCTGCCTGGGCTCAACAGCTGCCCTGCAGGTTCAGATAAAATTTACAGAGTGGTTTTGTCTCTAGTAAGCTGCCATGGTGGTTCTGGAGTGGGAAGCACCTGGAAGGGTCTGTCATGGAGGTGACCAAACTGGAGCCACAGTTTTATCAATGCAAGCCCTCAAAGAAGGCAACACCAGCAATTCAGGGCCTGGCAGTATATTTTCAGGTGGTCAGGTGTGGTTTGGCTGCACACCTCAGCTTTGCATGACCACCACTCTCTGCCCCTTAGCTCCATCAAGGGGCTGGACAGGAACTCTGGCATGTGGATCTGTGACCTAAAATATCTCTGATTTCTCAAGGCGGGGCTGCCCTCCTGCTCTCCTGCTGCAGTCCCACCCAAACGTGACACAGCTTATGAGCAACCAGCACTCCCTCCCCACAGCCATCACTTTTGGCAGCTCTCAGTACCACACTGGAGGGCTGGAGATCTCCCTGCTCCTTCCTTGCTGCCTGCTCAGCTCTTCAAGGCAGCACTGCAGCATCAGGGCTGTGACACTGATGTGCCCATTGTGGATGGGGCCTGGCCAAATGCCTCCCTAGCTCTGGCTGCATTGCTTATCCTTGCTGGGGTCAGACCTTGGACATCCCTCTGGCTACTGCTCCTGATACCTTTTCCAGGACAAATCTTGCCCCTAAAAGTGTTATCCCTCTTTCCAGTACCATGGCTAGCTTGGCCAATTCTTTGCACCCCTCTCCTTGGTGCATGGGTCCCCCACATGCTCTGTATGTGTCTGCCTGCTGGGAAGGGTCTGGTGAGTTGGAAAACCACTGGGAACGGGGGAAGAAGCAGGCAAGAGAGAGGCACAAATAGGGCAAACAGGGAAGTCACTGTAGGCCTGATGCCAAGGGGATGGGCATCAGGGCAGCTCAGACCCTGCACGGGTGGGAGGAAGGGAATGCAGTTTTGCTGGTGAATGACTTTGCCAGCTCTCACGATGCTGAACTGTGACTACCTGAAATCCAGTTCAGCCCCTGTAAGGCTGTGACTTCACCCGGGGAGGAGAAAATCCACCTTGCAGCTCTGGGGAAGGGGCGAAGGAAGAGAGAGCAGCTGGCTTTTCCTACCCATCCAGAGAAATTAGGTTAAAACTCCCCACCTTTGATCTCCTGTGACTGCAGAGAAAGCCAGGCAGCAGGACCAGGGTGTGGTTTAGGGCTCAGAAATAAGCCAGCAATTAGAACACCTCACAGTGTTACTGCTGAAAGCAGAGTATCCTTAGGGAAGGGCTGATGTGTGCTTCCCGAGTGCCTGAGCCCCACAGCACTGTGAGGTTTTGAATGAAAGCTGATGTAGCTGCTCCTTGCCCTGGGGCAGGACACTGGAAAGAGGACCAGCCTCCTGGGAGCCACTGCCTCTGGGGCTGGAGTGGGACAAGGCCTTTCCTGGCTATCTGAGGTGGTCTCCAACTTGGAGATTCAATCTCTTCTGGGAGGCTGCTCTAGGCTGCAGCCCCAGACTGTGCACAGCAAGAAGGCTGGCTGGAAATGCTGGGAGCCAACAGGGATTGTCTGGCTCTTTAGTAAAGAAGCCCACAGTAGTGCCCAGATCCAGGGTCATGCCCAGCCGGCACCTGCTTCCCCTCCCTAGGCAGTTTCTTTCAGGTGTACTCACAGATGTCTAACACAGGGCTAATCCCCCATTCAGCCTCAGCTGAGGCTCAGTCCATCTCCAGACTACAAACATCAGGCTTTGTGAGATTTAGTGGCCCTTGTGTGTCTTTCTTTTTCCCTCTCCCCTCAGCCAGCAAACTGCCTGCAAGCCCCTGTTCCTTCTCTGAGAAATGTCATACATGAGGGAAACCACACCTTTCAGCCTTCCCCACAGGATGAAGGATGTGGTGTTAAGGGACAGCTTGGGCTCAGCAGGTGCTTTTTCTCCTGACAGTACGAAGACAGAGACGCCCTTGCTGAAAGAGCTGAGCAGCCTTGGTTTGTCCACAGAGCCTGATCCTCAAAACCAGGATTGAGAGGCCACACCAGTGGCCTCGGAGCTGGGGTGGCAGGACAGGCAGTTTGGCTGGTGCTCAGCCTATTCTCAGCTCCTTTGTTTGTGATGCCAGCCCTGAGTGCACACGGAGAGCCTGGAGGGGCTGAGGTGCAGCCTCCACCACACCAAGTGTCCTGTGGGACAGGCTGCTCCTGCAGTGCTTGCAGATGCACTTGGACCTCACAGTCTGGGGGATGCTGGTGTGGACACCTGCCCTCCATGCCCTGCACTGAGCATGGCTGCAGAGGAGCTCGGGCATGGTTATAACCATCAATGATACCCTGCAAGAAGCCTCCCTGTGCAAAGGCCTGGCCAACAATGCGTATTTTCTTGCCAAGGGGACTTGCTCTGCCTCTCTCTCCAGCAGGGCTTTTTGTACACAGCCCTGTACACAGGGTTTTGCTCAGGCTGTGCTGCTCTGAGCTCAGGCTCCCCCTCCACCTGCCTGCCTGTTTTTAGCCTATAGTCATATTTTTTGCATCCTTTGAGACCTCCTGCGGTCTGGCCACCTGGATAGAAATCTGGTGAGATTTTATGAATGGAAATGTATAGGGGAAATGTACAGAAGTTCAGCTGGTGTGACCACCAGAGATGGCATTTACCTCTCTGGAGCAACTCCTGCCCCCAAAGAGATGCTGAAAGCAGCACATACCCCATGCAGCTCCAAGTGTCATCTGCCAGCATAAACCAGTCCCCTCAGTGCTGGCAGCCCCGGCGGAAGCATGGCCGGGGGAAAGGGAGTTTCTTGGGATGTTTTTCCCCTCAAGGTTCCTGTTTCCCCTCCAGCCCTCGCCCATGGATGCTGGCAGCCTTCCCCTTTTCCATATGTAGCTTTGCAGAGGGAGCAAAGGGCTGAAGAAGTGTGGGAGATGGAGGAAGGCTGAGGACAGGAGGGCATGGGGAGGCAGGGGTGCCCCCTTGACCCACTGCTGGCACAGCAGCCCTGCCTTCCAGCAGCCCTGAAGCAATTTGGGAATCAAATCTGCTGGCAAGGAAGGGAGGAAAACCACAGGGTTGAGTCACTCCTCGGAAGGCATTTGTATCTGGACAAATTCCAGCTAAATCCCCTTCCCACTACCTCTGTGTAGGGTGCCAGGGGTGGCTTACAGGAATGGCCACGTCCTTTCCCCCTGGGACAGAGCCTCCCCAGCCGGTCACACTCAGCCAGAGACCGGGCAGCATCCACTGCCGACTTTGGCAGGTTTCCATCAGAAGGCAGGAAGGCTTCCCCACGGGGGGAAAGCTGTGCTGGTGAAGCAGAAGCGAGAGTGAAGGCAAGCGAGGCTGCAAGGAAGCTGAGCCTCTTCCCAGAAACGGCAGAGTGGAGTGTTGCCTTTCAGCATCTCCTGAAAGAGTCAGATTGGGGCTGGTCCCCCATCCAAGCTTGCCATTAGCAAATGGTCAGGGTTTGGGATGACAGTCTGCTCCAGGGATTTAGACTAGGAGAGGAGCAGCGTGCAAGAAGGATGGAGGATTGGGAGCATCCCAAACGCTGACCCAGCACCTGCAGAAGCTCGAATTTTTAGCAGGAGTGAAAGAGGGACTGGGGGAAATGTTGCATGGCTGGAGTTTCCTACTGGTGGTGGGAACTGGCAGAGGATTCACCCACAAGGTCGCAGGGTGGAAAAAGCTTCTCCAGGAATGAAAGGGCCACAAAAAGGTGTCTAAGAACGTGGTGTTTATTTCCCTTCAGAATCATCCTGGGGGAGCTTCTCCTTATGCTCTGCAGCCAGATTGATATTTTCTCAAGGTTTAAATTCCCCTGATGTGCAAAGTCGTGTTCCTGCTTGAAAAGACTTTTGCCAGGGGCAAATGCCGTGTGTGGCTAGAGCGGGATGGGTCCTGGGATGTGTCCCAGCTCAGGGAGGTACCTCAGGGTGAGATCTCAGTGTCTGTGTCTGGATGTGAGATTCATGGCACAGTGCTGGAGCTCTGTGCGCCATCTCCGTGATGTCCAACCTCCCTTTCCTCCCTCTAGTGGTTAAAATCCCGACATTTCCCGGGTCTCCCAGAGCCCCCGGCAGCACCCGGGGCTGCGGCACAGGGAGTAAGGGGATTGCCCCTGTGCTGGGACAACGGGCCCCAGTCCCTACCAGCCCTCCTGACACGGACGCTCCAGCCTGCCCCAGGTCTCATCTGAGAGGAGATGGAGTTTTGCAGGGGGGTTTTGGATTAGGGACGGCGTTACATGTGAAGGGAAGCTTTCAAGCATCATGCTGGTTCCCACACTGCTCCATACACACAGATGCGCGACGAGGAATACCAAAGGAAATGTCAGCTCTTCCCTAAGTAATTCCTTTCAGCTAGCCTTGCAATTAGTCCCTTGGGGGGGGGAAAAAAAAAATAAAGATTTTGAGCTTTGCCAGCACTTCTCTTTGCAAACGCTGGTCTCGTCTTGTAACTAGGGCACAGTGGGAGAGCCAGTTAATTCTCAGCATCGAGCTTTCCTCAGGCAGCCCGAGGCGGCTGCGGTGAGACTGCCCGGGGGCTGCGGGGGGGAAAGGAACCGGCAGGGGCTGAGTGGGCGGCGAGGGGTTCCCGGCAGTGAGGGGTGCCCGGCAGTGAGGGGTGTCAGCAGTGAGGGGTGCCCGGCAGTGAGGGGTGCCCGCAGTGAGGGGTGCCCGCAGTGAGGGGTGCCCGGCAGAGAGGGGTGCCCGCAGTGAGGGGTGCCCGGCAGAGAGGGGTGCCCGCAGTGAGGGGTACACAGTGCCCAGTGCTCGCCTGCCTCCAGTGACCCGGCTCAGGCCACACTGGAGCTCCCTTTCCCCTCCTCACTCCATAAGCGTCCCGCAGGTGTGCACGAACCAGAGGTTTGCTCCTGCACTGGTGCTTTGCTGCAGGACGGATAGGGGCGATGTCGAGAAGGAGGTATGGAGTTGCTGCTCCCTGAGCCCGGAATCGGTGCCGTGTTGCTCCCGGAAATCCAGCTGGGATCCACCCACTGTTTACAGGGAAGAGTGCAGTGAATCATCTCTGCGGGGAAGAAAAACACAACAAACTTGGGCCTTTTTAAGCTTTCCGGGCAAGTGAAAGCTGCTGGGAGAGCACCTGACTGGGAACAGACTGGGTGTCCTGGGAACAGATGCTCGGGCTGGCTCCGGAGGGATCCATATCCTGGGGCAGGGCACCTGTTTCTACCCCAGCCCATTAAATATGGGTGGCTAAACCCATCCCAGCTGGCAGCAGACACAGGCCAGCCCAAGGGGACCCCAAAGTGAACTTTCCAGGGAGATGTCCTGCCTGCTGGGGACTTGAAAACAAATGCTTTTCTCTAGACATGAAAGTAAGAAAGCATTGATCTGGAAATGGGCTTGCTATAGCAAGGGTGGAGTTACTACATCTGCCTGAACAAAGGGACCAGAGCCCTTGGAGATGGCCTGGGGTGCCCCACCTAGCTTGCAGGACACAGACCTGCTGGGGTCCTCTGATACCTCTGCCAACCCCCTGGGCTGTCTCAGGTGTCCTCTGGCGCTGGGCAGATGTTCAGGTAGCTAAACCAAGCCTTTGGCATCACACACAAAAATAATGTTACTTCTTTGTGCAATAAATCAGGTCTTTGTGTCTGCCTAGATCTGTGTTATCTTCCAGCTGTGGCAGCTGGAGCAACCACTGTCCCCAGGAATGTGGCCTTTAAGCCAAGCTGCCCAGTTCTGTGCCCCAGGTCTGCAACAGAAAGGGAAGGTGGATTCAATTAGCACCTGGGGAGCATTTGGGATGGGGTCTTGGCATCATTAGGACCCAGCAATGGGCAATAGTAAGAGCAGACTGAGGGGAACTGTCAGCAAATAAAGGTCACAGCAGGCAAACCCAGTAGCTGGGTGTGATTCAGGGGCGTGGCTGGGTATCTCCCAGAGGTGTACTCAGGGTCTTCAGACAGTTGTCAGGAACAGAAGGTAGAGGTAAGCAGGGATACAAGGGGAGAAGACCCCTAAAAGCCAGCAGAGACCCTAAGGAGGTGTGGAGACAGCTGCTGTGTGGATGGGGAATGGCTGAACTGGCACAGTGGCTGAGGCCCTGATGCCACCTTGGCTGCCAGTCCAGCTTTGGCCCCCTTTGGGGTCAGGGAAGATCTAGTGTCAGAGAGGACAGGGCAGCTGGATCATGTGCAAGGTGTTCAAGTGCAGTAGCTGTGACACTGTAGCAGAGACCCTGAGGAAGTGTGGGTTTGCATCCCAAGTCAGAGCTGATGCCCCAATCCAAGGGGAAATGTTCTGCACTCATGGCTAAATTAGGGAGATCAGAAAAAAATGCGGCCTGATGGGAATGTTACCCTTCAGTACAAATGCAGATGTGCCAGCCCTGCATGCTGAGGGAAGGTTTGTGGCTGGAAGGAGCTGGAACAGCAGAAGGTACAGGAGAAGAGAGCTTCTGGGCTGACCCTGTACTTGAAGGCAGCTGAAAGCCAAAAGGTTGGAGGTTTTGGTTTTGTTGGTTTTGCTTTGGGGTGTTTTTGTTTTTGTTTTGTTTATAATGTGCCCTGGGCCTCAGGGTGCAAAGCCTGTGACCTGTCAGGAGCGATTCAGGAGTGAGAGGCAGAGGTGGAAGCTGTGCAGCCCGGCAGGGCCGTGGCCGCTGCGGCAGAGCCGCGGCTGGCAGCGGGCACTAGAGGGCTGCACACTCCCGTCCTTGCTGCCAGACGTCTCGCACTGCACAGCCTGCTCTGGAAATGCTGATTAACTTCGGACACACTCAGTGACCCGGGAGAGATGAAAATAACTTTGAAGAACGGCAGTTTGCCACTCCGTGGCCAAGGTAGTGATTTTTCTTCATTTCATTTGTGCTTTCCCCAAGCTCTGCTGCTGCCAGGGCAAACTTGCAAGGTGAAAAGAAGTAAGTAGTGTATGGGCTTTACACTGGGGGGATGTTTGATGAGCTTGTCCACTTCCCTTAGCCTCTGACAGTGTCTCCAGCACAGGCCTTATTCCCAGGAAAGCTGTGTTCTTTGCAGCAGCAGTGGGCTTCTCAGTTGTTTAGTGTAGGAAAGGAGTGGTGCAGGCAGGGCTGATCTCGGCTCAGGTCTGGGTTATCCACTGGGTTCCCTCCTAGTATGGATTTCTAGGGAACCTGGCAGCACTGGAAAGGTGTAAAATGAAGGTATTCTTATTCTGAGTCATCTAAAGTAATTCTGGAGCAGTGTTTTTGTGACCACTTATGTCCACTTCTTTATTTTTCTTACCTGTCCACTTCTTTATTTTTCTTACCTGTTTCTGGCTGTTTTGTTGCCCTGCAGGAAATCCCTGCTGCTTTGGGGCCAGCTGTGCCCCACTGCATCCAGCATGGTGGTAGACAGGGATGGTTACCATCCTTTTCCCTGATGGGAAGGTTTGGCCAGGCATCCACAGGTGTACCAGATACCTAACTCCAGAGTTATCAGAGGCATCAGTGTTAGCCTGGAAATGAGAGAGGAAAGGATGGCAAGAGGCTCTTGCCTCTGGGGGCCCTGGTGCTCATTCCTTCACTGCCTGTGCCACCAACCCTGTGTGACACCACTGACCTCCCACTGGTGGTAAAGGTCCTGGACAAAAATCCATCATGTCCATGTTGTGGGAAGCAGACAGGATGGACCCTGGGACTGACTGAACATGTCAAGAGTTAGCACGGGAAGAGAAAGTTTGTGTTTGTGTGCCAAATGTGGAAAGACAAAGGTAAAACATTGATAGTATTGCCTGACATGTCCCATGCACAAAGGGATTCAGAAAGGACTCCTGCTGAAGGATGGACTTGTGAGGTATGTGGAAAAGGATTCAACATTAAAATCAGCCTGGAACAACACAAAAAGTTGGCCCACCCAGTTGTCAGGAATATTGAGTGGATCACTGCCTTCCACCCCAAATAAAGATCTGCACAAAGGGCATATTGGCAATACTGGAACAAGGAGGAAAATTTGGATGAGCAATATGAGGAGAGAAAAAATTTAAATAAGCTGGTTGGGGAGTATATTTCATCAAAAAACATGAATCAGATAAGTGGAAAANGCATTGATTAAACACCTTCCTGTTGAAACAGTAACTGGACAACCGAAATAGCAGCAAAAAAAACCCAAAAAAACCACACACACACACACACACAAAAAAAAAAAAAAACCCCAAAAAAACAAAAAAAACCAAAAAAACCCACACAAACAACCAAAAAACAATTATATAAGAGCCCAGTGAAAAAGAAGAGGAGGGACCTGGAATGGGAAACATGTTGCTGCCGTTGAATTGCATGCAGAAGGGGAATTGAAATCCCACTATGAAAGAGTTGTTGAGGACTGGTTACCCCCTGTAAAGCTGCCTGTGCCTCACAGGACCTTTGAAAGCCATCACCTGCAGTTGCTATCAAGTTGCATAGCACTGTAACATCTTGCTTCTATTTAATATTTTTTTTATTGTAACACCTTCTATTTAATACTTGAAATATATTATGAATTGTGGGTTAGCTAGAGATGTCCTGCCCCACTGTTGTGTTAAATGCCATGCTCCAGGTGCATTGGCAATCACAAGCCAGTTTCCTTTAGGGACTGGTGGTATGTAGGGATGCTAAGGGGCTCTTGAGCATGGTGTGACACCTGTAACATGAGTTTGAGGCATAAACCACTGGTTTTTGACTAAAGTGAATGGGCCACCTATACTTAATCCAGAAAAGGAACCCATATATTTTATGTGTTTTGTAAATAGCACAAGGATAAATATTCAGGTCCCTTGTGAGAGACAGGGGCTATCCTCAAGTACACAGCAGGGACAGCATGAACTGATGCACTCTGCAGGTGTTTGCTGACAGAGGTGGATAAAGTAAATCCCCTGTCCTCAAAGGTGAAAATCATGTAGAAGGAAGGCATTTGTCAGAGATGGTCTCCATATCAGCTCATCAGGCTGAGACCTGCCTCATCCTACCTTGTAACAACCAGCAAGTTGGGAGGGAAAGGAAAAAAATCACTGCTTTTGTCCCCAAAAGTCTGATATAAATGGAGTGTGAAGAAAGAACTGCAGGAATATTTGGGGATGAGGGAATGTCTGCAGGCATTGCTCAGGGCACTGATAAAGCATAAAGATAAGGAAGGAAAAAGCCAGGACTTGCTTGGGAGATTAGGTAAAAATCAACCTGCTCCAGTTGCTCCTGCTGGGAGAGTCCATGGAGAACATAGCTGGATCAGGTAGGAGATATTTAAGACTGGTATTTTTTTACTGCTTGGTGGGTGAATTGTGATGTGGCTTTATAGAAGTACTTGACCTCTGTTTTCCTATGATATGGTGACCATATTTACTTGGCAATACTGGTGTTGGTGGGCAGAAGGTGTGCAGAGGTTCTGCAAACACAAACCCCTTCCCAATGCCAAACTTTCTGGGAGATGGGCTAGCAGATATAAGGCAATAGGAGTGATATGAGGCACAACTGTCCTTTAGTACAGAAGGCATTTGACTTTCCTAGGTAAAAGCTCAGATTTATTGCCTAAATTTGTATGCAATAATTGAAGTAGATGAAGTTCTAACAATTTTTGTGATGAGAGTATTTTGCTAAGACATCTTGAAAAATACTGTAATCCCAAAGAGACTGATAACAGTCAAGTATAATGGAAGCTTAACTGGAGCTGGAAAGATTGCTATGTGGGGCTGTAGAGGAATGTGGATGTTAGGCATGCTGGAATTCAGAAAACAAAACTCAGGTATGTCAAAAGGCTGTTCAGACCCTTCCCAAGTTGCCTGTGTGTGTTGTGCAGCCTGTTGGTTACCTTGTCCCAGCAGCTGAGTGATCAGAGAATAGCCTGAGGGGTGTGGGAGGTACTAGTCAGGATTTGCTTTGTAAAAGCACCTTACTGATTCTAGTGAGAAACAAGAGGCAAAGACAGTATTCTGGTCTGGTATCACAGGTTTGGTCACATTATCTTGGTGTGGTGATCTAAGTGGGCCTTTGGGGTTGACAGGTACTTGTGGGTTCCTTGTCTAATCTCACTGTCAAAGCTTAGAAAAAAATTACATAAGACTTGTATTGTCCTTAAAGGGATAATGGATAGTAAAGACAGATAATATGTGTAGGACACCCAGGGTCTGTTTTGTCTAGCATGTTTGCTTGAGTGGAGCAGAAGGGAGAAGGACCTGAATTTGTTTCATGCCCTGGAATGAGAAAAACAGAAGGGCTGGGAATTGCATGTGACACGAGCTGGCATGTGGCTCTGAAACAGCAGCAGTGTGGGTGCAGTGATCAGCAGGGGAACACCCCGTGTGGGACCAAATTCCAGCTGCCTGTGGGAACCCTGTGGCTGCAGGATGTATGTGCATGTGGATGCAAAAGAAATCCTCTATTTCCTGCTCTGGAGTTCAGCTTTGCAGAACAGGCAGGGACCATTAGACCCCATTGAGTGACCTCCCATCTTTCACAGGCCTTGCAATTTCTTCCTGTTTCTCTTGACATCAGCCCACTGATTTATGCTGAACTAAAGTTCATATTTTTTCCAAAAAAGACAGATCTGAAGACATTGGGAAATGAGAAAACCAACATTTCCCCTGATAATTTGTTCTACTAGTTAACCACTGCCAGTCTTTTCCTGTTTCTTATTTTTCATTTCAGTCTGTCTGGTTTCTGGTGCTAAACATTAGTTCCTGTTATAGATATCAGGAATAAATCAAAATACCCTCTAGAACAGTACCTGCTTTCTTTTTGGAATGAGGGATATGGTAATTAAATCTCTTCAATTTGTCTTGGTTTTGCAGAAGGCTGGGGTTTGGTGCTATCGCTGCTGTGGAAAAAGCAAATCCCATCCTTCCCTCTTAGCTGGCTTGTGCCTCACACCCTGTAATGCAGCAGGGAACTGGTTCTCTTGAAATACATAAACCTTTTGTTGCCTTGAGGTTATTTGGAGTTTCCAGTCTGCTCACCACAGGGCTGTAAGGAGGTCTGGTTGTGTGGTGCTAAGCCCAGCATGGTGAAGAGGAGGCTGGAAGAGTTCCAGGTGGGATGTTTTTGCAGCAGAGCTCGCTTTCAGGGGCCAAACTGCCACCAAAGGCTTTTGCTCAGGGAGGCTTTTCCAGTCCCCAACTTAAAAGAAAAGCTAAAGGCCACTGTGTTTGACCAGTGCCAAGCACAACCAGCCTTGTGTGCAGGGCTGCATAAGAAACAGTAACAGAGCAGTTACAGATGATAACGAAGCAATCAAGCTTTTTTGAGTGTATGAAAGTGAAAAATGCTTTCTTTACTTGTCAAGAAGATGGTTTTGCTTCCTTGTCTTTGAAAAGCCACAGCTGCTCACTGTGAGGGCAGAAATATAGGAAGAGCAAGCACGTACTGCAAATGTACACTCTGATCCTCTTGGAGGTTTTGGCTGATAGGAAGAGGGAACATGGACAGACCATTTGAGATAAATGTTTCTTGCAGGATCAACCCAGCTAAGGCAAAGGTGAATTAACCTACAGAAATTCAGCTAATTGAAAGCACATATGAGCTGGAGCTATTGGTGGGAAAATGCAGGAAGATTTTGTTTCTATAGACATGCTCATTTCAGTCAAAACAATCTGGATTAACAAAAAAGACAAACAAACAAACAAACAAACAAAAACAAAAACAAAAACAAAAACAAAAAACCAACCAAAACCCAAAAAAACCTGTGTAATAAACCAGGAAAAACTACTTTGATGGAAATGTGGAAGGTGTGCTTACAGTACCAGGAAGGAGAGCTGAGGAAGTGGTGACCTTTAGCAGAGGGCAGAGAGGAATGAGCTGTCTTGCAAAGCTGTGACTGATAAGGAACATGGATGAAATGAATTGATTGGATTGATTATAGTTTTCTTGTTACAAGTTAAACTCTTCCCTAAGAAGGAATTAAAGGAAATTCCTTTGGCACAGTTGAGGGAAGTGTAGGAATACCTACCAAGTTATAACCTTTACATTTTTGTGGCCCATTTAATAAAGCTGTAAATGATTCATGCTTTGTGTGACTCAATTCTACCATTTCATAGTTTTAACAGAAGAAATGCTTTCTAGATGAGTTCATGCTGCATCATGTTTTGTGCATTAAAAAAAATCTCAATTTCTTCTAGGCTATTATGTGAAAACAGATTTTAAAGTGTTTTTTATATACAAACAGGATAAATAAATGTTAATAATTACAAGTTAATTATAAACTGTGGCTGTCGCACAATATAAAATTAAAGGCATAGCTGAGCTCCAAACCATTTCTTTATCAGAGATGATATTCTGATAATCAGACTCAGCTAAACTGTTGCAAATACTGACCTTGTACCTACAAATGAAGTTTCTAAGGATTAAAATACCAGTGGGTGTTTTGGAAGGTCACTCATATTTCCCAATGCTTATTTTTAAAGTGTGCCAGTTTGTCTTAGCTCAAGCTTTAACCTCTGGATCATCACAAGGTGTTTATGTAGATGCCAGAGTCAACAGTTCATCATTAAGTGACAAGTAAGACACTGAGAAAAAGGCCTAAGGGTATCTCAGGGTTGCTTGGCAGTGTCACTCTGGAAAGTTTGGTTGGAAGCAGGAAGCTGTAGTGGAGAGAGCCTGTTTTAGCAATGCTCAGAATGCTGAAATCATTAAGTAGAGCATGGGGGGAACCATCTCTCCTTTTTAGCCAAGCTGGGGATACTGAATGTATATACATCACAGTGGGAGAATTATTGGCATAAAGAGTGTTGCCTCCATATTATGAATTTTCTCTCCAAGAGGTGTCACTTGAGATTTAAGTGTGCTTATGTTCTTCTACTATTTGATTTATCAATTTAACTTAGTTGTCACTATGCCCTGCTAATCCAACATTTGCAAAAAGCAGGTTTATTTCTTTGAATGCTGTGCTGCATTTTGCTGCCTGATTGCCCCGTGACTTGGTCACTACAGTGTATTTACACATAATCACTATGAAGTGAGACTCCAACTGGTGTAACTACACCTGAAACCACTTTCAAGCTACGAGCTGAGAAATTCCTAACAGTGTGGCCCTGTGGAACAGAATTTGGTGAGGTATATTTGCCTATTTGTGTATGTGCCATGTACTTTTAGGTGCCTGTCTTGACTCGTAGCCTTCAAAATTCATGTGAGACTTTTTGCACCTAAACTTCCTGGCCATTTCTACCTCTCTTGTGCTCACTTGTACTTAAGGTGAGTTAGTGAGGGTGTGTGGCCAGGAGAGCAGGATGTATTGCCTAATTTTTTCCAGGAGTCTGGTCAGTGTTCAAGGGCATTCAAATGCTTCATCCAGAGTCCAGAGAGTGGCCTAAAATGATGTTTGTGGAGTATGTTTGTTAAACTGTTGTGAATTTGGGGGGGTATGGTGAGTCCTGGAAAACAGAGTCAGGGTTAAAAGTTATCTTAAGGAATAGTCTCAGGAATGCACTGATGAATGGCACAAAGGATTGCAGTGAGTTAACACACTGCACTGCAAGACTGTCAGATGGAGCGTGATTGTTCAGCAGCAGCTCTGCCAGGAATGATCTGCAGGTCCCGTCAAATCAGAACTGTATGTGAGGGGGAACCCCCTCCTCCTCCTGTGTGAACACAACTATCCCGTGAGTATGGGGATAGATATTTCTGCTGTAGTGGGGCTCCTGTGGGAGTATGGTGAAAGGGTTTGCACTTTGTTCTTCAGGAAAGCTGTGAATTTCTCGAGAGAATTCAGAGGTGAGCAATTAGTGGTGTGCTGTAGCAGTATTTGATCTTTTTAAAGTGGAAATGGTTCTGGCCAACACCCTGTGCTGTCCCGTTTTGTGCTTTTCTAGCAGTGATTTGGTTTTAGATATCCAAGAAAGAGTCTAAGACTCATATTTGCTATCTGATATAGCCAGGATGGGGGAGCTGGCTGGAGTACTAGACTGGGAGGGTGTACTAAGATATCCAAGGCTCTGGGAAGATGAGATGTGTGCTGCATTTGCTGCTGTAAAAAAATTAATGCAACAAGATGCAATGTGAATCTTAATGAAAAAGGAAGTTTAGTTTAAAGAGAACTTACTTTCCTCACTCACTGTCACATGTTTTAGTCACGTTTTCACACCCTCATGCTTGTGGATTCCAAGACACTCAAATCGGTGAGGACCGCTTGGGTAACAACATTAAGGATGTGATGCTGGCTTCCAAATCCTTGTTCCATATTTTGGTTTCCTCTTGATGATGCTAGATCTAGTTTTTGAGCTAGTTTGAACCAATTTTTAGAATGTAATTTACTTAGGAAGTCCAAGTTATTGCAGTGAATTTGTCTCCTTAAGAATCTTGCTTCTTCCTCTGTAAGTCTTGGACAAGGTGGCAACAGCTTTTCCTATTAACATCTCTCTTCTGCTTTTACAAAGCCTGTTCCTCTCTCACCAAGCTGTGATGATGCCATTTCCCTCTGAAGTCACTGATGCCATTTCCCTCTGAAGGTGTGTGGCTCTCTAGCTTCTAGGTGAATTGGCTGGTCCTGCAGACTTATCTCGTTACTAAATAAAAAACCCTTTAAAGAAGATTTGCTAGTGCATGCTACTTTTGTTATATAGTCTTCCATCTGTTCACTCACAGACATGGAACTTGGACTGAAAATAATAGAAAGTCAGTGTAAGGGGTTTTACTGAGTGATTGCGTGTCTAGCTTTTGAAATATAAGTGTTTCCTCATTTTGGCCAGATGTCACATGTCCTATCTGCTTGCCTCTGATGGAGGCTGTGACTCTTATTTCCCTGTCCCAGCAGGCATTTCCCTGTTAATTATTCTGAAGGCTGCATAGTCCCTAGCTTCATCAGAATTCTGATTGTGAAAGAATTATAATATTTAAGGCTGATTCAGGAATTCCCTCAATCTTTGCAAAAGAAATATCTTTGAAAGAGCTTGGTCACAGCATAACATGTAAGTGGAAGAAGATGAGAGAGGACTGGCAACTTGATTAGCTAACTGAACTTACCAACTAAAATTTTTGTTGCTTGTTATGCAGACAGCAACATGGAGAAAAAGTCAGAGAAACAGTGGTTAGCTGCTGAAGGACAGCCCTTTTCATTGCCTGCTAGCAGTGGGTTGTCCCTCATCTTTTCTTTTTGTGTTTGACCTTTGTGTCAAGAATTAATCTTTACAGAAACAATCAGCGAAGTCTACGCAGAGACCGGCAGAGACCGCCTCCACAGAAAGGAAGCATCAAGGACAGGAATTAGCTTTGGTGGATGTTAACATCATGGATGTCTGCTGAAGAAGCCACAGGTGAAGGCCATTTCCATTTTTAATTTACTTAAGCTATAAACCAGACTTCTCCTTGTAATCATGACAAAAGAATTTTGTATGTGGTTACATGGCTATTGACAATGAAACTTTAAGTATTGAGAGATCTGGAACTTGTAACTTTGAAATACTTGTATAAATAAAAGGTAGGGAATAGAATAAATGGAGATTAACTGATATAGACTGATTTGAAGTTTTCCATGAAAATGGTTGTGGGAATGGGTATGCATGCCAGGAGAATCATTAGTGTTAGTTAAAGTGAGCAAACTATGTACTGATTAGTAAATGAATATTAATGGAGTAGAATTGTTATGTACAGACAGATATTTTCTACACACTGTGTTCCCTTGACATAACAGTGCAGTGCTGCCAGCTTTTTGTCCAGTCAAAAAAAGAATCTGATGTGCTAGTTGAGTTCTACATTACAATTCCCTGGGTAAAGCAGGCTCTGAAAAGCACAAAGACTTCACAACCTTGAGATACAAACCCTCTCCACTGATTAAACTGTTAATTGCAATTGGAAGTGGTACCATAAATATTCTCTCCAGATGTTTACCTAAAGGAAAGTTTAGTCTTCTGCTCCATGAGCTGTATGCCAAGGTATCAGTGCTGCTCGGTAAAGGAGGTGTAAATTGGTTCCTGACAAGAACGGCAGGGAGTACCTGATCTGATAACATCTGGGAAGTAGTGAGAAAGGGAGAGATTCTCCAGATAGAAGGAAAGGAAACCAGGAATGCCAAGAAATGTCTGAATCTGAGCTCTACTGTAATTTGTGGCTGTGCCAAAACCACATGGCAAATTGGTGATGAAGGGAATAAAGAGCAGCCGAGGCAACCCCAGCCAGGAAGCTGAGTGTGGAAGTGCCTGGAAGAGCAAATCAGCCTGATGAGTTTACACAGGCTTGGCTCAGACATGTTCATGTGAGGTGCTGCCATGCTTCTGGCTTTGAGCTCAGGTATATGATTCAGTCAGAGGAAACCAGCCTAAGTATAAAGAAAACATTATTATTCTGGTTTCAAAATAAGTGTTTTTCTACTTCAGAACCCCTAACCTGCATAGCATTCAGCAATCCACTTTACATGTACAGTTCAAGGAATAATGGCTGCCTATTCCAGAACACTTCCACATGAGACTGGGTTTTATCCCTTCCATCAATTCCACAACTTTTTTCAGTATCTGTGTTCTCCCAAGAAAAAACAATTAAAATCTTTAAACATTTCCTTTCTCTTTCTGAGCACTGACCTTGAAGCCAGTGGCACATCAGTGTCTATCTGAGGAAAAACCACTGTGGTCAGCTTTTCCTTCCCTACTGGATAACAAAGAGTGATGGCATGTGTGTGAATCTTGATAGAATAACTGAATTACTGTCTGGATAATGACCTGATTTTACTAAGTTGACTACAACAACTTAATAAAAGTTATGCTAATAGATATTGGTTGATCTGTTTCCACACAGATTTGGTCCTGTACTGGGGAAAAAGCAATTTACAACACTTAATCTCAAGGGGGTAACTTGAGATACCAGTCTTTCCCTTACCTGCCACTCCCTGTGGTTCCTTAGCAAAATCTTCCTTTTGAGTGAGCAGCCTCTCAGCTTGTGTTTGCTTTTATTCTTATACTTACAGTTATAGGAGAGTTTCACAGTCCTCTGCCACTTCAGAAATCCGTCCTTACTTCCCATGATAAACAGCTTCACCCTGCCATCATCAATGCTGGCATTGGATGTTTTGCTAAAGCTGCTCTGTATCCAGCTCCTTGGTTGTCTTTTAGAAACTATGACTCCAGGTGACTTAACTGTAGAAATGCCTCTACGTCTATTGCCATTTTCCATGGTTAAAGTATTAAACTTGAAAGACAAAGCAAATGTTTATACAACTTCGTTTTCATCTGCTCCTTCAATGTGTTATAAAAATATTTCTGGAATTCCTGGATAACACTGGGCACGAAACTTTAACACTTTATTAATGGTACTTCATATATACACTACTGTCTTTTCAAGCCAATCTATATGACAGTAAGTCAAACTATTCTTCATTTGTTGCTCAAGGAAATGACACCCAGCATCAACATGGATTTTTTGCAGTGTTGTGCATAGGTCTAGAAGCATGTTGTCAAACAGTGGGATCCACTCCAGGAAGGTTCTTTACAAACATAATAGTCATAGGTGGTCCCTGGGGCTGAAAGCTTGCATCTGAAGGCAGAATTTGTGTAGGAGGGGTTTAAAAGCAAGGAAGAAGCAAGGTGCATGTTGTGATGGCATCCAGTTTTACACTTTTAAGGCTGAGTTTAAGAGATCAGAAATTACATGGCTCAAACCCTTTAAAAAACAGACACTGAGGGCATGATGAAAGGGAGTAGGGTGCAGACTGAGATATTCAGGTGTTCAAAAAACTCTTTCTTATTTTCTCCTGTGTTTCCAGTTCTGTGTTACTGTTGCTTTCTGTTTCCCTGGGCCAGCCTAAGGTAGGGTGTAAGAAGAGAGGTGGGGTGGGTCACTCCTTTTCATTTGAGTCAGTTGTCTCCTGGTGTTTCTGAATCCAAGAAAAACATCAGGAAAACAGTGGCTTGGGTCATCTCCACTCTTAGGCAAAATGCTAAACAAAACCTCCAGTAAAACCCCCAATACATACATATAGGGAATACCTCCCATCTGTGCAGTGCCAGCTTTGAACTGCTAAAGTAGCTTTCTCATATTGCTAGTTTTTACAGACTAATTATGTGAATTTACACAGAATATTACTGATAGCAGCACTGGCATTCTCTGAGATGGCAGGTCTGGTTCTTCAGGTTGCCTGGTCCAAGATTTTGTCCACAATGTTTGCCAGGTGATGGTGCAGGACACGGGATTCCACTCAGGATGCCTCTTCTGGGGGAAGTCCAGGCACAGAGGGAATCTTGCATAGCAGGCTGAGGACGGGAAGGCACAGGGTTTAGTGTAGATTTTAAAAACGTTACTCCCATTCCAACTTTTTAGGCTCCCCGCCTTGTCTCGCAGCTCTGGAGACGGATGCGCAGCCTGGATCTCCTCCCAGACGCAGTGGAAGCCTCACGGTCTGCAGCTCGGTGGCGGTCCGTGGCCGCTTTCCTCGCAGGACGCTTCTGCTCGTGGGCGAGCCCCCCCGCAATTGTTCCCGGAGTGCCCCGCCCGGGACACCGGGAGCGCCCCGGGAACGCCTCGGGAGTGCCGGGGGCGGGGCCTCGCGCGGGGGGCGGG
>WEIU01023838.1:246359-271327 GCA_013389925.1 Aegithalos caudatus | reverse complement strand
CCAGGGCGGGTGGCAGGGGTCGGCTCGGTGCGGGTTACCGGCAGTGTCACCGGGAGCCAGCCCCGGTGTTCCAGCCGCCAAGGGGCCCGGCCGGGGCCTCCTCATCTGAACCCGCACGTGGTGCGGGTGTTCCTTGGCCAGGAGGTCTGGTAGCGTCCCGCTGAGTTCTGGCTGGCATTTCCAGCACATCCTTCTAAATCCCGGAGTGGTCCCAGGTGTGCCTTCCCAGGCCACCTGCAAGAGCTGGGCGGTTCAGCGGTTCGGTTCCAACCGAGAGCTGGGGGTGTCGGTTCCGTTCCGAACCTGCTCCGCCGCTAACGGTGCTGGAGGACGCTGCCCAGGGAAAACACGGGCTGTCAGTGCCACTGCTTTTAGACCTGACAAACTCGTCGGCTAACTAGAAATTCAAAACTTGCGAAGACTTGGGGTTTTTCAGAGGCTGCCGAGTTGTTTCTCGCAGAATGAGACAAGTCATAAAATTTTCTTAGGGGACAAGGTAAAACTTCACTTTTTCAATTTTTTCACCCGAGAAAGTGAAACGAAACTGCAGTTTCGATTTTGTTGCAGTTGTCTAAAACACTGAGCTTTTCTGGTTTAGTGAGTTTCTGGTTTTGTTGTGGTTGGTTTTGTTATGGGTTTGTTTGGTTTTTTTCTTTAGAGCTTTTCAAGATACTCTATCTCATCAAAGATGTAATAGCCTTTTGTAATTTATTCCTAGGTTGTGTGAATTTACTATCTTGGAAGCTATTGCTAGTGTTTCCAATACAGCTTTTTAAAAGTGTATCCAGCCAGAAATAACCAGGAATATGACTGTAAACACTAACTGCTTTTACCAAATCCTCAGGGGGCTGGTTTTGAAGACAAGTGAAAGTATTTCCTCCCTTCTTGCGTGCAGGTTGTGTCCTTAGTTTTGGAAGGTCTGTTAGGTTCATCTCCTGGCGGTGCAGTTTTTTTCTTTTGTTGGGGCAGAGCATGTATTTATGGGTTTTGAGTTTTCTTTTGGTTTTTTAGTGGTCTGCTGATTCTCAGTACACCCACTAAAGCTGTAGCAGAATGTAATGAGATAGCAGATAATCAGCTTTTAATGTTGTATTTTTATTTCACCTAAAATACTGGAAGCAGGTGAGGTCAGTCCCATTCAGGAAAATTTAGTTTGAGATGGAATGGTGCTTAACATTTACCAGGATTATGAAGAAAACAGTTTGAGTGAGGAAACTGATGGATTGACTTCATTAGCCAAGCAGAGTGAAGGCTGGAAGGTGAAGAGGATGATGATACTTTTTCTGATTTATCAGAAATAAAAGCTGCTGGCACTAAAGAATATCTCTAGAAATAATTTTAATTATATTAAAATTTAATTATATTTAATTATACAGTATTTTAATTATATAGCATTCACTGAATAGGCATTTAGGTATTCTTTTAAAGAGATAAAGTTATGTTTTCTCTTCAGAAACCAGATGATTACGGAGTTCTTCAAACCAGTTTTAAGTCAAGGTAAATCTGTTTGTTTTTTTTAAGTGGAAGATATTTATATGAATTTTAATTATGTAAGTGTGCAGAATGATAGTCCAGTCTCATTCCATATTGGAGCAGCAACATAATGAATAAAGCTTACCAAGTATGTTAAAATGAGCACGTTTAAGTTTTTTCTAATAATGTAACTGAAAATATAATTTTCCTGTTTAAATTAATTTCTTTAAACGGTGATGTAATTATTATTTCAAATTATGTCTCATGCTTAAGCCAGTTTGTTTATAGCAACTGAAGCTGCATCATAGCTCATGTGATTCTTTGTATGGCAGTAGTGAAACTGGATGGTTAAGTTAATTAATTTTGGATTGCATGTGAGAGAAAATACCAAGTAATACACTATGATAAGGTTTGTTGTTTTGGTTTTTTTTTTCTTCCAATATAATTTTTGTGAATAACTGGTCTTTTCTTTTCTAGACCATGGCCCTAGAGACAGAACTGTGCTGTCCTCACCAGACAAAGGAAATGTAAAAGATGAAGGAATGGGATTGTCAGTTTTATGCACTGAAGGTTTTGAAAGGAATTCATCTTCTCCAAAGAAGGTCAGAAGAAAAAGATGCCAGGCCAAACACCAAATAAGTCCTGTGATAGGTGTCTTTTGGAAAAGAATTGAGGAAAAGGACAGTGTAAACATGTCAGAGAATGGCAGAGCGCAGGGCCCTGGGTTTGTTGTTCATACCCAAAAGTGGTGATTCAGAAACTCCTCATTACTGCAGAGTCTCAGATATCTGTGTTCCTTGACCACAGAAGAAAAGACTACCTAGCCACAACAGGGGAGAAATAAGAAGTGTCTGGGTGTAAGGAGAGCACCATTGTCTTATGGAAATAGTTGGGAAGAGAAGAATGACTGGATGGATCTCACAGACTCCAGCTCAGACTCTGACAAATGGGTTTCACCTCCAGGAGCTGATAATTTGAAAAGCTGGGGCTGGAAGTAACAGCACTAAGAGTGCCACATCTCTGAGCTCAAGCCACATTTCCCCACTGCCCTGCTCTCCTACTGATTCTGCATTTAGATTGTCACTGGAACCTCTCTGCAGAGAAAGGGAATGGGAGAAGCAGAAATTGAGACAATCTAAGCCACATCCTGTAAAGCCATCCTAAGGAACAAATATTTTGCATCAGGTCTTTTCAAGATAGTTAATAAGGGTGGAAGTCATAATCACAATAAGTCACAATCCTATTGTTCATATGGATTTTTAAACTTTTAGATTTTTTAAAAAATTTACATGGTAAGATCAGATTCTTGGTGCTGCCTATTTCAAATATAACAGAAGTTTATGTTCTTTTGCTATTCCTTTGTAAGTTTTAAGTCATTCTTGGGTAAGCTGGTTCTTAGTTCTTTTACAAACAGTGAAAAGTCATGTTTTAAAGGCAGGAGAGATATTCTGGGCTAGATGCAAGCATGGAAATGCAATAGAAATTGTAAGTTGAAATTGCATTTTGTAGAAAAAGATGCCTTTATCTTAAATGCCTTACACTTGTGTTTTCTTTCAATGTGGCTTAGAGAGCAGACTGGCAAATTTCTGTTATTTAGAAGTTGCAGTTAATAGCAGTTCAGATTTATGCATTTAAGCCACAGTATTTAGATAGAAATGAGAATGGTCCTATTAAAAATGTAGTATTTAATAACAGGTCACTTTTAATCTGAAGAAAAATATATAATTCGGGTTCTAGAGAGATCTTTGCAGCCGTGTTTTAAATTTGTCTTGAAATGAGGTCTATTAATGTATTTCTGGGGGTGTGTGGAGCTAAGTCTGTGCTGGATTAAAATGCATACAAATAGGTTTGTTTTTTTTTCTCCCTCTGTCTTTATTTTTAGGGAAATGGATGTCCTATAAGAAAAATAATGCCTTTTGGTTCAAGGGAAAGTGCCTCAGGTATGAGCATTGCTGTTAATATAGAATTAATTAATCAAATTCATCGCTTCATGTCTCTTTGTAGTGGCTTTTTTTCCTTGAATTTGTTTTAAATTTTCTTTTACTAAAATAATAATTGCTGCCGAAAAATCTATATTATTTCTAATATATGGCAAGTTTGAAGAGTTTTAAAAGTAATTTAGAATTTTAGTGTAAAACACAGTAATTGTAACTTAATTAGAATTTGTGATATTTCACTGCCTTAAAACCTTGATCCCAGATTATTTTTGTGGTTTCTCTTGCTCTTTGGATAATCCACATTTTCTCTTGTGGTTGATAAATTGTGCCTTTCAGCTTAATCCAGAAAGAATATTCTTGTTGACCCAACCACTAAAGTTGAGCTGCTATTTTTTTTGCTTTTTGACCTTTTTAACCACATAATTTTGCTCTATGGGTGCTAGAATGGATTCTAAAAAGCTTGAGGTAGGTCAGAAGGAAGATAAACTCTAAAGAAAAAAAAAGGATGTCTGTGGCTGTGGAAACCCATCACATTATTTTCTGCTGTAGTTCTAGCTGATTTAAAAACAGAAGCTAGTTTTTTAAATGGAAAGCTGTTACGTGTTTGACTTTTTAAAGCTATGATTGTTGCTATTTTGATTTTTTTGAAAGATAATTACTGTGTTTTATTTTTTTTTTCCTTCAACACTTCACAGATGACCCATCTCAGCCAAGGCTAATGCAGGTTTTAGAGCACGAGGCATCTTCTTTTAGAGCATCATCGGAGATGTCCTCTGGTGCACCCAAGAGCCCAGCTGTTCCTTCACACTTCCTCAAGGTGTCCTTTGGGCTATCCAAACCAAGAGACTCTCCAGGGAAAAGGAAACACTCTACCATGAGTGTGGATGTAAACAGTTCAGATCAATCTGAAGTGAATGACCCTGCTTTTAGTAGATCACCTTCAAAATGCAAATATAGGAGGTGTGACTTTGTAAAAAATGTCATTTTAAAGTCTCCTCATGATGATGTTCTTCAACTCAAGGAGCCTTCTGCCCTGTCTAGATATGATTTGACTCTTTCAGAGGAATTCCTCAACTCAAGCAATGAAAAGGAGAAAAATAATTACTCCACTGTAGGTTTGTCATCTTCATATTCTGCGCACAGTCCTGCTAAAAATAACCACATTTCTGTTGTGGATACCAAAGAGAATCAATTGCAGCTGGCTAACTCATGCTTTTCCAAGGAAAAGTCCCTCCCTTTTTCTCAGGAAAAAAGTACTGTGTTGCCTTCTCCCCACCACTTAACACAAACAAAAGGCATGAAATCCCCTTTCCAGGTTGCTGGTTTATCTCAGGTATTGGATGCTAAGAAAGAGCAAGATAAAAGACATGAACAGAATAAAGGATACAGTGCTCAACCCAGCAACAGTTTTTCAAATACAGTCCACCAGATTTCTGAAAATACTCCTGATTCTTGTAGAATGGAGATCTCTGGAAAACTTGGACTGTCCCCAGAGACTGGTAAAAGTGTTCCCCCTTCACTGCCTTTGAAGGAGTCTTTCGTGGACAGCAGCCACCAGTCTTCAAAAACCTCAGGAGAACTAAAAGGTAAAAGGAACTTAACACACAAGTCCAAGCTGAACAGAAAATGGCAAAGCAGCTCTGAGAGTGAAGATGACGTTTTGGAATGCATTCTAGATGATGATGATGAAGAAGAAGTATTAATGCCACTGCAAAAAATGCTCAGTTCAAATCTCAAACCACAGGGAAGAGCCCTGGAAGACTCTTCTGACAGCGTTTCTCAGGACACTGTAACTCCATTACTGAAGCTTCATGTAAGTTGGCTAAAAACCAAAAAAAAAAGCACATTCTTTCAAGTATTCTTTTACAGATGTTACTTGCAAGAAAAATACAGATTTTAGAACAGTGCAAGGCTCAGATGGTGCTAAGTTATTGCCCCATATTCCAAATTCTAGGAGAAGGAAATTTTATGTAGTGGGTATATACCACTGAAACACAGAGGCCCAGGTGAATGGAGACATCTCATACTCAAAAATCAAATTACCTTCAACTTCACCTGTTCCATCTCTCACAGACAGCAACTTATTCAGGTGTGCTAGAGAACTAATTTCTGCTGTTTGGCTCAGTTTTAAATAACAAGCTGCTCCAGCAGATGTCCAGTAGTTTTCTATTCCACTACCATGCAGGGCACAAACCATGACTGTCTTCTACAAAAGACTCAGTAGACTTGTAGACTCAGTCAGGTTTTTGTCTAAGTAGTACAGTAGAACTCCTGCTAACAGCAGTCAAGATGTGCGTGACTGATTGGTAACAGTTACCTTACATTAATGTTAGTCAAAAATGTATTCTGCACCAACACTCAGCCACCTCTTGCTGATTCTCATTATACCCACTACAGCTACAGCAGTGTAATGAGATAGCAGATAATCAGCTTTGTTATGCTGTATTTTTATATGATTTTCTCCCTTATTCATAATGCATGATAATTCAGAATTATTTGCCTGTAAAACTGCTTACTTAGCTTAAGGGTCCTGTGCTGTACAGTTAGAGTGTAGTTGCAGCAGGGATGTGCTGGCTATTGTGCTTGTCCTGGGAATGGATGAAAGATGGTTCATGCAGCCAGACTGATTTAGCTCTATACATTCTGGTTGTTTTTAGGAGTTCTGTTTTTGCTTTTTTCCCCCCCTAAAGTTAGGAGGTTACGTTTAGAAGATGTGTGCAGTCTAATGTTTTTGTTTTCCTAGTCAGGTAAGATTTTTATGAGCCGAATTTAACTGGAGGAAATCGATGTAGACATTCAGAGATCTGTGTGCTAGACTCCAGTCATTTATCCCTGGCACAGTCTGATTGTCAGAGATCTGCTTATGAGTAAGTGGTGTTTTCTTTGAGGTTGTATTTCATGGAAATTGGAAGTATTTTAGGATTTCAAAAAGCTGAATGAATTCTGATCACGAGGGGTAGGTGACATCTCTGAATCCCTGTGTACAGGATATTATGGTGATGAATTGGTCTGTGTTTTTAAAAATAAGCTCATTTGTTCAATAAGAACTTTTCAAATAAGTAGTGATTTTCAAGTTTCATTGTAAAATAATGTTTTAGGTAGGGAAGGTCCTGCATTAGTGTGAAATTCCTGACAGTTGGTACAGGTTGGAAATGGCTGTCTTTAAACAAAGAGATTTTGTACCGGGCCTGGCTGGGTTGGAATTAATTTTCTTTATAACAGCTGTTTGGTGCTGTGTGTTTCAGACAAAACCAGTGTTGATAACAGACCAGTCTTCTACCTTTTGTGGAGCAGTACCTGCACAGCATCAAGGCTTTGTCTTCTTCCCATGCTGCCCCCATAGAGCAGACAAAAAGCTGGGAGGCAACAGAGCCTGGAAAGCAGACTCTGGATGACCAAAGGGATATATTCCATGCCACATAATGTCATGCTCAGTAATCAAAAAGCCAAGTGGGGGGAGTTGGTCTGGCATGTCACCATTGCTCAGAGTGTAGCTGGGCCTCCTTTTGCTTGTCAGAGGTGCTGAGTGAATTGCTTTTTCTTTTCTTGCTTACGCCTTTTTCCCTATTAACCTGTTGGTATCTTAACCCATGAATTCTCTTGTCTTTGCTTTTCTTGCTTTTCTTTTCACTGCCCTGCACCACTGGCTGGGGAAATGACCAGGCTGTGTGGTGCTTAGCTGCTGGCTGGGGTCAGCCCAGTCACTAGTTTCTAGAGTGGAAAACAAACAGCAGAATACCTGTATGAATTCTCCTTTCTGCCTTCCCCTCTCCTCATGCTTTTCAATCTCTGTTAGGGTTTATTTGTTTACTGAGTTACTATCTCATCATGAGCAGATGTTGAGCAGCTGTAATTATTTAATATGTTCTTACAATTCTGTAATCAAGAGTGTTGCAGATCAGACTTGTGTGGTTTCATAAGTATTTCACAATCTCAGTCAACGTGACTACCTAATTAATGGTTAAGCCTGATAAACACACACAGATCAAATGCTTGTGGGATGTGTGTGACCACAACATTTAGCTGGCCTATTCCTGGTACAATTAATGTCCAAGTAAGACAAAACAGTTAAGAACTGTCCCAACACTTGTGACCATGATTTTTGCATATACCCACATTCTTCTCATGTAAGAAAGGGCATGCGTGTACACTGAAATAAAGTTTGGATTTCTCAGTTGTTCAACAGTTACTTGACACATATTAACCAATTATAAAATAAGCTAAGAAGTCTTCAGCTTTCCTACAAGATTTCCCACACTGCATGCTGCTTGTTACATTTAGAAGGTGACTGAATACCACGGTGGTGTCAGAGGAGCTGTGCTTGTCCAAAGAATGGAATTATGGCCATAAAAGATTTCAAATCTGTTGTCTGATACAAGCTGAATAAAAGTCTGGCTACTCAAAAACTAGCCTAGCAAAATTTGTTAAAACTTTGTGTGTTGTTCCATTTATTAGCTCTTAATTTGGTGTTGTGTTGGGATTTTGATTGGAAATTTTGTTTCATTTGACTAATTTGAAGGTGATTTAGCAGATGCTGGAATTTTGTCCTCTAGGGACTCTGAAAGTAAAAAACCAGAAATTTTTGGAGTTTCTTGTCTCACGCACAAGAATGGGAATTCCAGGGGTCTCAATGGATGATCACAGTAGTCAAGTTGTGAGGTAAAAGGCTTCTGATGGTAATGCTCTTTGTGAAGGCTAGCTGAAGGTCAGCCCCAGACATGCAGAGACTTGCTTCACTTCAGATCCACTGTGAAGCAGTTATTTCTAAATTAGTCATTGAGAGAGATATGATCATGATGTAAAATTGTCAAGGGACTGGAACACCTAAACTGGTAATCATCCTGTTTTGCAGGGTCTCCTTTAGGTTTTTGCCTGCATGCAAAATATCATTAAAATTGGAAGAGGTTTCTATTTTGATTATTGTCTAATAATGAATTGATTGTTTATGGTATTTTTTAAATCTTACTATTTCATTTACAGCTTTCTAAGACTCCTGTTTTAAGCAAGGTGTCATATGTGAACAGCTTAGATCATCTCTTAAAGGAGAAAGAAGAATCTAGAAGGTTTGTTTCTTAAAGCTGTTTGAAAATTGTGGGATGGTGTTGTAGAAGCTTGGATTTGCCTTTTTTCCCCAGAACTGATAAGGTTTGATTAGCAGCAAGCTAAGCTTTGCCTGCTGATGCCACCAACATACAACTGAACTGACAGGACCCACAAGTGTTGCTTAAATGTTAAAAGCTGAATGACAGGCTCCTTCCAAGCAACAAGGAATGATTTGTGATACATCTATTTACCCCTGAAGAGTCATGCTAAATTTACTGATGCCTTTGTTTTAGGTCACTGAGCCAGCTAGCAGCTGCTGGTCAGGCATGAAATAGAAATATTTATGTAGACTGACTATACTTGTTTTTTTAAAGACGTTTGTTGCTCAGTATTGGTTGCCAGATTTTGCAGGCTATTGGTGCCTGAATAGTTACACAGGTCAGTGAACTGAACTAATGAGTATTCTTACAAGAGATCTTTTGGGTAGGAAATGAAATGTAGTTTCTGTGTTAATGTCAAGTGGTGGTGATGGTGTTTAACTGCTTATGTGACTGTTCTGATTAAAGAATTTGACCCTGGTAACTATGGGCTGGCTGGTCATGGAGGAGCAGATACTCCTGTAACTAATAGTGCTTAACAGATTAAATACTTGTTTGGTGCTTAGAAAAAAGCATTCAGCCACAAGATGGAAAGTTTTGTGCAATTACAAAAAAAATTATCAGAAGCTGGTTGAGTATTTGTGTCTGACAAACCAGTGCTAATGATTGTGCTGTTGGAAATTCATTAGGTTTTGGGAAACCTTCTCTTTGTGTCTTGGAATAGCAAGATCCTTGGGTTTTACATGGATACAATGTCTCACATGGTTTTGCTGTGTGTAACTAGCTCCTTACTACAGGGTTCACATTCAGAGCTTGGATTTTGTTGATTTTGTTGTAAATATTGAATGGTGATGATATGCTCTGCTGCTGCTGTTATTTCAGGTTAGAGGAAATAGAGAAACAGTTACGGGAAGACATAGAAAGGGAAGACAATGCTTCCAATGGAGAAAATATGGACAATGCCAATGGAGATGATCTCCCGGAAGAAAACAGGTCCTTGCAACTCCAAAACCAATTAAATCTTGATCTCTGCTTTTCTAGTCTTTTTTTTCCCTGACCTCTTGCTGTTTCCAACAATTGTTAATATGTTTAATGAGAACCATTTTAAAATCTTTTGGGATTGAGTGGCTTTCTTTGGGTGCAATGGTATTCTAACAATTCAGCTTTCACATAAGACTGATGTGTTCATCACCTGCAAATAACATTCTCAGGCAGCAAACAGCTTTTCAGTGTTTGAATTGACAAAAGCTATTTTGATTTTTACAGGGCATTTATAAAGAGATATTCAGTAGTAACTTATGTCATACCTGACAAACACCCTGGAGAAGATTTATTTGATTTATCAGCTGCTGGGAAAATCTTCACTCAACATAACCTTGACCTGAGGAATTTTCACTTCACCCCTCAGAATCGTATAGAATATCTGCTTGTTAAGTAAGAATGTGCTCTTCATTTTGTTGTATCTACCTGTACAATTTTATTTTTAGCAGCTTTAGCAGGTACTGTTTAATCTTTGCATGCAAATGAGCTCTTAGTAAATAGGCAAGACCGATTCCCTTTCCCTGGAATTTTCCTTTTTGGGTTAGCTTTACAAAACAGTAAATTGTAATTTGAAGCTTCCTTCTTTCCTCCTCTGGAATTCTTGAAAAACCTCTTAAATGAGACATGAGGAAAAACAGCTGCTCTGGCCACTTCCATATTTCTACCACATTGGGCTGTTGTTGATAACCTCACCAGTTTGTGGGAAACAAATGCAGAAGTGAAACCTTCTGATGAACACAAGCTTAACTATCTGAAGAGTGAAGGACCTTTGTGGTTACCTATTTGTGACCTTCTAGTGTTACATTATGTCTGCTGAAAGACTTTTGGTGCTTCCATTCTGGATTGCAGAGGGTCGGGCTCTCTGACATCCGTTAGGTTCAGTCACTGAGCCCCCAGCATGTCTGTGTGTACATAAACAAACTGCTCTGTAAGCCACAGGCATTTCTGCTCTACATTTATGGGGTTGTTGCACTACAAATAGCTGGGCAAATACTTGCCTAATGCCACAAGTGTAAATCCTGAAAATTTCTGGTTGTTTCATGTGGAATTTTATTCCAAACATACATCTGAGGAACTGAGAGAATTCAGTTCCTCTTAAAGGATTATATATATATGTGTATGTGCAGTTGTGGGTGTGAAGAGGAGGGAGGAGAGTGACTTTTAATCTCTTGAGGAAGTGGTGTTTGTGATACACTCCCTTGGCTTCAGGCTTTTCTATTAATATGTTATGGAGATCACAAGGGTATGAGCTTCAAAAGCATCTTGTAAATCAGTGACTGGAGGAATGAGAATTAAACGGATTATCCCTTGCAGAAGGCAATTATGATTTAATTGCTTATGCATTCAGCCCAGTTGGCACAGCTGGCACATAGTGGCTGCCCAGCTGGCACAGAGGTCTCACCAGTCAGGCAGGTAGAGGGTATATGTAGGAGTCAGGACACAGATCTCTTGACAGAGTTACCTGATTTAGTAGATAGAACAGAGGAGACTAAAGAAGGCTGTGTGGGAAACTGGATATCTTTAATTTAGCTGCTTGTGACATCCCTAACATTCCAAAGAGGAATCATAGACTATCCTGAGTTGGAAGGGACCCACAAGGATCATCATGTCCAACTCTTAAGTGAGTGGTTCATATGGGACTTGAACCTCTGAAGGTGGTGTTATCAGCATCCTGTTCTCACCAACTGACCTCATCTCAGTGACTAAAACTACAATAATTCAGTAATAGCTATGTCACGCTTTCTGTTCTTCCAACAGCTGCTTCCAACACCCCACACATTTTCACAGTGAGATTAGGCTGGGATTTTAGTTGCATTAGTTTGCTTCCAGATCCTTTATTTAAAAGGGAGTTTTAAAAACTTTGAAAACTTTTTTCCTCTCTTATTCTGAGAGTGTTAGTATAGGTCATTGGACAGTTAAAAATCTTATTTAATAGTCTAATTGAGCATAGCAGACTGGCTGTGTAGTCAGGCATAGTGGTACATAGTACAGTGGTGTAAATCAATGTTTGAAACTATTATTCCCTAATAATACAGATGTTTCTAGATTGTATACTATGCCTTTATAGAGAGAAATATGTTCTAAATGACATTTGTAAATTTGATTGCTATTAAAAATCAAGGTTTGATTGCGATGACATTTTATAAAAGTAATAGCCTGAAAATAACATCTGTTTGGCATATTCAGATTGATCTTTGCTGTTGGTGATCTGAGGGGTGAGGAAGTTCTTAGGTTTTTGTGCAAGTGATGATGCAACCACTAATTGATTTTTATCCTTTTTCCTTGCCCCCATTTTTCTCTTACAGTTGTAGTGTATCACAGCAAGTATTTTTAGTTGTTAATGGTACTCTAAGTTCTGCTTACCATGATACATTGTGTTCCATATCAATTCTGAAGTGGCTTTTCTGGGTAAGTCTGTGCTGTTCATGCATTATAATAACAACTCTGTGTGTATATAATATTTTTCCTGGAAGCCAGTTGAAGAAGTTTGTGAATCTGTTCCATTAACAGCTTTTAAATCAGATATTATTTTTCCCTCTGGGTTCCGATTTGTTCTCCAGTCTGAAATACTTTGATTGTCACTGGGGGTAAAACACTCCACACTCTGAGTGAATGCAAAGCTGCATGTCCAGGTTCATATGTGCTACTGCATTGAGAAAGGACACTGTAGGTGAGGAGATGTGCCATGGGCCAAATCATGAGCAAATGCTAATCTTGCTTCCTTTCACCCTTAGAAAAACAATACATGCCACAGTATGCAAAAGTACCATTTTCTACATATATAATCTTCTAAATCAGTGATACCAGCATTATCAGATAATTTTCCTTTGGAAAAGGTTACCTTATGGCTCAGGAAGAAGCCTGGAGTCATTCTCAAAGGAAGTGTACCTGTGTCAGTGTCTGAATCACAAGGAATTTACACGGTGCTGTTCCTCACAAAAATGCCCCGCCTCCAGTCTCCATTCTGTTATTAATTGCCACATTCTAACTGCATCTGAAACAAAAAAGAAATCTGGACTACCTGGGAAATTGCAGCTTCAGGCTGTTGGTTGGCTTTCTACATTTGCCAAAAACAAAACATTTTGCTCTTCCATGTCCTTCCCTGCAGTCAATTAAAAAATTGCCTTTTCCCTTTATGTGAGCTTTGGTGTTCCTTTAATAAGGAAGAAGTGTGAGCCAGTTGACATCACTTACAGAGCAGGAAACTGTCCAGCACTTGGGGTAGAAAAATCGGTTTTTGTTGGGCCAGTGATGACCTCCAAGAAACCTGAGCTGTACTTCAGTCATGTTTTTGTAATTAAGAGTTATGTGAAAAAAAAATCACATACAAATTCATTGTTTGGGTTTAATATTGCATATGTCCAACTTGTCTGTGACTGGAAAAGGGTGTAGTTAACTCTTGCCTCCACTCCTGCTCAGGGAGCTCAATTTGATCACAGATGCAAATGGGTTCCAAAGTGGTATGTGATATTTTCTATTCTCTTAACCCTCAGAACTTGTTTGTAAACCAACATAGGGTTACAGCATTCTGATACTGTAAATAATTAATTGTAAAGTATTTATATCATCTTTGCACTGCTTGAAAGAATCAGTATTCACAGTATTCTGTTCTCATTGGTGTATCTTGCTTTAGAGGTTTTGGGGTTAGATTTTATTTGGTTGGTTTTTAATCTGTTACTCATTTTTACTCTGCTGGGAAGTTTGGTGGTGTTTCTGTTCTGGTTTGTGGGGTTGTTTTCCTTACTAAAAGAAAACCGATGCCATCATACAGGTTGGTTTTTGATGTGTAGCTGCTTCTCTCTTCACAGATGATGTCTGTTCATCTTGACCATTGTGTTTCCACCAAGATCTTAGAAAGACTGATGGAGCTAACACTAAAAAGCTGTAAGTATTTGAAGGATGGAAAACTGATCACCTGAATGAAAGCACTACTCTCTTCAGTTCAGAAAAGTGTTAATGAGGAAGTAAAAGGCACTAGTTGTGTTGGGTGATTTTGGCTTGAATTTAGGCTCTGTTTTTATTAATGTAATGTAAGGGCTGACCTTCACCGAGTGTGTGCAGCCTGTATCACAGTATGTGTTGTGGCACATACCTCCAAAGTAGTGCATCCTGTACAGAGCCTTTTAAAATCATTGCTGGTATTCCACAAATAGAATTGACCTGTAGAAAAGCATAATCTGCTTAAAAGTTTACTTTCCATTTTTTACTTTGGATGAGGTGGACATTTGTAGCTGGAGGACTACAAGATGTTTTTCACATTGTCATACCCAGTATGTAACACTTCATGATTTACTTTCCAGATAAATGACAAAAGTGAATCATACACCTGCACAAAAACACTTTGAAGGATCTGCTTCAGCCTACAGTGCTGCTGATGTCTTCTGTGTTTTGTCTTCTTCCTTTGTCTGTACTCAAATATTTCTCCACTGCAAGTTCCTTTGTGTGTTCCCCCTGTCTTCATTCTGATCCATCAAAAGTGACATTCATTTAAGACTACCAGTTAACATTGTTAAATAATGTGGTTCTCTTTCAGTATTTGCACAGGCCTGTCCAAATTGTACCTGTATTTTAATTCTTGTTTGAAATCAGAGCTGATATCTGAGGGAATGTAGCCTCCTTTATTTTGTGCCTTGCTGGCATTAAGCTTGATTCTGAATGAGCATTTCAAGATAATGAATGAGCATTCAAACAATTAAGGTTGGGAACTCCTTGTTTACCACTTCTGTTCCAGAAACCTTGCCTGTTTTCAAACCTTACTTAGCTTCTCTTCCAGTCTCACTGTGGTAACACCTTCTTACCTTTACCTACACAGGCAGTAATTTATGTATTCTTTTAGACAAAAATATTGCCTTGTTTCTTGTTCTGCTGTTTATAATGGAAGAGAACTATGACAGAAAATGGGTAGAACTTGAAAGTAATCAACCTGTTATGTAGGCAAGATGTTCCCCAAGTGTAAAATACTGTATTAGACTTTTTTTCCTCCTTCCTTGTTCTGAAAATAAGCTTACTGTTTAATGTTCTGGTGCCTCTGAGATGAGAGCTGCTAGAATTGATGCAAACTGCTAAGCTTATTTGTTTCCCTTAAAAGGAATTAATGCTAAGAACTAAATTTAAACTAATCCATTCTATGTCTTTTTGTAGCTTCCATCAGTGGAAAACAGTTTAAACCATGGATTCCTTCAATAGCTGATATATCAGCTGTTTTTATCAATATGGGTATTGGGTTCAGAACTCTCTTTCCATTGCAACATCTTCAACCCCCCTTCAACGAGCATGATATTTTGTAAGTGTTTTCCTTTTGATATTTTTTTGCCTAGATCCTGTGAAAGCAAGTCTTGTGCTTAGAATGTAGAATCAGAAGGTTCTTCTCTATTTCCTTTCCCATACTCTATAAGTTCTTGGCTCAGGTCTCAGTAAGAATAAATAACCTTGGAATTCAAACAATGTCTTCTAGGTAAGGATTGAGCAAACCAGAGCATTGTCCTTTGTCCTGCATCTTCCTAATGAAGGTTTGCAGGAATGTTGGCTAAATATCTGGGCAAAGTAATTGGCTACAAGTTGAGTTAAATGTATGTGTTAGATGCTCTGTAACTGAGGATTTTGCTTTGAAGGCATTTTGATGCATACAGGATTTTTTTCTTCAGTTTGATGTCAATAAGCCTTTGTGGGCTTTTGAATTGTTCATTTTTTGCTCAGACTGTGTTTCTTCTATTAGAAGTCAGGTACAAGGAACAGTGGCTCAACAACAGCCAGGAGAAGATGTAGCCTTTGCCAGTCCAACGTTCCCCAGTCTACTTAAAAACAATTTAATTAATGTGATTAAGGTGAGAAAACTCCAAGGTTTTCTTGGGTTGGGTTTCTTTTTTTGTGTGTGGGTTTTTTTGGGCGAGGGAAGATAGGGTTTTCAGTCTAGCCCTGAGCATGTGTTTGAGTAGATGCTATCCTGAGACTTTGCTTCACATTCAGCAGAGTTTATTGCAGGCATTTTGCAAACTTCAGTTTCTTGACTTCCATTGGCTTCACTCACAACTGCAGAGTTTTGCTGACTCCCTTTTACAGCTGTGGCACTTTATAGGACATCTTGGCTCCCTCTTGTAGAAGAAACTATCCACTGATTTCAGTTTTCAGTATTATTGGAATGTTTAGAAAATCTTTTGGCCCCTTTCCTTCAATTAAAGGAGGATTATCTATGTAGTAAAGAAAGATCTCTTCTGCTTTGGTAGCATCTGGGGAATATTGCCATTACTCAAAGTGGCAATGTTATATTTAGTATCCAGATGATACTAAAAAAAGGATGCTGTTAACTGGGGGATGGGGATGTGTTAGTACACAAGTGTTGCCAAAACAGTACATTATTTGAGGTACATTTTAATTTGAGTGTGGAAAACTTGAGTTCTCATCATACTTCAAAATAAGCTAAAGCAATTCCATATTTTAATGCTTTGTATTTCTTTTACAGTTTCTAGTTTTCTGTACATCAGTAATTCATGATGGATATACTGACCAAGAAATATGGCTGCTGCTTATATTGCTATTTAAAATAAGCTTGGAGAAACAGTTAAAAAACCATTTTCTGATAGATTTTCAGTGCCTTTTTGTAAAGCTTCTGATGAACATAAAAGACTGGGATACAAAGGTAATTTCATAAATTTATTGTACTAGATTTGTGGATTTATGAGACTGCGACTTCTGTTTTGAAAATGTCTTTTTTTTCTTAAGTATAGGCTGAAAATAAAATACAGAATTTTCAATAGTAATATGTATAATATGAAAAATTAAAAGCTTTGTGTCTATGAGATTTAGGAAGTCGGTGGGTGTAGTGAGGGGGTTTTGGTTGCATGATATTGAGTTGCTTGTCCTCTTCTACGAGAGTTTTTTTATGTTAAGATGATGTGTGCTAAAAGAGCTGTATGTTTAAAATGGCAGTCTGAAAGAATGAAGGAATTATTGCACTATGCTGGTAAGATGTCACAAAAAAGATTCTGATCTCAACTATCCTACTTTAAATTGTGTTTATCAGGCTCACCTCCTGGTGCAGCACAGAAATTTTTTTATGTATGTCATCTCTTGTTAGATCAGTTCCTTTTACCACTTATGCTGCCTGTGTTTCTAGGGAATAGATATGTGCTCCTTTGCCAATAAAGCAAACAGCCATTCCTCAGTTTCAGGATGTTTTGTTGTTCTTTTGAAGGTGTCTGAGCTGTGCCTGGCAGTGAGTGAACTCTCCAGCAATCACCACAACCTCCTGTGGCTTGTTCAGCTCATGCCCAGCTGGATCGCCCGTGGACGGTAATGACCCTGTAAAGTCAGAAATACAGGATCAGTAACAGCTGGCTTCTCTTGTAAGCTCAAGGGCTGAAAAAGGCAATATTTACTACATGACACTTAAAAAAAACCCCAATTTGTTTTCTCATATGTTACAGATGTATGTGCAATTCTTGGTGTGCATGTATAGCTTCCTGATCCACCTCTGCTGAGAAAAGGGTTGTTAAAGCTTTTATGTAGTTTTTGGGCTGTGGATTCTTAGTACCCTGAAGCAAAGAAAGGCGTAGCTTCAGTTTCTGACAGCCATCACTCTAATTCTTGTCTGAGTGACCAAAATTTAAATTTTCTTTGGGTGATTCATGTCTGCTTCTAAGCATCATCCTAAGTTCTGTATCTTTGAAATTAGTAAATTATAATGTAACTGAGTAAGCAGAATTAGTTGGGTCATTAACTTCAGGCTTGGAGGCAAGTATCTGGCATTGTTTACTTGTGCAGAAGCTGAACTGCAATGAGATTAAGGGTATTTCTGTTTTACTAGCCTACTTACTGGTTTATATAGCACCTATATTCAGAAAATCCAGTTTAATAATTGCAAGCAAGTTTATGTCTAGGGAAGACATGCATAGCTTCACATATTTCGTAGAAACCGTGGGTTAGAGAAATTATAAGGGAATAATTTTTAAATTATTTTTTCAGGGAAGTAAGAAGACGTCTTAGTCTAGTGATAATTGCAAAATTTCTTCATAAAAAGCATATGGAAATACCTGATGACAGTGACAAACAGGTACTGCTTACATGTGTTGTCTTTGTAGAATTTGGAAGTTTAGAAAACATATTATATTGTATGCTTGTGTTTTATGTTTTAATATTGTAAGCCTGTTTTCAAGAACCTTGCCAAATTACCAATTAATAATTTTCTGTTTAGATTAGTGTATTTGCACATGTGTGTAATCTATATGTTGTGCACCCTGTACTTGTTTATATGACTAAACATTAATGTTAGACATTGGAAAGAGGTCTACACTTCTTTGAATCTTCCTTTTGTAGTCCTGTGGAGACACACTGTTTTCATAGGTTTGATCTTTTATTGAGGAAGTGTACAAACACTGAAGTGTGTGAATAGTCAAAAATTACTCAAAGCGTAAAAACTTTTTAAATTAAAAATCCCTTTTTTATTCTTATCTTAATGGACAACTAATACTGTAGTGGCACTCAGTTTCCAATTTTCTGTTGTTAGTAAATTAGTCCAATTTGTTAATGCTTGTATCTGTAGATGTTTCTTCTGCATCACTTTCTGGTGTGTATGAAACCTTCTTATCTACTGAAGAAGATGAGAGAGATGAGAAGAGGACAGGAGGGGCATACAGATGATGAAGTTCATGCAGAACTAGAACATGAGGTATATAGCCAATAGCACTTTTTTGCTTTTGCTTTTTAATGGGTGTTTTTATATTTTGCATATAATATTATATATTTTATACATTCTGGGGAATGTTTCTTTTGCTTTTTAACAGTTCTGTAAGTGGAACTGTAAACACACTGTTTTGTTACTGTTCATCCTTAAAATATTACTAATTTTGGTTAGTCATGGAGGAAGGAAAGGGCATGTGGTAGAGGAACCTGTACTGGGTTATTTTACAAACAGGGAAATGGTCAGATTTTCTGAGTCACGGGGATGTCTTGAGTCTACTTCTGTAATCAGAGAGTGTAATGATGTAATCAGTGAAAACTGCTTGGTTCTGAGCCAAGCCTTCACCTGCAGGCTTCAGAGAAAGACTTATGAATCTTTTATTAATCTCTTCTAAACAAGTGTTAGAAAGATTTAGTATTTCCATCCCTCCAAAAATTGAATACTGTTTTGGTTATTTGAGTGGTTATCATGGAATCTCTCAGCAAGTGTTTTGATCTGGGGATAGATGATGGGAAAAGAAAGCCAACTGCTGAATTTAATTTTCAGTTATTAAAAACACATTTTTATGGGTTACTTAGGTTATTTAAAACAGCGTAATTCTGGTTTCAGATGTTTCTAATATGTGAATATACTGTTTCAAATGAGTTACTTAGGCAGACATGTTGATATACTTGTCCATTGGCCTGGCTGTTGGAGGATTTGTTCCAGAAAGCACAGATGGTTCCTTTTCTAGATGTGAAGAATTATAATGGTGCTTTGACTGCAGGTCTACTTTTGGTTTCTCCCCAGGTCTACTACCTAATCTATGTCCTGCTTCATCTAGTCAGTGAAGCCAGTTTCCTTGATGTTGTAAATTCGAGTCACAGGGTAAGTAAGGGGCTAGGTCTTTAGATTTTAAAATATTGTTTATCATGCACATTTAGTCTGTTTTGGTAAGAGCTATCATGTGATGGAAGATCACCAGTGCATAATAGCACTGGGGGGAAACTTTTCTTCTGGGCAAGGTAAATGCAGAACTTCTGTGTGTTTGCTGCAGAGAAGGGAAACCTCTCTTCTGTGTTTCTGTCAATGGAGCTACTTCCAAACATAAAGCTGTGGAAGAGCAGGCACTTATTGTTAATCTTTCTCAGAAAGTATCTGGAGATAAACTTAATACAGAAATTCTAAATTAAATGATTCTATCAACTTTGGAAGTAGGATTGAAATTTTTCAGTCTAGGAGAAAACACTTTAAAAACATCCAGTAAAATATTTTCAAGCACTTTTCAGTTTCCTGTGCTGGAGTGCAGCAAGTGAGAGCAAGGACTGTAGCTCTTCTCTGTAGTGCTAGTTCCTTTGTGCTGTGATGTGATGTGAACATCAGCTAGGTGACACTTTCTGCTTAGCCTTTCAATATTTCTGTTCAGATTTCTGTGATCATTTGCTGGAAGTTGCTTGCTGCAAGGTGTTTGTGTAAACCTTCTGCCTTGTGGAATCACTCTTTGCTTTTAAGAAATCTGTCATAGGAATTGAGAGACATAAACCAGTAATATTTGGCTACATTTGGATGCTTAAGTGTCTCAGTATATTACTTAGATATGTGAAGAACTTGATATTTTCAACTGTTTTTTTAATGTCTCAATTTCTTAACAAAGAAAGATTTGATTATTCACTGACCTGCTACTTTATGGCTAATAAAGTAGCAAGAGGGGTGTAGCTTAATATTGTGCAGGCTAGACTTATGTAAAATCAATCTTAACTATTTCAATTCTGCCCCTCTTCCAGTTGGAGGGGATAAATTGTGATGGCCTTGAGACACCAGCAAACATTTATAAATAGAATTTCAGCATGTCTCACCTGTTCTGCAGAGTGGAGCCTCTTGGCAGCTGTTCAGTGAGAGATTGAAAACAGGAATTTTATGAAGAAATTAACAGAATGCGAAAGACCTTGGGAGTCATTATCAGGAGATCATGAAGTGCAAAAATGCTTTATTAAAGTAATCAGAAATTTAGAGGGAATAAAAGATCAGCGCATAAAACCTTGGGTATATTTTACCTGCTCAGCCAATTCCTACTAAAGAAATTACCTGAGTCATCATTACTGAAAAGGTTATTTTCAGCTATTGTAACTTCTGAGCTTTTTTTTGCTGATAAAAGATGTGAATGGCACTGCACTGTGTTTTGCTATTTTGGGGGCAGAAAGGATTTGCAAATTAGTTGGTAGGAACTATAGAATTTGTGCTGTATACCTCTGCTATACTTTGAAGCTGCTTTTAAAAAATCTTAGACCTGGTTTACCAGCATGCCAGCAACAGATAGAGGATTTTGTCATGTGATCTTGTTTTCTTTCTTTTCCCTTTGTTAACTGTGTATTTCGGAGAAAATTTCAAACTGAAGCATGTAATTTTTAAATTGATATAATATTTGTACAAAGCCTGTAGTTTTGACGTGGAGGATTTAATAGCTGTACACTTTTGTCTTTATTCAGCAACACTTACTGAAGCTTTGTCGTGCCTTAGATAAGCACGTAAAAGGTGATATTAGGGAAGATGCAAGAATGTTTTATCGGTCTAAGGTAAGATGCAGAACTTGATTTTTCTGTTTTGGTTTGGTTTTGGGGTGGTTTTTAGTGTTTGTGATGCATGTTTATCTCTCATCTCAGCCCTGGAAATTCTAGGAGTTCCTCATGGGCTTGGGTTTTTTTGTTTTTTTTTTTCCTTTTTTTTCTGTCTTCATCATGTCTTTTCATGGGGATAAATACATGTCCATTTTAATTCATTGAAAATACTCTTTATGCTAACAATGGGACTAAACAGCTCTAAAATGTGACTGATCTTCCCTTTAGCCAGGCATCTCCACATTTAGGCAGCTGACTCCAATTGTCAGAGCAGGGCCTACCTGCAGGGCAGGATACAGAAGACTGAAAAAGTTACCTGTCTTGCATGAGTCTCCATTTTATTTTCCAAATGAATTAATTGATTAAAAATGCTTTGGATTTCCGCCAGCTGGATGTGACATAGCATCAGGCTTGGACAACTGCCTTTTGTTTGCTTTGTCGTGTGAGCCTTGCTACTGATAGTCCTAATTTTGTGACCTTCATGCTTTGCATGCTGTTGTAACAAACTAAGTCAGTGAGAAAGTGACCAGCCCCAACTTTGAAAAGCCTTGGCTGCTTTGGCTTTAAATCAGACATCAGAAATCAGACATTTGCAGTTGTGTGCTTCCTTGCATCTCAAAAACATTCTTCTTTTCATACTCGGATTAGTGGATCATAGATCCTTTTAACAAGTTAATTACTCTTGCCTTGGAGTGTTGTATCTCTGGTTGCTTTCACTTCTGTTTGCCTTTGCACTGAGAGGGGAAAATCTTACTCTGGTTTTCTCCATTGCTCCATTTGTGTAATACTGCAGCAACTTCCAGAAGATGCCATTCTGCTGGATTTTAACACAGCATATGAAGCAAATCTCAGTGTGAATGGCTTGGATTAAACACCTGCTTGTGGGTGGATATGAAAAAGCACAGTTTTATGTACAAGGAGTTTGTTTCAGAAGCAGCCAGTGCTGCATTGTTGGCTTTTGTGGCCACAGTTGCACCTGTTCTAGGTACAATCAGCCTTGTGTGACAAACCTCATTTCCCAGGGATGAGGTGGTGTTTGGAGGCCAGAGGTTTGCATGGCGATTCCAGACATTTAACCTGAGGAGTCATGTGCCTCTAATGTGTTTGTGGAGTGCCTGACTTTGAATTCAGAGTCAGGAGTTACAGGGATCTGAAGCTGAGGTGATGATACTTGGTGACAATAAAATTGTTCCTTTCCAATAAACATTGTATGTTGGATTATCTGGGTTTTTTTGAGTTTGAAACTGTGAGGGGGAACACAGGGTATGATTTTGTCTTTTTAAACATAAATGGCTAAATTAATCAATGTGAATTTACAGGTAAAAGGCTTGGCTGCCAGGATATATGGGAAATGGCAGGATGTGATACAAACCACTCGGCTTACTCAGGTACTGTAATGAAACTGTTTTCTCTCTTCCCACATTGCAGGGTGCATTTAACTCCTCTTTTAGCACTTAAAAATGGCATATTCTTTTCAAGAGGTTTTATTTTCCTACATAAATGGCATGGCTGTGGAATACAGTTAGGTGAATAAGAAAGGATTTTCATTAAAATCCATACTTTGCTGGCTTCAATAAAAGCAAGATTTCCTCTCCATAGTTGAAAGCTCTGTTTTTGTAAAGCTGTGTGTAATACACTGAAATCCCAGTCCTGAGTCAAGTCACAGGGCCTGTCTCTGATTACAGCTATTAGCAGATGCTTCCAAAAGGACATTGGGGCAGGAATGCAGTGAGGCACATCCTGCTGTGGTCTGGCACTGTGTGGCTTTGAGTCTTCTTGAGTCCAGGGCTTTATACACATATGTTTAAGGGCTCTCAACAACTCCTCCCCATTTGAATGTGTCAAATTCCATGCCACGGTTAGGCCAAGGCTCTCATGTTTGTAAAAGTAGTAAATAATGCCATGATAAGTCTCAGAAATATTTGCCTTTGTGACACCTAGCTGGCCTTGGTAGAATAGGTGGATAATTTCTACTGATACTCAAAGCTCAGAGCTCTTTCTTGCAGGCTCAGCCTGTAAGATTTCTGTTGTAATGTGATGAGACCAACTGATGGAGTCCTGTCTTGGAACATAAAACTATCTCTCTTGGAAAAGCTTAGCTTTTCAGTAATGCAGAGTATCATTTACATAAAAATTAAATTATACATAGATGCCTAGTATTGATTGCAGTTAAAAACTGTATAATTAAGCATTTTTAAAGGCTATTAATTGCTCCCAACAAGGCAAAAAAATTTGTGTGTAGTGTGTGTGATATTTCTGTATGTTCTAGAGCAAGTAGTGACACATATAACACATGGCTGCAGAATCTACTTAGCAATTAATGAAAGGTGGTAACAAGGTGGTGCTTTCAGTGTTGTTTTTTTCTGAGATGTTTGGGGTTGATTCACAAATGGGAAACTGACTAATGTTTCAGAATAAAATTCCAGGGACTTTTCCCAGCACATTGTGGTGCTCCCAAGGTTAAGCACTTGCCTACTCTACTGATTTCTTCTGAAATTGGATTTCTGACTTACATACTAATTTGTTTTTACTCTTTAGGGAAAACTGCATGACTTCTGGGAGCCAGATTCATGAAGTCTTGCCTAGTTAAGTGAAATAACAGAAACTGAAATCAAGGAGGATGTAGAATGAATGGAGCTTCACTTTGTTTGGAACAGAAGAAATCAGTCACCTGAGTTAGAACTTGAGCTTGATTCAGACAAGCACTAGACACATGAGAATCTGATTTGACTAACATTGTTTTTTACTACAAGTGCTCTACTTCTGAAAGATTGAAGTGGATAAAATGAAAAAACCCAGCTTTTCCTATAGCTCTATCAGAACTGGCTAGAAATATTTTACTGTACTGAAAGCTGAGGGAAGTTTTCTTGTTTCCCTTGTTAATCACAAGACATTTGAAAACAGTATGTATTTATTTTGTTGCCAGCACATACCTGCAAGCATTGTTTTAGGTTGGCTGGGAAAGAACTGTGACGTGAAATGCAAGTTCAGAAGGAGTGTTAGACCCTCCCCTGTTGTGAGCAGGTGAGGAAGTGGTTCAGATGTGGGCTGAATCATGGTAATCTGCAAAGCAGAAATGGTATGAACATCCAGTGTCTCTTAAAAATACAAAATACAGCAGTTGCACCTTCTTTAAATGGAAAATATTTCAGTGGAGATTAGAGAATAGCATTTGGCTCACCTTTGTAAAGATTGTGAAAGCCATATGATCACTGAATTCCTTGGTGTGAAGTCCTGCTGCACACACAATATGTGCTCAAAACTCCAGGAGCTGTTTATGAAATAATCAGAGGAAGGTGTGATCTCCTTTTGTGCTCTCTGTACAAATACTATCACTTAAATCTTTGTACAAATACTATCACTTAAATCTTACACTGTGGTTTGTCTATAGGATGGGTGTATATAGGAAGAAAAAGTTAGGGTGTTGGGTAGCAGCACCAACGGGGTTTCCCATAATAAGTGAGATTTTTTAACATCAACCTGTGTGTTTTATAATACTGTTTTCATTCTTGTAGATTACCCTGTCTTGTATGATGAATTCTCTATTATAAGAATGTAAAATAAGGCTTCACAAACCTGCCAACCACAAACCCTTCAAATATAAATATGTGTATTACATATAAATTAATTGCTATAGAATGGACATATCTTAGAGAAAACCTATTAGATTTGAAAAGTCATACTGAATTTTAAGTATTACATTGTTATGTCAATGCCATCTTTTGTTCTTTGATAGCTTATCTGCCTTCCCTCTCGTAACAGCTTACTCCGTTGAATATATTGTCCGTAATTTTATTAATGTTTTTATTTTTTTTTCACTAATTGTATAAAGGTAAAAAATGCAGGATGTTTACTGTATTTAATGTGTATATATTTTCTTACTGTGTAAAGGTGACATTGCTGGCCTGTATATTTTGAAGAAGAAAAGGGGAGGAGTTTAGGTGAACAGCTTTTGTACTGCAGTTCAAAGCATGTTGAAACTGCTGAGGGTTTTTCCACACAAAATAACCACTTTGATATTTACTTTCATTTAACAGAACAATGAAAAAATAAAACCAGACTCTCCTTTCTAGTCGTATGTCCCTGGACAAAATGGGATCTGTTT
>WEIU01023838.1:232723-246319 GCA_013389925.1 Aegithalos caudatus | reverse complement strand
AAAAAAAAAAGGCTGCAGGTCCTATTTTATTCTTTTGGCACATGTTACAGTTCTTGGGCTCACAGCTAATTAGCTCACTATAGATGGAGACAGTCCTGAAATCATTCTCAGCTCAGCCTGTCCTCTGTTTCCATGCTTAATGCCTGTTCTATCAGTTTCCCTCTTTCCCCCTCTCCTGCTTGGTCTGGACTTCTCTTCCATCTGTTTTGTAACTGAGGAGTAATTCCTGAAGTGCTGAAGTCTAGATGTGGGTTAAACTGATTCTCATCACCATCCTTGCAGAGATGATTCCCAAGCATCACTACAGGGTCTTTACAAGGGGGTCCTGGCAGTGAAATAGCAAACCTGCTGCCCTTGTGTTTTGCCAACTCATTTGCTGTCCCTCAGCCAGGACTTACATACATTGAGAAAGGTTGTTTGCACACTAAAGATCTTAACTGCTTTGGATGTCTTCAGACAGGCATTTTGCACTGAAGTCTATCTTTTGATAGTATGTTGGCTATATTAAGAACCTGATTATCACATATCATGTGAAAGTAGGTGCACTTTATTGCAGTAATAACAGAAAAAATTAAAGTCTGGTTAAAAAATGTTTGTAGCTCCTTGCTGCCTTTTATTAATACTATTTTTTTTTTTGTTTTCTGATAAGCCTCTCTATGGCTTAAAATAACCAAAACACTTCTGGTTTTTAAGTTAAAGAAACCTGGCAGTGAAGCTACTTGTGCATCTCATATTCTCACTGTTCCTGTTGTGGAACGTGGTAATGGATGGGGATTTCAGAAGTGATTAATGACTTGCAGGTAGGTCTGACTGAAGGTCAGTAGGACACTTCATTCATGTAGCAGCTGCAGGAACTCTCCAAAGTCCCCAAAGCTGATGATTTAGTTGAGAATGTCTTTGGGAAAAGCAGGTGACTGGAACACCTTAAGTGTGTTATTATTGGTGGAGCATATGGTTAGATTTGCTGCAAAGCCATTTGAGAAGTAGGATTTCAGTGTGGAAAAAGACTTAATACTGAGGCATGGATGCTGCAGTGCTGGTTTTCTGAGATCTGTCTCCAATAGAGGTGTCTGTGCTCAGCACTGTCCAGTACCAGTCCTGGGTGCCTGGGGGATGCTGTGGAGATTCAAGGAAGTACTTCCAGGTAGTTGGATTCCTCTGCTCATCCTGTCACTCACTAGCAGGAATACTGGAGCTACAGTACTAAAGCCGGTCTTCTGATTGTTTTCTTTCCCAGGGGAACTGTATGTGTAACACAGTATCCATGGCTTAGGAGTTATAGTTTTTTGTTGGGTCATTGTTGTCTTCCACTGGGTTGTGGTGATGGTGTGACTTTTTGTTTTACTGAGAAGGGCAAATCAGATTTCTGCTGGATGTGATCCTCCTAATTTTTCTGGAGACTTGTTCCTTGGGTTTGTGAGCTTTTGGAAAACTACTTCTTGCCCAGTGTTCCCCAGTGGGAAACACTGCCCTCTGCCAGAGGGGCAGCTGTTTCCACTGGCATATTAGTGCTTCTTTCTACATCCAGAAGACTCTTGGGACTGGTTAATTTTGAATAGGGAAGAGGTTTGATGTGATTGTAGGAGCCTAAGGAGCTGCTGAGGAGCTCCAAAGGAGCTGCCCAGAGAGGTCGGACTATCATTAGTGGATTTAGCTTATTCCTTGTGGTTTAACTTATCAGAATTCCTTTAATTACTGTTTCCCCCCCAGGCTGTGAAATACCTTCATGTTTTGCCTTGTGGATATTTTGCCAGCTTTACTGGCAGGGCCCCTTCTTATCACGTGTTGAAAAGGGCTTTCAGTGCTGGGGAATGGCGTGGGCTGCTGGTGGGAAGGATCCTAGGAAAAGTAAATTCCTCGAAGGGCTCCTCTTTGCAGAGAGGCTTTTAGTTTTGCCTGACTGATGTTTTTTTCAGCCTGTGCTTCCTCGCCTTTGCACTCAGGAATTTGAAGGGAGTATTTTATCTGGTATCAAGAGCAAGGCTGGGTGGTGAGAGAAGGAAAACATTCGCGTCTTCCCATCTTGATATTTTTGTATCGGTGTGGAGAAAACCAGCCCTATACTTTCAGGCTGATTTTAAGTGGCATTCGGATACGTTGTACTTTTTTGAATGCCTCCCTTGTCTGTGGTGGTTCAGCTGCTGCTAATGTTTCACCTCCTTCAGCTTTCCTGCCGCCTCCCAGTTCCCTGTAGGGAGGCCACAGGGGAGGGGATGGAAACTCCACTGGAATTGTTCCCTTCGTTGTCATCAAAGCCTTTGCCATCAGCCTAAAGCTTTTCAAGGCAGGTTTGGCCCGTATGGTGTGTAGGGGTGGATAAAGGGGCCATTTTCACACACCCTTGTCCCAGTGCCTCCCTTTGGGTTTGCATTTGCAGCTGAAGCTGCCTGAAGCCGGGCAAGCGATGCTCCTTCCCTCTCGCAGATAGGAGCAGAAAAGGTGAAGGGATTCGTGCTGCTTTTGTGCCACGGGGAGAGTCCTTCCCCCTGCAAGCAGTGAGTGCTGTGAGCTGGGGCTTGGACACAGGCTCCAGGGCTTTGCCTCTGGGTTTCAGGCTCTCTTCTCCCGAGGCTTGATGGAGCTCCTGGCTCTCGGAGCAGATACAGGAGCAGAGGGTCCCTTTCCTCTCGGACTTCCCACCAGGCTGCAGCTGGAATAAAAACAATAGCTTCAAGCTGCCAGGGGAGAGGGGGGCAAGGCACTCAGTTTCATGCTTTATTCACACTGCAGGCTTTTATAAAGGCAGTGTAAATCACGCAGAGCAGCCACGGGCTCCACAGACGGCATCATTCAGGCTCTCAGACACATTGATCTGCATGCTGGAAACGGAGCGTGCCCCCTTTGCCCTATCCAGGCTGTGGGGAGAGGCCTGCCAGGTGAGGATGCTGAGATGCTGCACTGCATATCAGCTCCCCTCCACCTTTGTGAAGTGCTGCCAGCCTCCCCTCTGTACTAACCCATTTCCCCTCCCCCCAGTATTTGGTGCTCCAGCATTGTTATGGTAAGGTTTGCACAGCACAATGTGTTTTTCCCTCCAGTTGATTTTCTCAGATTAGCCCATTTTTCCTCTTGCCCTCATTCTGTTTTTTCCCGCAGTATGCGAACGCCGTTTGCTGAGAAACTGTGTCAGCCTTCCTCTAATTAAGAGTCTGGCAGGAGCCAGCGCAACAGTAATTTTGGAGATGACGCTTCCAGTTTGGAGCTGACAGTAAGCTGAGGTGCTGCGGCAGGGGCTCGTGCTGGGGATGCAGGAATGTTCTCCGGCTGAGCAGGACAGGGGGGACCCACGAGGAGCCTGGTGCAGGAGCAGTGAGTACCCTGGGTGCATCTCAGCTTGGGTGTTTAAACTGTGTCCTCTTGAAAAGCAGCTGCGGGAATGGTTAAATCTGTGGTTATATCACAGGTTTAGCCCTTTGTGAGGGAGCCTCTGTGTGTGTTAAGGACAGGAATAAATTGTAGTGGCCCTAAGTCGGCTGCTTCTCTCTGAAATAGTTGTAATGTTGGAAAGAGAGCTCTAATGTAGTGTTGGAGAGCTCAGCAATCAAATGGCCTGAAAAAGGGCAAATAAGGAGAAGCCATTCAATGGCACTCTGTAATATGGCTTCAGACTCCTTGGTTCTTTTATTAGCAGGAAAGCTCAAAGCAAACAAAAGGAGACAGGAGCTGGGGATCGCCTCAGGATGTTGCGGATGCTAAAAGCTTAGAGGTTCAAAGAGCATTTTATGGCAGAAAAATGCAGCAGGGGTCTGTGAAATGAAAGCGGTTCTCCCTGGCTGAGAAAGCCCCAGGCTGCTGATCCCTGGAGGGTGGAGCATGTGCTGGGGAGATATCACAGATGTCTCCTGTTCCTTCACCCCCTGCAAGGTGCTAGGATTTGGTCCAGTGTGGTGTTACTGCCTGTATGCCTTATGTGAACAGCTTTGGGATTTCATGTCATCTCAGTTTCCAAACTGTCTGTGGTGTCCACTGCTGTGTCTCTCCATCCACTCCTGAGACAGAAGTTGCTATTGAAGGTGGTGCCAGCCCTTGCTCTGAAGGAGCCTAGAGAGGTGTATGGGATCAAATGTTTCATTTGGCTGAAGAAAATTCAGTGACATTTTTTGATCTTTCTAATGACCCTGTGAGTGAGACTAGGAAAACGAGTTGTGTGGTTCAGGAGCTCCAGCAGAACACAGCCAACCACATGCCAGAGTTGACCTCCTTCCTTTCCCCTCCCACCCCGTCCATAGATGTTTGCAGCTGAGGAGAAGTACAAATAAATAAGAGCAGAGGAGGAGGTTTATTATTATTTTTTTAATCCTATATGGTACCTCTAGAGCACAATTCAGCATTTTCCCTCTCTACTTGCTGTGTCAGATTTGCCTCTTGGGGGCAACCTCACCCCACTCTGGCTGAGACCAAAGGGAGTTCAAGTGCTTGGGGGCGATGACTCACTGCGCATCTCTCTCTGCCTTTGCGTTATCTGATCATTTTTAGCAATCGAGGTCATAATTTGCTGAAAGGATTTTAGGATTTAAGCCGTCGAGGGTTGGTGGCTTTTCAGAAACGATGCCATTGGCTCTTGAAGGTCCCTTTCCAGGCTTGGAGTCCTTCAAAGTTTTTTTCCTGCCTTGGTGTCCTTCAGAGAGAGGAGGGTAGCACGGAAGGACATGTGTTTTGTGGTTCTGGTTTAATGGGCAGAGCATAAATCTCTGCAAGGAAGATTTACAGTGTTCTCCCAGCTCTTTTGCCTGGTTTGGCTTGGACTGTCACTAAGCCTATCAGATAGTGCTGTGGACACTGACTTGTCAGGGGAGAGAGCAAAATTACTGCTCCAGCTCCATTTCAGCCCTGAGTCCCTGAGCAGGCGTCTCGTACAAACCTCGTCCACAAAGAAACATTTGCATTTATTTAAAGGGCGTTGAGGTATATGATGGAATAAAGGAAGTATTATTCATGCTTCGTGCTGTGGTTCCTAATGGTACTTTACATGCTGATATAACCTACAAAGCTTGTTGTTTTGTGCCTGCAGTGCTCTGATGTTCTTCCTACCCTGAGGGTCAGAAATGACAAGAATAAATGATCCTGACAAACATCTTGCAAATCCCTGCTCCCTCTCCTTGGAAGTGCCCTTGCCAGGGCACAGCTCAGTGACCTTGCTGGCACAGGCAGCGGGAAATCCAGTGTCCTTGTCCAGCCTACAGGACTGAGCAGAGTGGTGTTCCTGTGAGATATGAGGGCAAATCCATTTATCCATATTCGTGTTTCACCTTCTCCCCAAAGCACAGGAATGCAGCTTGGGCTGGGCAGGGGGCTTGGCCCAAGCTGAAAGCTTGCAGGGCCCTCCTCTGGAAAATACCAGGGAGGAGGCTGGAGCAAGTGAGGTTAACCATGGACAGCAAAGCATAGGGGACTCTTCAAAGGGGGAGCAGGGCCCTGCAGCCTGTGTCTGCCCAGTGAAGGACTGAGTCAGCCCTGCTGGGGCAGCAGCTCCTGGCTCCAGCCAGCCTGGGCATTTGGACAGCAGCAACCACACAGGTCATTAACCCAGCCCTCCAGCACTTGCTCTGCTGGCCTTGACACTGTCCTTGTTAATAGCTTCTCTTCTTTTCTTTTTCTTTCCTTTTTTTTTTTTNTTTTTTTTTTTTTTCTTTCTTTTAATAAAGGTAAATTAGCTATATGGATATGCAGGAACATGAATCAAAGGAATTCAGCTGACTCTTGAATGAACCGTTGGTAGAGGGATGTGCTAAAGCACCAGGATATGATGGATGCAGCCCTCTCAGAAAACACCTGAGGACAAAAACTGCTTGTAAGGCATCTCACTGCAGCCTCCAAAAATCTGATTATGTAGGGGGAGGAAAAAAAGAATCAGGTTTTGGAATACATTAACTCAGTTGAACAGCACAGAGAGAAGGTACCAGCAAGAAGCAAATCAATTCCTGAAGGCTGCTGGGAAATTTCACTGAATTGGAGCTTCAGAGTAAGGCTGGCTGCACTTAGAAGGGTTATGTTTCACCTGAAATATTTAACACTGGGCATTTGAAATGCTCTGTGAGTCCAAAGAGCCCACCAAAAATATGCTTATGAGGAGATTTTAGAGGAACCCTGAATTCATGCCATGCTGTTGATGGGTGAACCCAGATATTTGCATTGTTTGGTTTTGTTTTTGTTTGTTTGTTTGTTTTTGTGGATTTTTTGTTGTTGTTTATTTGTTTGGGTTTTTGTTTGTTTTGCTTTTAAGAAAAGCATGGGAAGGATAAGTCCCTGGTCCCCATCACAGGGAAGCAAAAATTATTGTGTAATGAATGCTGGTCTGCTTTTGGGACACGTGCTGACAGATCTGTTGTTAGGAGGGAGATGTTTCCATAGCAAAGCCATCATCTTAAATGGCACTGTAATGCAGCAGAGATGCTGTGGTAGCCCCGGGGACCATCTTCCCACATCATTCTGAGCATCCTCCCAGGGAATATGGGAGAGTGATGGCAGGGGGGATCAGAGCAGCTCATGGTGATGCTCCCCACAGTACTGCCACAGCACCAGGGCTCTCTGGCAAGGCTGTCAGCTCAGCATTTTTCAGTCCTTTCTGACTTTAACAGAAAACTACAACAAAAAGCAAGCTTGAAATAGCTCCTTTTATCTCTGCAGACAAACAACTTGCTTTGAGCATCATTGTCACTCAAGCTAAATTACTTTTAGATGTCTTTAATGACTAGGTAACATTTTTCAGCTGTTCATTCTACAGCACCCTGCTGAGGGACAGTCCATCTGTAAAGACCAAGGACTGCAATATTGTGGTTGCTCTTCCTGACATTAATTTGGCTTTATTATTTTATATGTGATTCCCTGTGGCAGAGATGTTTTCAGCTAAATTTACAACTACAAGCTCTTTTCTTTGCATAAAGGGGATCCGTTTCCAAAAGGGCTGGAAGGCTGGCTATGCATGTACCAGTGGAAGGTAAGGCACATAGAGGAGAAACTCTGGGAGATTCCAAGTCCTGTCTGCACTGAGGGTGACATTGCCCTTGGGCTGGAGTGATTTTAACCCATCATTTGTTACCTCTACCTTTCACTTTACTTGTAATGCATGGCACGGAGAGCTGTGACTTGCAAAATGATCCCACTGGGGACAAGGTTTATGACATCAGCCATGCAGGTCTCTCGTATCCCTCTTTCCAAGGCAGGCACAGCTTTTGCATTCATTTCTAAGGACAACTTCTAAGCCAGTTGCCTTCACCATCTGGGTTTTGCAGTGCTTCTGGGAGACTATATTTTTAAATCCTAGCTCATAAATTTTGGAAGCTACTTTCCTTCCCCACCCCCTCGCCCCTATCAAAGTGTCAGAGCTGAAGAAAAACTGCGAGAGTGATGGATGTGCCCGTCTCTGCTTGCCAGGGCTCTGCTGTGTGTGGGGGGCGTTATTTACTGCACTGCCAGGATTGTTTCTTCTTTGGTGGCAGAGACAGCAGTGTAGGGGTTTGGTGCCTGGGAAGGAGGGGTAGGATGCCCGTGGGTGATCCAAGCATTTGGCTGGAGGAGGCAGGGCTGGGAGAGAGGTTGCTTGGGCACAGTGACACAGAGAGCAAAAAAGTGAAGACATGGGGACATGGATCCTGTCTGGTGGCTTGGCCCTGAGGGTGGGTGCTGGGGCCAACCTGCACCTTCCTGGCTTTAGCTCTGGAGGGTGCAGGTTGGCTCACCCAAAAGGGCAGCTTTTAATAGCCACCAGTCTTACCCTATCCCTCATGCAACCCCAGGTATTTGTGTTACTGCTCTAGGCAGTGTGTGGCAGAGACCTGACCTGCCATGCAGGGGAAAACAGAGGGGTCTGTGCCCACTGCAGAAATAGTGAGAGACACCCCTGTGCTCCCTGGCCAGGCTGGAGCCTGGCTGCTTTTACTGGGAGCTGCTGGGATGATGGGCAGGGGGTTGTCAACGTCCAGCCCAGAAATTCACTTCTCCTGGAGCTATGCCTCTGTCTCTTCCCTGCCTGCAGCCACCTTTGTCTTGCTCCTGCCCCAGACCTGGGACAAGACCCCACAATGAGCTTCAAAACTCTGTTTTTCTAATGGAACTCCCAGTGCCTGCTGGCGTTTCCCCCCCCGTGCTGCAGGAGCATCCCAAAGCAGCTCTGCCTGGTTGAAAGGCAGGTCAGGACCCTGCCCTCCCGCAGTCTCACCAGCCCTCCCCTGAGGGCACGCTGCCGACAGATCCTGAGCCAGGGAGATGCTTTCCGCTGGCTTAGAGAGGTTTGCAGACAAGCAAAGCAAACCCTGCCAGCTCCCTGTGTGAGCGCCTGTCCTCCGTGAACTCCCGTGCGTCTCTTGCAGCCGGGCTTGTGGGAACTGATCGGAGGCTGCTGTGACTCAGCTGCTTCTCCCTTGAGAAGATCTGCCCTGGCACGGTGCTTGGCTCTGCGGCTGGGGCTGCCGGCACCTGGCAGCCTTCATCAACAAATGGCCTTGGGCAGAACATCCCAATTTCCACTGCCAAGCATTTATGGGAGGAGAAATGGCCGCATGTGATCTTGCAGGAAGTCGAGGCAGCAACTCTGTGCTATACTGAGCTGGGGGGGAAAAGTCCCATCCCTCCCTGAAGCTGAGCCTTGGGCTGGAGGGGCTGCAGCACAGGCTGGCTCTTCTGGTCTGCCCCTGCTTTTTTCCGTGTCCTTATAACTTTCTCAGACAAATTCTTCTGCAATTGTAATTTTCCCTGCTGGCTCTCAGCCTGAAGAAACAGTGGTTTGGAAAGTTTGCTCAATGACTTGAAGGGAAGAGGCTCCCAAGCCTTTCATGCTCTGTGCCCACTGGAATATTTTTTTTTCCCGGGGCTAATCTGTGGAGCATCACGCTTGGTTTGACGAGTCCATGACGCTCTCAAGAAACAAAGCCAAGCCTGGTGAGTGTGTACTCAGCTGCTGGGAAGCCCCAAGTGCTGCTGTTGGAGTCCAGGCAACACCATGGGGCCTTTTCTATTCCTCTGCTTTACACAGCTCTGACAACCTGGAATCTGGGCGGGCTGGTCCTGTGGTGGGCAAAGGAGACTGATGAGGTGGTGGGTGCTGGACCAGTGAGACTCCCCCATGGTGTGGGGCTGGTGTGCCCCCCATTGGGCTTTTTTTCCATGGAGGCAGGTAAAGCAGCAGTGCAGGTCTCACAGCGTAGCTGAGGGATGGAGGGGCCTTGAGAAAGGCTGTTTTGCTTGTTACTTTCTCATGTCAGAAGGGGAAAGTACCCGTTTTTCCGCTGGTGGTTTTGACTTTATAACAAGCCTCTCGCTGCGGTGTGGGCTGGCATGGCCTTAGCCTGAGTTTCACAACTCTTTTGTGGGTTTCGTAAGTCCCAGCGGCTGGAGCACCGTGATTTTGTAACTCTCAGCTGGCTTTTAAACCAGTCTGGAGAGGAGCTTGAGATGGTTGGATGCCTGCTGCTTCTTGGACCACAAAGGCTGGCAAACCAAATCACAGATCTGGAGTTTTATCTTACTTTTTTTACCTGGGGCAAAGGAAAGACAGGCTGCAGGTACTGCTGAGCAGAAGCCAGGCCTGCCTTAGGAAGCTCTTTCCTACCAAAGGCTGGTCAACCCCATGGGTTTGATAGGCACTAATGCCCTGTTACTGCAGCAATTACAGAACCTTTGTGACATGCTGCTCCCATGCTGTGCACCCTGCCAGTGTATTTCTAACTTAATCCTGGCTGCTATTTGATCCTGCTAAGTTGTTTGTATTTACACCTGTATGATCCATAATGAAATCCTCTGTCTGACCAAACCTGGTCCCCAGTAGTGGGAGAGGGGACATAGAGCTGTGGGAGGTGTGGAGGTCTTCTCACAGTCACCCTGGACACCCCGGTGTGTGGGACATCCTCTAAGGTCATGGTTGTGCAGGATAGGCCTGAGAGGGGGCAAGAGGGCTGGAGCCTGGGGGCTGGCAGGGGACTGCATTTTTGGGACTGCAGGCAGGGTGAGCGTCCCTTGGGGCCCAGGGTGACAACTGGTGCTGAGCTACAACCAAGCCAGACAATGGTTCATCCCTGGCAGACCTTGAGGCACTTGAGGCAGAGCAGTCTCATGCATTGAGCACCTTAAATCATGTTGTTGTGTGCTCTGAGGGGGTCTGCATGTCCCTCCAGGAAGGCTGCAGGATGGCAGTGGCTGGGGAAGTGTCTCTGGCAGGCAGCACCCGTGAGCTGAGCTGCAACCTGAGTGCGTGGGTCGGGGCGAGCGCAGCCTGTGTGCTGGGAGAGCTGATCCGCGCTAATCCCATCAATATTTCACGGTGTCGTGGCCCTGTTATAATTCCTCGCATCATTTGGGAAGCCGGCTGGGATGGGGGTGTTGTGCCAATTGAAACATGAGAGCTGCCATGGCTTTGCCCTGGCTCCCTGGGCATCTGAGGGGTGAAAGGGGCTGTCTGGGAGCTTTCCTACTCACTGCTATGAGTAGAGTTGTGTGGCAGAAACAGGTGAGCCCAGAAATGCTGGCTGTTAGCATTTGCCTGTGCAGGAGTGTTGGGACTGTGCTGTGCTGGGCAGCTGGGCCGGGTATGGATGGGGCTGTGACATGGCAGAGCCTGCTCCATGCAGTCCTCTCTCTGTGGGACAAGGTGTTTAAGGGACAGCAAGAAGAAATGAAATAGTAACCAGTCTCTGGGCTGGTGATGAGGGCACAAAAGCATTTCCTTTTCCTAAAGGCTGTTTGGAGTAACAGGGAGAAGAGCATTACAGATAAAATCTGGGATGGTTTTGGGGAGGGGGGTGTTTCCCAAGGCACCATGTCATGACTCAAAGGGTCCCCTGCTTTGGGCTGGCCCCTGGGCTGGGATAGGAGTTGTGGGGCTGTAAATCCTATGAGGAGCAGATGATGAAGCTGGGGTTGTTCAGTCTGGAGAAAAGGATGTTGTGGGAAACAATGTCTCTCTCTACAGCTGCCTGAAAGGAGGCTGTAGCAAGGTGAGGGTTAGTCTCTTCTCCCAAGTAAAAAGTGAAAGGACAAGAGGAAATGGCCTCAAGCTCCACCAGTGGAGGTTCAAATTGGATGTTATGAAGAATTTATTCTCTGTGTGTTAAAGTATCAGAATGGAATGCCCAGGGAAGTTGTGGGGTCATCATCCCTGAAGATGTTTAAGAATCATTTGGACATGACACTTAGTGCTATGGTTTTGTTTACCAGGTGTTGTTTGGTCACAGGTTGGATGATCTTGGGCATCACTTCCAATCTTAATGATTGCATGATTCTAGAGCTGCCCCAATAGAAAATTCACCTTCCAGCACCTTCCTGGCTCTGGGCTAGGGTTGAATCAGGAGCCAGACCTCCCTGCATGGCAGAACCAATCTGTGGATATGAGAGATGCAAGTACAGGACAGGGTTGGGTCTGTTTGGGCTCCTGCTGCTGGAACCCGCTCTGACTCTTGGGAAAGCCATGCAAAGAAGAGGAAGGCCCTGGCCTTCAACCTCGTAGAGCCCTAAATTCCTACAGTTAATCTCATGGGGGCAGCAGAGCAGGCAAAGCTCTGAAAATAGATCTGTTTCCAGCTGCCAATGACTCGTGTTAATTAATTAAAGCCTCGCAAGCTCGGGCCTGTAAAAGCGCAGTGCTGGTCGCGCCAGGCTCGGCTTGCTCTGCACTCATGCACTAATTATCCTACTGCAAGGCCAGCAGCTAACGAAGCTCCAAATTGTGCTGGGTTCGGCTTCCAGCCATGTGGGAGGCAGGGAGTGCTGTTGCAGGATGGGACGGGCACAGTGCCTTGGATAAGGGGAAGCTTTGGGCGGCCCTCTCCCAGCCCTGGCTCCCCCTTCCCCAGTGCTCATGAACCAGTTTTCCCCATAACTGGCCCCACAGCCTCAAGCTGTGCCTCTGCTAAGGTAGGGAATAGGGTTAGGAGAGGATGTGGAGTTCCAGCTGCCTTGCTGCTCCTGAACACCCCATACCTAGGTAAGACCGGCTGGCCAAGAACATCCCTGCATGGCTCCCAGTGTGTGGACCTCCCACTTCCACAGGGTAGGCAGAGGGGTGAGGCAAAGTGAGGTGTGGAGGAGACGCTGGGTTTTGCCCAAGGACAGGAGGAAATGGTAATTAGCCTCTGGAGCACACAGGAGGCGAGGGCGGGAAGGTAGGGAGTGCTGGAGGAGGTGGGTAGCATCTGCTCTGAGAGTGGGAACAAGGAATGGGTCCTGGGATATTATGCTGGGAGAGGGGGTGGTGGCTGCCTGGGGAGTGTGTGCAAGGGTGACAGAGCCACCTGCCATCAAGAGCACTCAGATCAGTTCCTCCTCAGCTGAGACTCACTGGTGAGGACTGGAGGAATTCAAACCTCTGTTGCCCTCCCTCTCACCTACAGTGTTTGTAGGAGGTAGGATCCTGGCAGAGGCCTTGAGAAAGGCATGTTAGTCGGGCTCCCCACAGGAACACCCTGGGCTTGCTATCTTTACTGACCCTGAAGGTCCAGAAGGTAGTGGAATCTCAGCTAGAGCTGAGCTTCATCCAGAGACAATGTTCAGCAACTGTAGCACAGCCTGCTCAGCCCTATGCCCTTCTGTGGGTCTGGCTCCAGGTCTGCAGGGTGTGGGGTGGCCTTTGTCACCTTCCTGGAGACCCCACCCTTGGGAATGAGTTGGTGGGGAGTGGAGGGGATGAACTGGCATCCAGAGGTGATGGTGCTAGGACTGGGCACCACGTGGCTTTATAATCATGGGCTGGCATCACCTGGCCACCCTGCCAGCTCTGAGAGAGTTGTAATCCGGTGTACACAGGTACAGCATTTCCCCACCTCCTGTTCCAGCTGATTTCCAACTGCCCTAGATCCAACCTGCTGATTACACACAGTGCTGGCTCAGAGTTTTGCTTTCAGGAGGCCTGCTGCTGCTGTGAGGGATGAGGAGGGAGGGCTGGCCAGGTGCTGGAAGCTTACGAAAGAAAAGCAAACACAAGCCTGGACCTGGCAGCTCCTCCACAAGGGGAGGAGCTGCAGAAGCCACCCAGGATAAAAAGGCTCCACAAAGGGCCCCAGAGAAACTATTACCTGCCTGTGTTTCCAAACAACCTTCCGCCATGCGGGAATGGCAAGACGTGCTGAGAGCAGAGAGAAGATGGGGCACAGTGCCTGACTCAGGCGTGCCGTGCAGGATGCTGGGGAGACTTTGAGGAGCAAGAAACCTTAGTGAGCACCATGACACTGGCCGAGGGCTGTGCTGTGCTGACACTGGTGGCTCTGACTGGGGGCCGTGGCCTGATGGTACTGGTAGCGTGTGCTTGCTGTGCTGGCAGAGTGGGATGACGCTCATCCGTGTTCAGTCACGCTTTTTCACAGTCTCAAGTCCATAACACCAGCCCTTTGCCTCCCTGACTTTGCAAAGGGCATTCACAAGGACCTTTTGGGGACTGCATCACCCAAACCTCCCGTGCTGAGTGAACCCCCAGCCCACCCTACATGTTGGGGTCCGACCGGGGATTCCACGGCAGCATCCCGACCCTGCCTGCCGCGACTCTGCCGTGGGACATGCTGCCATCTGCTTCCACGCAACGCAGGCAGGGACGGCCCTGCTCCGCTCCCCTCCTCCTCCTCCTCTCCCTCCTGGTGGCGGCCCCGCGCCGGCGGCCGCTGGCTGGGGCCGGGC
>WEIU01023838.1:213192-232417 GCA_013389925.1 Aegithalos caudatus | reverse complement strand
GGCGGGGTTGGGTTGTTGGATCTGGAATGCCAGGTCTTGGTCCGGGTCCACGAGCAGGATTTGGAATGCAGGTTCTGTCTGCTCGGGCGCTGGATCCGGGTGCTGAGTCTACAGGCAGGATCTGGGGTGCTTGCTGTGGGTGCTGCTCACAGGAAGGATCCAGAGAAAGAGGAGCAGGGCTCTGACCTGCTGTGGTTGAAATAATGCGTTAGGAGAAACAAGAGGGCAGAACCCTGGAAGCAGCATGGAGAAGGGTTCAGGGTAGGTCTGATGCAGGTGAGGATTTGGGGATGATGAGCAGGAGGGGAGGTGGGATCTGGTGGCAGTGAAGGAGCTTTCTTTGGGGACAGGTTTGGGGTGTGAGGTGAGATGGGTCTGGGGACCTGGGTAGGAGTGACGGGGGAACATACTGGGGGTGTGACTGAACACGACGATAGGAGTTGCGGTCAGGCAGGGCACCAGCTCTGGTCGGGGAGGGCTGGGATACAGCAGGCTGTGGGGATCAGGGGTCTGTAGGGATGAGAACTGCTGTGCGTGTTTGGGAAGGCTGAGCGTTACCTGGGGTCAGCTGGTGTTTCAGATGGCTGGGATGAGGTACTAAACTAATGCAGGTGGTGCAGTGCAATCCCTGCCCCCCCTCGCGCCCCCCCCTTCCCTTTGGAAATCCGGAGGTGCTCATGGAATGTGGCTTGTCTGAGCCTTGGCCCGTCCAGATTGGGATGCATTGCTGTGGGGGCTGCAGATGCCCCCCAGGCAAAGCAGTCCAGCCTGTGCTGGGGGGCTGGGAGCCTCTCTGCATGTTTGTGCCAATCCAAAGGTAAAAAGTACCTGCAGCACTGGAATTTGGGGTCTCTGCTCTCTTCATTAGTGCCCATGTGAGCCAGTGACTTGTGCCTGGTCTTTAAACGAAGAACGTGAAGTGAGAGGGGGAACCACAAAAAGGCTCTTCGGGTGCCAAAAAAACCCAGTTTCCTAAGACAAAGAGGCTTCCCAAAATGGATGAGGAGTGCAGTTCTGCTCAGATGCAGGGAAATTATTAATAACAACAGCGGCATTTTTGGTGCTAGTTGGCCTGCCACTGCGGGTTCTGGTGGCTTTGCTTCCCTCTGCGGCAGGCGCTGGTTGGGGCTCCCCCACCTGAACCCCGAACCGGGGCACGGTGACCATGGCAGCCGCAGATGCTGCGTGTGTGCCCTGCAGGACAGGTCTGTGCTTCATCTTGGTTTGGCCAGGCTTGCTCTGCCCAAAGGGATGCAGCAGGAGAGATCCCTATCAGGACTTTGTTTTTGTGTTGCAACCTGAGGGGTAAAAAAAACCCCCCAAATCCCAACCGCCTTTTCAGCTCCTGCAGATGAGGCTTTGTTCTCCCCCCACCCCCCATCCCCCCGGCCTTTTCCAACATCTATTTGAACATTTCACCACTTTACCCACCAGGAATGCAGTGGGTTCGCTGGAGCTGGGAGGTTTATTCAGCAAATCTGGCAGGTCATGTGCCAGGAAAAAGCATCCAGGTGTGCTTAGCAAGACTGGTGAGGGGGCCTCTGCCGGAACCCCGTGCAGGAGGGCAGCGGTGGGGACGGGGTGTCAGCCTCACCTGGCCGCGTGTGGGGAATTTCCCAGCACTTGCCCGTGGCTCTGCTTGGCATCTTGATGCGATTTGTTGGGAAGCAGCTTGTGTGATGGGTGGTTTTGTGAGAGGGGGCCTGCTGCCTCTCGGAGGGGAGAGGTGATGCCCCCAGACTTTTTTATGTACCCTTCTCGCAGTGGTGCTGGGTGGGTGGCTGTTCCTGTTCAAAGGTGAGATCTCCCTACTGGGCTGGTGCTTTAGGAGGAAACGCTGCCATCTCCATTCCTCCCTGGCTGGCTGTGCCAACCAGCTCCTCGTGATTTACAAGCATGAGGGCTCTGCCGTAGCAAGGTCATCACCAAAACCACCCCCTCCTTCCTCCTGGGGCCTGAGCTCTGCTGTTCAGAGATGAAGGAGGCCGAGGGTTTCAGGCACTGGGTAACCGAGCAGTGTGGGGGCCGGGATGCAGCTTTGTGATTCCAGGGTGTGCTCTGGGTTCTGCTTTTCTTGCTGTTTAAAAGATCCCTCCAGGTACAATCCCACCTCCGTTACCTGACGGAGGGTGTCTGTTTGCCTGTTGCAAAGCCCAGCCCATGTAAATAATGCGGGGATCTGATTTTGGGGCGGCAAAGCTGGTGGTATGCAAACAACTGTGGGAAAAGCCAGATGTTACTGCTTTGTGCTATGCAGTTTTGAATGCAAAGTGGAATATCAAAATTGGGTTTGACCCCAAATTGAAGCTTTGTTGGAGGGAAAGCAAAGGAAACAAGAAGATACTCTTGAAATTGGAAGCCCTAAAACTGCTCCCGTCATCTGGTTTTGCTGAACTTCAGAAAAGAAAACAGTTTATCTTTGGAATAAATAAAAGGGAGAGGAACAGGCTTGCAGCAGAAAGCCCCATGTTCACTGCAGACAAGTTGTGTTGTGCTCCACCTCTTGCCCCTGCTTCCAAGAGGACCCCAGGCTGTGTGTGATTTCTGAGCCTCTGTTTCCCCCTTGGGAAAGCCCCACACCATCCTGACGGTGGGAAACCCAGGCATTGCCAAGAAACATCTTTGAAACTCAAACCTGGCTTTGGAAAATAACTGGAAGACAAACCGGCTCTAAACAAATACCCAAGTTAATTCCATGTCTTGCATTGTATGAGCCCAGTGAAATGAAACACAGTGCAGCCGCAGGGACGGGCTAATGGATTCAGATGCTTTAAAAAGCCCTGAAATTTGCTGGCTTTGAGATGTCCTTTTACATTTAGGGTTGGGATTTTTTTCTTGTTTTCTTTCTAATTGTTCCTGGGAATTTAATTCTACAATTATTTTGCTGCTTCTGCCGAGGAGACAATGTGCTTCAGCCACAAAGCCTTTGAAGGCTGAATTGCAGATCACATCCAATGCTGAGCCACTTGGATGCAGACGCCCCCTTGCTGGGAGAATTTGCTGTGATGTGGAGGGCTGTCTATCTGTTCGTTTATCCGGGCTGCCGAGGGGCTGCCGGCCAGCGGTGAAGATTGTCACGCTGCTAATGGAAAAAAAAGGATGGAACACGTTGGGGTTTGGAGGTGATGTTGCTAGCACCAAGCTTGCCTCTTCCTAATGATGGAGGAGGTGGGAGCCCCAGGGATCTGCATCCTATATCCCAGGCTCAATAGCTGCACTCTGCCTCCCCCATGTTCTGGATTGGAGGCATGTGAGTGAAGTCAGAGCGAGGCCACCAAGTCTCGGCACCATCCGGTTTCACTTCCCGGTTGTTGCACGACTCCCTGCTGTACACTCAGGTGCTCCCAGGCTGTGGGGTCAGCCCAGGGCTGCTGCTGTGGTGTTTCCAAAAGGGAGATATGGGCTGTGTGAGAGGGAAGAGCTGTAGGGGACTGTGTCCTCACTGCTGTCCTGCAAGAGCTGATGGCCTGCAGCACATGAGGAATTGTTCCTGTGAGGGGGTTTTGCTGCTCTGTCCAGGGGTTCTGGGTCTGGGCTGGCTCTGGCACCCCTTGGTGCTCTTGGTCCAGCTGCAGGAGTTTGCCCTTCAGCCTCTGCTCCTTGCACCCTCCCAGGCCATCTCCTGGCAAGGACTCTGGATCTGGGCAAGGAGCTGTTTCAACTAACAGAGAGTGCTGGTGGGTTTTCCACTAGGGTGGGCAGTGGAGGAGTGGTCTGTTCTGCTGTCCTGGGCACTGTGCTCTTGCTGTCTGCTTGTGTCGTGTCAGGAGCAGCTGGAGTAGAGCTGTCCCTGTGCCTGGCAGCCATGGCACAGGACACAGCAGCTTTCCTTATTTTCTCAGTTGAACTTCTTTGGGTGGGTTTGGAGGAGAATGGCTGGAGAGCTCTCATGGGGACTTGGCACTGAGCTCTGTTGCTGCCTGGCAGCCCCTTTGAACCTCCTGCTCCACATCAGACCCGACCTGATGGAGGAGAGGAACGAGTTCTTGTGAGATTAGTGAAAACAGGGAGCTTGGGAGAAGCTAACACACCCTCATCCCTGCAGCTGTGCAAGGGGACACCATGTATCCCTGCCCCTTGTGGGGTGGGCAACATCCCCCACAGGAATGCAGCAAGGGGATGGCAATAAAGGCGTGGTGCTGGGGGGAAAAATCTGTGGGAAACTGAGCTGTTGTTAGTTTTATTGCTGACTGCTCAGCTTGTCTTTCCAGGGATGTTTGGCTCCCTCCAGCACTGGTTCCCCTTAAACTGGCCCACATCCCTGACTGTCCCTACTCGTTCTCCCATCCATCACTTTGCTACTTCACATGTCTCCTCCCCACCGTGACATTTCTGGGATCAGAGCTGGGTGCTCTACTCTGCTGGATGTGCTGGGCTGTGCTGGTGGCTGGTGGGGACTGTGCTGTGGGAATTTGGAGCCTGTTCCCATGGCCTGCAGGAGCCTGCCACCCACCACCCCCCCCTCCCCGGCTCCATGATGGCTGGGCTCTGCGTGGGGGTTGCATAGGAAGCAGGGCAGTATACTCTGTGAGAGCAGCTGATGTTGCAGTTCTTCCTCCCCTTCTCTGTGCCCAAATCCCAAATTTGGGTAAAGGAGAAATACATCTGCTTCCTGAATGGCGGAAGCTCTTGTGTGTGTCTGCTGAAGCACCTCAGGGTCAAGCATGGTTTTGTTTAAAGAAAGCAGCTAAAATAAACCCCAGGAGGGGCTCCCAGGAGGTCACTGTGCTCCTTCTCTCCCTGACCCAGCACGGGTCCCCTCTTCCTGGAGGGCATTTGGCAAGTTTGCATTTTTTTTCTTGTGTTGTTGACAAAAATCCTGTCTGGTTGAGAAATATCTGTGCAGCAGCACCAGCCCAGTCCCACGGGTCAAATCCTGCCCCTGCAAATCTGTGCCGGGAACAGTGGCTTGTTTTGGGCTGGCTTTTGGGGGTGCTGCCACAGGTGACCCATGTCCTTGTCTGGGCATGAGGCCAGGAGCAAACTCCTCAAAACAAATGGATAGATGGGCACTATGGACTTGGGGTGGATCTGATGCTTTATCATTTGCTGGTTGGGCTCTGCAGCAGAAGCAAAGTGCTGGAAGTTTGTCAAGGGCTGAATTAAAGTTGCCTGGCAACCTCCATCCCGGCTCCTCTTCCCACATCTCGCAGGATTTCCCACCCAAGGTCTGCCGCCTCCAGGGAAGGGGGGCCCAAAATGCACTGCGCTCGCATCCAGGCTGGGGCTAGGCTTGGTTCCCATCCCCGGATGGCTCCTTTCCCATAACTTACTGGCTGTTCCCACGCCTGGGAGCCTCTCCCCACCTCATCCCCTGGGGCAGGTGCCTTTCCCCCTGCCTGGAATGGTTGAGCTGTTTCAGCTGAACCTGAGGGCAACTTGAGCGGGTCTCCTGGAGGGCAGAACAGTTCAGTGACAGTGGGAATGTAAGTGGCAGGGGGATGTGCCAGGCTTGGCCCCATGAGTAGAGTGGAATTGGCTGCATGGGGTTTGGAGTGCCCAGGCTGAGCTGCCATAAAAAAGCAAAGGGCATTTGGTGTCTTCTGGTGCAGTCCCTGATGGGGATTTTGTTAAGGCTCTTTTGCAGCTCCATAACCCATAGAAGACCCACTGGAAATCCCTGTCTCCCACTGGGAAACCAGCAGTGCTTCCTTGTAGTAGACTGTGATGCCAAGGGGACCAGCCCACGAGAGAGGAGGAATGTCCAGCAGCCACTCCGGGAGCCTGCTTGGGCGTTACTAGATCTTAGTGGAATAACTACAAGCTGTCTAGGGAGGGGTGGGATGGGGAAGTGTCTTATCCCACTCTGCAAATCTGTCCTGACATCCAGAATGGATGCTGAGGGTAAGCTGGAGAAGTGCTGCTCCCACCCACCACTTCCATTCTTTCTCCTGAGCTCCTTTGAAATGAAAAAGCTGCCATAATTTTTAGCTGTGCTGATGAGGACACATCCATGGGGGGCCTGTAAGACCATGTCTGTAGTCAAACCCATGTTTGCCAACCCCACAGACAGCATAACTTCCCTGCAGTGCAGCTTGCAAACAGCTTGTGCTCCCAGGTTTTGCTGCCTTGTGACTTTGAGGACCTTGGGGCAGTGGGAGGGGGCTCCTATGCCCACAGAATGTCCTGCTGCAGTGGCTGTTGAGGTGTGTGGCAGCTTTGGCTCATTTCTTTGGCCAGATCCAGGTTGGTAAGACTGTGAAATTCACTCATCAAAAGCTCTTTGCTCCTCCGGAGATGCTGGTCATGGGGATTTTAAGGAGGTGCCGACTGGGCCGGCCCATTTGGGTGTGCTGTGCTGCCGGTGGGAGGCTGAGGCTGGCACAGTCATGCTCACACAGCTTCCGCCGTGACCCAGTAAACCCAGTCAGACCTGACCGGGGCTTGCTCGCTCCCCGGCGCGCTCACCCACGCCTGCACGCCCCTGCCTCCCCACGGCTGTCCTCGCTCCCCAGGGACGGCAAACACATCCCGCTGGTGAGAGATGGTACCTGGGCCTGCCTCCACGCTGGGAGCTGTGGCTGAAGCACCTAGGAGCACTGATAACCAGCGGTAGGAGGGTGGGCTTTTGCCTGTGTGGATGTTAACGTTGTGAGCAGAGCAGCTGGTTCCTGGCTTTGCCCCTCTCGGGGTGTCCGTCAGCCCCGTGGCTGGGTCCTGCATCCACCTTCTGCTTCTTCAGCGTTGCCGGCCAGCGTGGGAGCTGAGGCTGGACTGTCGGGTCCTATGTCGGCCCCCTCTGTGCTGGGAAGTAGGTGAGGTGCCAAGGGACTTTTCTGGGCAGTTTTTCTCTTGAACTCCTAGTTTCATTGGAGCTACTGCTGTTTTTCAGCCCCTTCCTCTCCCCTTTTTGTTTACCTCCCCCAGAGAAAACTCTGTAGCGTTTTCATTCTCAGGTTTTTTCCTTTTCTCATTGAAGTTGGGCTGGGCTTGTGGGGGCATCTGCCCCCAGTCCTAGTAGTGGGTCCCACGCATCATGACCTCCTCTGCTTCCTGCCTGAGCCCTCGGTGTCACCCTGAGCTTAGAACTTGCACCCTGACAAGGGGGAAGTGATGCGTTTGGGGGTGTTTGGTGTGGCTGCAGACCAGGGTATTGACCTGAGGGGAGCCAAGGATTGTTTCAGTTCCTTCTTGCTTTTTCTCCCCCACCCTAGGTATGAAAAATAAAAACTAGAAAATAAAAAAAAATAGGGAAGCTTGGAACTCTTGGAACTCTTTGAGTAAAATATTAACTGGCTCTTACTGCGTAACTGATTAAATGTTCTTTAGGACAAAGTTACATCTGATCTTGGGCAAAGGAGCCTTTGGAAATGGGTGTCACTGCTTCCCTGGAAAAAGTAGAAGAGCCCAGTCCTGACAGCATGGGAGGCTGCTCCCCCCTGCCCAGCCAGGAACCCTGCACAACCTCCCAGTTTAATTTATTTTTGTTTTCCCCTGTACTGGCTCAGTGCTATGATGGTTAAATGTTAGCTGGGGCTGGCTTGCAGCACCAGGCCGGCCCTGTGATAAACACCACCCCTGCTGCCCTGCCCGGCTCCGGTCCCTGGCACATCGGGAGCCAAGCAGCAGGCAAAGTTCAGGGCTTGTTTGTGCAGGGGAGATAAGGTGAGGACGCCCAGCAGTGTGCAGGGCTGTTACTCATTTATGAGAGATCATTGTTTGCCTTGTCGTAAGGAGGTTTCTCCTCCACTCTGCTTTCCCATCCCAGGTGCAGCAGCTCTTGTGTCTTGTACATGATTCCAGACTCATGTCCCCATGTGGAGGCTTGGGGAAGGATCCCCAAAAAAGGATGGAGAGCTGTAAGCATAAGGCTGGCTGTGGCGCTTTGGTGCTCCAGGTGTGACCCACCACTTGCTTTGCCCAAAGCTTGGTGGGTTTGGCTCGTGCTAGACATGGTGCCACCAAAGCAAATTCTTTCATCTTGATGTCCATCTGCACTCACCTGCCTTGCATTGCTGTGCTGTCATTCATGGGCAGACCCTTTGTCTGCAGAGGGCTTGTCCTGGAAACAGGAGTAACATGGAGTGAGCCTGCTCTGGGATCTGCTCCCCAAGGAGCTCAGCCCTGCATGCAGCAGCCTGCCTGCACCCAGGGTTAGATGCTCTTGGGTGCTCTGTGCTGGTCTGGAGCCTGGGGGACAGTGGGGAAGTGGGGAAAAACATTTCCCCTCTGCCTCATTCCTGGAATCCTCTGGGGTAACAGCCAGTGCAGGTGTGAGGTTTGTGTCTGAAACCATTCAAAGGAACCAGCACTTTGATGCAAGCCCCAGCACTATGGCTGATTCCACATCCAGCCCCTCACTTCTCCTTTTCAGCCCCAAAGCCCTTTTCACTCTGGTTTTACCTCCCCTCTTCCTGGGACTCATTGCTTCAGGGAAATTGTCTGCAGTGAGCATGTTTGAGCAGCTTCTCTACAGTCAGGTATTTGTTTTATATATATATATATATGTGTGTATATATATATGTATATATATATTTATAAACCTCTAAGCAAATATATAGGTGCTGGTTACTTACAGGGAGCTCTCCGGCTCAGAGATACCCAGTCATCTTTTTCCTCCTTAATGCCTGCAAGATGAGCTAGTGGCTGTGCTCAGTGCAGCTGGGAGAGGTGGGGGTTATTTGTGAGGGATCGAATGCATGAAAGTGAGAGCTGAAGTAAATGCAGAGCTTCAGGGCAGCTTGGGATGAAAGAGAAACTGAAATCTCATGGAAAAACACTGGGGGGAAAAGATTGTTTCTGCTTGAAAAGACTTGCTGAAGATTCCTAGCAGTTCCTGTATGGATTTTCCTTCACCCTAAGTTCCTGTGTGCTTGAAGCATCCTTCCCAATGCCTCAGTCCTCTGGAATCTCATCACTTAAGGGGGGGCAAAACTGGGGGCAAGTATCTTGCACAGCAGAACATGGTCAGCTGGGCTTTTGGGAAGGAGAGGAGACCCTGGGTTCCCCAGGACCCTCACTGTTGCCATTCCTGCTGCAGCCACTCTGGGGAGTGGGTCTTGGGGTACCCCAGTGTGCGCCAAGACATCCACAAAGAGGCTTGGCCCTGAGCCCCTTTCTCTGCTTTTGGGGGAAAAATGTGCCTGCTTTTTGGGTGTGAAATGCAGTGGGAGATCAGCTGGCTCTGCTAAAAGATCCTTCAGTCAGGGGGATCTGCAGGAGCAAAAGGCTGGGAGTAAATGAGGGATGAACACAGAAAATGTGCCTCCAAGCAGCTGACCCAAGTGCTCAGCAAGCAACTTCCTGCTGTGACAGAATGGCTTCTGACCCAGGGGGATGCTGCAGAAGGTCACTGTGCTTAAACTCCCCTCCATGCTCCGTGATGGCTGCAGGCTCCATGCCTTGTGCTATGCCTCAGTTTCCCCTTTAGCAAATGAGGGTTTGTTTTTCCCTGAAGCCATCCCCGGTCTGAGGCCGTGCCGGGTCAAGCATCCATGCCTGTGTGCGTCTGGCTCCTTCCCAAGCCTGCTTGCTTGTGAGCTGCTGGGACAGCAGGAGTGTCTGACCCAGTGCTCTGTGTTTCAGGAGGGTTTGGTGGCCAGCCCTGTCCCAGAGAGCTGGAGAGCCCGAGCCGAGGATCGGCTGTGCCGGCCCGGTGGCAGTGGCTGAGGCGGCTGCCCTTGCCGAGGGAGCAGGAAGATGAGCGGAGGTCCGGCACATCTCCTGACAACTCTCTTCATGGCAGCGGCAGCCATGGGCTACCATCGCGCCACCGACCTGGATGCCACTCCCAGGACAACAGTCACCTTTGATGGTAAGGGGGTGTGGGTCCCGGTGATGGCAGTGAGGTTTGGGATTTTGCTGGCCCTGGTGCATTGTGACTGCATCTAATCTTTGCCGCCCCTCTGGAGCAGGGCGCTCAGCACGGGAGGGTGGCTACACGGGGGCCTTGGATCCCCTGGGTTCCAAAAATCAGAGCCCACATGGCTGTCTGGTACTGGGTGCCCCAAAGAAGGGACCATGGCAAAATCATCTCCCCAAAAGCGAGAGGGGGACAAGGACGTACAGGGAACCAGCCCTGACCAACCCCTGGCCCTGTCCAGAAGCCCTTGGAGGGTGTTCTGAGCTGGGCATCGCATTTGGGCTGGGACCTCATGGCCCAAATAGTCAGCAGGAAACTTTCTTCCATGATTTTCTCTAATTGTCACTGGGCTTTTGACCTCCGGCCTCTGTGCTGTCAGTGAGCCCAGCAGTGTCATCGTCCCTTGGGGAACCACATGGCATCATTGACCTCATTAGTGAGGCTCAACTCAGCAACTGATGGTGGGAGAGTTTCATTAGCAGCTAGGGTGCCCTTTTCTCTCCAGGCAATGTCTCTTTTCTGGGAAAGGCAGGGAATCATTCCTTTTCCAGCTGCCTACAGGGTCCCAAGCCTCATAGAATTTTCACTTCCTGCTGGTCCCTCTGGCCAGGGCTGAGTCCTACCTCACACTTCTCAGCACCCCAAAATGGATGGTTTCATTGGCTTGGTGGGCAGGAGCACTCAGCATCACTGCAGAATCATTCCCCTTGTATGACAGTTTTGGTTCAGGTTTTTTTATCCTTCCCTTTGGGCTGGTTTGGCTCAGTTCAGAGCCAGGGTCACTGCTGGCATGTTTCTGCTTTCTTCAGCAGTTTCCCAAACAACATGGCAGGTCCAGGACAGACATTGCAGCTCCCACCCCTGAGCTGTGCTTTAATTAGTGGAGAGAAATTTCTCCTGTGAGCCTAAGCCCAATTAGTGCCTTTTGCCTTTTACCAAACCTCCTCCCTTCCTTTCCTCCTGCTGTAACTGCTGTCACCCAGAACTGTCTGCCTGATAACCTCAGTGAGTGCCAGCCCACCCCCTTCCAGCTCCATTCTCTTGTCTTTTCCCAGTGGCTCGCGCTGTGCCTGCCCCGGGGTCCCCCTCAGCCCCCTGTTCCCTTTGCAGAGCTGTCAGGAGTCCGGCGCTTCAAGGCGCACACCCTCAACTACAGCACCCTGCTGCTGGAGGACGACCGGGGCATCCTCTACGTGGGCGCCAGGGGAGCCATCTTCGCCCTCAACGCCAGTGACGTGGCCGATGGCTCCCACCACACGGTGAGCCCGGCCTCTGCCCGCTGCCAGCTTTGTCCTCTCCTGTCCCGCGCTGCCCCATCCCCATCCAAACCGTGGCCGCTCTGTCCCTGCTCAACCTCCCCCCCGCCGTCTCAGTCTTGCCTGGAGGTGATGTCTCCAAGTCTGTCCCCTGTGGACACCTGGTCCTTCTCTCCAGCCAGACAGCATGGGGACAGTGGTGAGAGACATCTCCAAGCTCAGAGCTGCCTGCTTCAGGGACACCCCAGCAGAATGAGGGGCAGGGAGGGAATCACACTCTTCTGCTCCCCTAGGAAAGGACATCCTAAAATCCTCCAGACTCCTGCAGTGCTCTGCGATGTCTGCCCACTGGTTGTGGTGTGGGACCACTCTTGCCCCAGGCTGGTGGGATGTGTGCAGGGTGCCATCTTGGGCTCTGAGCAACCTTCCCTCCCGAAATAAATAAGGATTTTATCATCTCTGATGGCACTGATGAAAATTGGAGCTTGCAGTGACAGGAGGACCATGCAGTGATGAGGATCATGCAGTAGCAGTCTCCCTTCCCCTTGCAGATCCACTGGGAAGCCTCCCCGGAGAAGAAGATGGACTGCTTGCAGAAGGGCAAAAACAACAAGGTAGAGCTGCTGGGTAGGTGCCAGGGAGGGGCTGCCCTCGTTTTTCCCAGCTTGTAATGCCTGCCCCTGCCCTCCACAGACCGAGTGCTTCAACCATGTGCGGTTCCTGCAGCGGCTGAACAGCACCCACCTCTACGCCTGTGGGACCTACGCCTTCCACCCGCTCTGTGCCGCCATCGTGAGTACAGCTCACCTCAGCTGCCACCTGTCCCCTGACACTGTCACCCCAGAGAGGTGCAGCCCCTGTCCTCTCCCACCATTTCACCCCACAGCTCCACTCCCTTTCTGCCACTATCCCTGCCCCTCCCTGGCTCATGGTGGGAGTGAGTGACTCCCAGGCTGGGGGCGAGTAGGTTTGAGGATGTGGCCACTGTGATGCAGATGCCATAAGTCCCCACCCTACCACTGGGGTTGGACTCTGACCCCAAGCGAGGGTGCTGGGGATGGATCGGTGCCATGGGGGACATGCGTGGGCTCAGCAGGATGGGATGTACCAGCCCTGGACCTGGTCTCCTGTGCCTGCTGTTGCAGAATTCCCTCCCAGAGGAGCAGCTGCAGTGGCTGATGGCAGGTGGTATGCATGCCCAGGGAAGGCTGATAGGGGCAGGACTGACTCAGCAACCCCTCCCCAGGGATTTCCTGTGCCAGTCTGAGAGTGCCCACATGGCTGTGACTCATGTCAGTGTCCAAAAGCAGCCTTGTTTTACTGGCAGTGGGTCTTTGTCCCCCTTTCAGGAGCTCCTTGAGTCAGTGGAGAATCAATTGTCCTTGCTCACCTCCCTTCCTAAGCTGGGGGACAAAGGGACCCCAAGACTATGCCTGCAGTGTGGCCATGGAGCCCTGGAGAGGCTGTGCCTTGTTCCCATGGCTGTGCTGCTGGTCCGGTTTGGCCATCGCACACACTGGAAATTGGGCGGAGGAGCTGCCAAGCTGGAAGGGCCCCGTCATTATTTGACATGCTTTGAACTGCAAACCCCAAAGAAAGTAACTCCTGCCATGACATGGACAGCACCTGGGGGGACTCCAGGCTGGCTGAGCAACATCTGCCAACCAGGCACTGTCTGGGAATATTGGCTGCACTGGTTATCTCCTGCCCAGTGCCCATGCAATGCCCAGCTGGGCTCCTCTTCCTCCCAGAGCCCTCTACCCACTCTTGGCTGGGGGCTGTGGCTGGCTGTGTGGTTTCTGACCAGCTGGAGGGTGCCAGGGGATTTTATCTTACTTGGACCAGGGCATGGCTATGGGCATCACTTGTGTCCCTGCTAGCAGTCTCTGCCGAGAGCCTGAGGCTGGCAGGTGAGGTGGGTCTGTCCCCTCCGATCTAACCAGATTCCTTGTCCCCCTCTAAGGATGCTAACAGGTTCACGTTGCCGTCACACTTTGAGGAAGGCAAGGAGAAGTGCCCGTATGACCCTGCCCGTGGCTATACTGGCCTCATTGTGGGTAAGCAGCACCTTTCCAGGGCTGGTGGGGGCATGCAGGATGCCACTGACCATGACCCCATCCCCAACACCCTCCAGGGAATGCCAGCTGGGTGGGTTCCACGTGCCTTAGCAAATCAGGACTTGATCCTCCCCCCACTCGTCTGCCTGGGGCATGGGGATGCTGGTGGCCTGTGGGGCTGTCCTCAGGCCGCAGGGCCATGCTGATGGCACCTACCCTGCACAGATGGAGGCTTGTACACAGCAACACGCTATGAGTTTCGGAGCCTCCCTGACATTCGGAGGAACCTGCACCAGCGGCCACTGAAAACGGAGGAGTCCCCACTGCACTGGCTGAATGGTGAGATGGCCCTGTCCCCCCCTCTTGTGGCTGGCATCATGGGCTGTGGGACACTGCATTGCCTTGGAGAGCGTGGAGCAGTGCGGGGGGTGGCTCTGGAGTCCTGTGTGGTTTGCTATGAGAAGAAACTGAGACGGGGAGGGATTCCCCATTCTGTGTTGGTCTCCAATCACCAGCTCTTGCTCCGTGTCCCCAGACGCTGAGTTTGTGACCTCTGTGCTGGTCCGGGAGAGCAAGGACAGCCCTGTGGGCGATGATGACAAAATCTACTACTTCTTCATGGAGCGGGCAGGAGAGGAGACCACATCCTTCTTCGACAAGAGTCAGGTGGCCCGAGTGGCTCGGGTGGCCCGTGTCTGCAAGGTAGGCATGTCCCCAGCCACAGAGAGCCAAGCACTGCTCCATGCTTTGGCCTGTGGAAAGACTGAGGCACAGGCAGAGGGGAATGAACACCTGTCCAGCCTGTGCAGAAATGCTCTCTGCACCCTCCCAGAGCGATGTGGGGGGGAAGAAGATTCTGCAGCGCAAGTGGACATCCTTCATGAAGGCACGCCTGGTCTGCTACATCCCCTACTACGAGGTGCTGCGCAGCGTCTGCAGCCTGGATGGGGGTGGCTGGGCCAGCACTGTCTTCTATGCAGCCTTCACACTCTCAGCACAGTGGTGAGTGGGGCAGTGGCCAAAATGATTGGGGCTAAAAGTCTGCAGCACCAGGGGAGCCAGAAATGCTCGAGGGAATGCGGAGGCAGGTGCTGAGCACCTCGGGGTGCGTTGGTTGGGAGCACCCATGTATCTGCCCAGGCTTAGGTGAAGATTCTGTTCCTCAGGAGGACCATGGAGGCCTCGGCCGTGTGCCGCTACAACATCTCAGCGGTGCAGCGTGCCTTCGAGGGCCCCTACATGGAGTACCAGGACTGGGCTCGCAAATGGTCCCGCTACGACGGTGCAGTGCCCGAGCCCCGGCCCGGCTCCGTGAGTGCCTAGGATTGCAGAGCAGGGGGGCATGGGGCAGCCGCCTCCCTCTCTGACCCCTGTTTCCCTGGGCAGTGCATCACGGACCACTCCCGCAGGAAGGGCTACAACTCCTCACAGGACCTGCCTAACAGTGTCCTGGACTTTGTCAAGCTGCACCCGCTCATGTTTGAGGAGGTGAAGCCAGCCGGCGGGGAGCCACTCCTGGTGAAGAAGAACGTGGTGTACAGCCAGCTGGCTGTAGACAGGGTGCGGGCTCTGGATGGCCGCTCCTACGATGTGCTCTTCATGGGCACGGGTGAGTGAGAGATGAGTTTGATGGGCCTCTGCTGGGCAAAGGGCACACCTTCCTGAATCCCCTGCTCTGCTCTCCAGGGGATGGCTGGATCCACAAGGCTGTGGTGGTGAACTCCGGCATCCACATTGTGGAGGAGGTGCAGGTGTTCAGGGACCTGCAGACTGTGGAGAGCCTGGTGATCTCTCACATCCAGGTGAGGCGTGGAACAAGTAGGGGGACACCACACATGGGTGGGGCATGCTTCTGCTGTGAAGCTGCCGTTGCGCTGTTTGGGGGGCTGGGAGGACATGATTCCTGGGTCACCCCAGCTCGGCATATGTGCTGGAGCCCAGGAGGAAACAGATGAGCCTGGCCATCAGCACTGACTGGGAGCTGGGGGCCCTTCTCATGCACACTCATGAAGGGACAGCTGTGCTGTGCGGCTGGGGGGATCTCTGGGCACTATGGGGCACTCCACAGCCCAGCAGCACCGTACCAGATCCATACTGAGCCAGCCCTTTCCCCCTCAGAGGAGCCTGTATGTGGGGGCAGCCAGCGGGATCGTGCAGGTGCCCCTGGCCTCCTGTGCCAGGTATGCCTCCTGCTATGACTGCATCCTTGCCCGGGACCCCTACTGTGCCTGGGATGGCAGGGCATGCCGCACCATCACTGCCACAGACAGGTAAGGATGGGTTGCCCGTCCCCAGACGGGTTCCCACGAACCTTCCGCTTGCCCCATCCTATGCTGTTTCACACCACTCCGTGGCACACTCACCCCAGAGCCAACCCCAAAGGTCTGGCATCTGACAGTGGGTTTCCTGGTGGCGGTGACCCCCGTAAGGGTGGGCTCAACCGAGGCTGCATGGCTGAGCCCCCTATGCCTTGCAGCACAGGGCTGGTGCAGGACATCCAAAATGGCAACAAGGGATGCCGGAGCAGCTCTGGACGGGGTGAGTCTCTGCTGCCCCTCGGGACCATGGGGTGCTGGTATCCAGCATCGCTTAGAATGGCTGGGAGAGGTGCAAGGCAGTGCGTGTCCCCACAGGCTCCCTGCTGTGGAAGAACAGGACGGTGCTGCAGGGGGACGATGTGCTGCTGCCCTGCGACCAGCGCTCCAACCTGGCCCGAGCCGTGTGGCTGCTGAACGGCAGCGAAGTGCTGGGCACGGGGCAGGACCGGCTGCGCGTGGGGGTGGATGGGCTGCTGGTGACGGACACGCTGCCCCAGCACAGCGGCGAGTACCGCTGCTACGGGGAGGAGCAGGGTCTCCGGACGCTGCTGGCTGCCTACAGCCTCACCGTGCTGCCCGAGCTGCCCCGCAGCCCTACGGCTGCCCCATCACCCCATGCCGCCAGCCAGGCGACCAACGACATGAAGGTGGCTTACATTTCCGCCATCGTCACCTTGGTGGTGCTCTGCACTGTGCTCAGCACCATCCTCCTGTACATGTCCTGCCTGGAGAAGCGCAAGGGCAAGTATGTGCTAGGGGAGCCGCGGCCAGCCAGCGTGGAGCTGCAGACCGTCTCGGCCAACTGCCTGCGCAAGGGCCACCGGGAGGAGGAGGAGGAAGAGCTCACCTACCCCGACGGGTGCCTGCGGATCATCCCTGGTGAGGCACCCACAGCTGTCACCTCCCCAGTCAAGGAGCTGCCGGCTGCCGTGCCCCCACTGCCGCCCCCACTGCCATCCGAGCTCACCAACGGCGTGGGGGCTCTGCCCAACGTCCTCCGCAAGATGAATGGCAACAGCTACATGTTGCTGCAGCAGCAGGAGGAGCCGCTGGCCTCCCCACTCTACAGTGCGTCCTTCACCGAGGAGCTCAGCAAAATTCTGGAGAAGCGAAAACACACGCAACTGGTAGAAAAGCTGGATGAGAGCTCCGTGTAGGGGCTGGGGAGGGGGGTCCTGCCAGGGGGACCCTCCTCCCCTCCAGCCCCTTCTCCCACCCTTTGCCAGCAGTGTTACAAGACTCAGGCAAAACTACCTCCTGGATGGCAGAGCTGGGCCGTGCCCAGGTTTGGCCATTCCTTTGGGTTTTCACTAACTTTTGAGACTTGCTGTACAGAAAAAAAGAAAAGGAAAAAGTATCTATTTAAATTTGAAGCTCTATTTATGTATAAAAACTCACTGACGGTGGCCACGAGCTGGAGACAGGAGCTGGCACCTGGCTAAAAGTGGACACTATGGGGAGGGAGAGGTTTTGTCTGTTCATCCAGATGTGAGAGAGACTCTGTTGTGGATGTGTGGACTTGGCCAGCCCTGCTGGGCACCCCTTGGCACACAGGAGCTGGATGACTGCTGAGAGGTGGGTGAAGAGCACAGAGGGGGGCTGAGGGCTGACACACTGTGCCTGTGCCTCTCACAGGGCACAGGATCCCTTGCCGATGTAGGGCTGGCGGGGTTTCCCCAGCTGCCGGCCCTCAGGCAGGAGAGGGGCCTGGACACATCTCACATTGTGACAGGTGGTCTTGGTGGCTTCCAGCCCCTGCCTGCTGTCCCACGTCTGCCCCCTCAGGATTTCCTCTCTGGGAGAGGATGGTTTGGCGAGGGACGAGACAGGGCAAGGAGCTGATGTCCTGAATGCACTGGAGCAGCTGGTCAAAGGGGCATGTGCCCACTGCAAAGAGGCCACAGGTGAAATACGGGGCTGGGTGCCTGGGGGAGGTGGCATCCCCAGGGCCTCCAACCCTGACAGTGCTCTGCTCCCTTTCCCCAGGGCACTGGATGCAGCAGCAGACAGCAAGATGCACTGCAGCAGGACTGGCAGCCACCACCCTGCCCTTCAGCGTGACAAGGACCAGTGCACCATCCACGTGCCCCTGATGTCTGCAGTGCCCCTGTGGCTCCAAGCACAATGTGTTTCTGCCCTCCTGTGCAGTGCTGTTGGTTCAGGCACAGCCCTGTCACCCATGGGAAAATGTGTGGGCAGGGAATGTCCTCACACAGTGAGGAAGAAGAACCTTGGATAAGGGCCTGCCTCCCTCTGGAGCCTTCTCTTCATGGCACTTTCCAGAAGCAGCCATGATCCCTAAATCCTCCCAACTGTTTCTGCTTCTGCCACCTCCTGGGGAAATGTGAGAAATGGGGGTGACAAAAGCATCTCATGCTCCAGGGACGGTGTTGTGACACTGGAGAAGCCAGGGAGGGACAGACCTGCAGGGGTCCACGTCCTCCCCCACGTTCCCTGCTCGTACCTCCATGATCAGGACATTCCCAAGGGCTCAGCTCTGCATGGGAAACAGGAGAGGGGTGACAACCCCCGGGGTCCCTCATGACCTACAGCTCAGGCCTCCTATACCAGGAGAATGAGGCTTAGCAGGAAAGGGCAAGGGTAACACACTCTGCCACCCTGCCCCAGCCCTTGTTTTTGCTGCAAGAAGGGGGTGTGAGCCACCCCCAAGGACTACCCCAAGGACCACCCCCAATTCCCCAAGGAGGGGCGCATCACTCTGTGTCTGGCACTCCTCATGCACAGATCCACAGTCCCCCAGCAATAAAAATGGCTCTGTCTGGACATAGTGTAGCAGTGTCCCTCTAAAGGCTGGAGAAATGGATGCAGAGACGTGGGTGTGGAGGAGGCTTTATTAGGGCTGCAGGCGTGGGCCCTGGATGGTGAGGATGGAGGGTTTGTTGGTGAGGGGGTGCCACTGGCCCTGGACACTGGGGTTGTCAGTGTGGAAGGGCTTGCGGATGCGGATGATGTCCAGGCCAGACTGGTTGGCCAGCTTGGTGGCCAGCTGCACGATCTCCTCACTCGTCTTGCTGGCAATGAGCTCCTCCCGCACCGTCCCGTTCACTGCAGCAGAGCGAGGGGGTCAGGCCGGGATCCCCCCGTTCTGCAGCCTCCCCCACCCCACCGCAGCTGCCCCGGCACCGTCTGTGCCAGGCAGAGATAGTACAGAGCCGGGGCAGGGCAGGGAGACCCCCGTCCCCATCCCCTCCCCAAACCCCCGGCACTCACAGTACTCGGCCCGCAGCACCGGGGCCGGGCCCGGGCCCGACTGGGGGTTCACGTAGAGGACGACATCGGGATGCTGCCGGGCGAAGTCCTGTGCCGCTTCCTCTACGAACTGCCTGGGGGCCAGAGGGGACCCTCAGCCCCAGCCGGGCCAGAGAAGGCACGAATCGCCACAGCCGCCGGACTAGGGTCACCGTCCGCCCGTGCCGCACGGGAGGGGTCGCGGCGCAAAATTCGGGGTGATGCCCCCGGTGCCGCCTGCCAGCTCCTGCCCCGTCTCGCAGGAGGCGGGGGATCCCACCCCGAGCTGCCGGGTGATCAGGGGCAGCAGCACTGTCCCTTCCCCACGCTGACAGGCCCCGGGGAAGACCCGTCCGTCCGGTTAAGGGGTCACCAGGCTCCCCCCGCCCCATCCCCGGTGGAGCCCCCGGCAGTACCTGGCGCCGCGGGCGTCGGCCGCGGTGGGGCTGAAGAGGAGCTGCAGGCGCTGGAGCTGCCGCACGTACCGGCCCACGCCGTTGTGCAGCACGGCAGTCAGGAACCGGCTGGGCGACCCGCGGCCCG
>WEIU01023838.1:181700-192304 GCA_013389925.1 Aegithalos caudatus | reverse complement strand
GCACGGCGGGCGCTGTCCCGGGAGCCGTGAGTACGGGGGTGCCCCGGGTCCTTATGCCGGAGGGGTCACGCGTGGCGGGAGGGTTACTTGGCGCGGGAAGGAAGGGAGCAGAACCCCGCTTCTCTCGGGGAAGGGCGGGTGTGGAAATAGAGCCGTGCCGGGTGTGTCGGTGCCTTGTCGGGTGTGTCGGTAACTTGCCGGGTGTGTCGGTGCCTTGCCGGGAGGGACGTTCCTCCTTCCAGTGCCCTTCCTCACTCCGCTCTCCCGACGCTGAACGCAGCTGTAGCCCGAGTGGTGTGACCCTGTCCCCTCCTCTGTGATCGGGGTGCTCTGCTGGGGTGGGGGTTTCCTGACTTCTGGTGGCTGGTGCAAGCGAGGTCGGGGGTTTCTCTTTGCCACATTGCGAGGTGCAGTCCCACTGCAGGTCGCACCACACACAAACTGCTTCATGTGCTGGGTGGGCTCAGCAGTCGCTACTGAGCTCCTTTACAAAAGGGGCATCCTGTTCACTCCTTGTTCCCCCAGGCTGGGGGAACACCAGAGCTGCTGCAGCAGGGATGTGGGGAGGCACACAGGCACACGTCCCGTATAACCCTTTCATCCCCTGCCCTGTCAGAAGATGCCGCCGTCCTTGCCTGCCACCATCAACATCCGGGAGCCCCGCTGGGACCAGAGCACCTTTCAGGGCCGGGCCAAGCACTTCTTCATGGTGACTGACCCCCGAAACCTGCTGCTCTCAGGGGCCACACTGGAGGAAGCCCGACGGGTGGTGGAGGACTACAGGTACACACTGGGAGGATGGGTGTACCTTCAGCACTGCTCCCATCAGTGGGTATAGAAGTGATGCTGGCCTCCCTGGCCAAAGCCCCCAAAACTGCTGGTCCCTAAGGCACCTCCCAGCTGCTGCAAATGGTTTGGGGGACCAGTTAGGCCACGTGTGCTGGCAGAGGGTCTCTCAACAAGTGTCACCCTTACCTGGCAGGGCAGGCACCGTACAGCCTGGGCTGACAGAGGACCAGCTTTGGCGGGCAAAGTACATCTATGACTCGGCTTTCCATCCTGACACGGGCGAGAAGATGATCCTTGTGGGACGCATGTCCGCTCAGGTCCCCATGAACATGACCATCACCGGTTGCATGTTGACCTTCTACAGGTACCTGTCCCCTCCTCACCCCAGGACCAAGAGGATGCCTGGAGGATCCTCCTGGCTCTGGGGTGAGGAGGGGACACGTGTCCTATACCCTGCTCATACTCATGCTGTGGGAGCATGGATGGTATCCCCCAGTGTCTCCAGCATCCTCCTCTCTCCGGCAGGACCACACCAGCTGTGCTGTTCTGGCAGTGGGTCAACCAGTCCTTCAATGCCATTGTCAACTACACCAACCGCAGTGGGGATGCACCCATCACCCCCAGGTAAGCATCTCTCATTCTCGAGACACCCCAAGATAACAGGGGTGTGCCTTGAATAGCAGAGAGCTGTGAGATGGGACAGTGGAGACCTGGTGAGGGCAGAGATGGACACCCTTGGGGCTGTCAGTGTTAGTGGTAGAGCTGGAAGAGGAACCCAGGTATCCTGGTGCTCTTGAAAGGTGAGCTGTTCCTTTGGAGGGGCAACTGGAACAGGGAGAGCCTGGCTTATCGGTGTCACTTCCTGTTCTTTCAGCCAGCTGGGGACAGCCTATGTGAGTGCAACCACAGGGGCAGTTGTCACAGCACTGGGGCTCAAATCCCTCACCAAGGTAAGGTGACCCTTGGCCATCGCAGCTGGGGACATGGACCCTCCCCATGGGATCTCTCTGAGCTGAGCAGGGGATTCACCTGGAGCGAGGGAGAAAATGAAGGAAAGGGGTTTGCCAAGGTTCCTCACACAAGGCAACTGCTTTCCACAGTGATGGCTGTGCAGATGGCCTGTCCCTCCAGCCTTGCTCTGGATGTATCTCTAAGCTTCTTTCACCCCTCAGCCTCTGTCCAGGCATGGCAGGGGACCTGAGACCCCCCAGAACCTTTGGTCTGTGCCGCTTTTACCAGCTGGGAGTTGCAGGGGAGGAGGGAACATTTTTCACCCAGTGGGGCTGGGACACCCCAGGGTCTTGCAGGAAGACAGAGGCAGACCTGGGGACAGCCAGCTCTGCCCCAGACCCTCTTCCTGACGTTCTCCTGCTTTTCCCCCCAGCACTTGCCAGCCCTCATCGGCCGGTATGTGCCTTTTGCGGCCGTGGCAGCTGCCAACTGCATCAACATCCCACTGATGAGGCAGAGGTGAGCCCCTGGGGTGGGACAGGCTTGCCTTAGGGTTTCTAGGCACTGATGGGGAATGCAGGGGCTTCCTTGGTGATCTTTAGTGTGGGGGGTTGGCTTGAGGGTATAAACACCTTTGCAACCCAGGGGGTTATTGGTCCCTGTACAGCCCTGTTGAGGACTGCTGCCAAATGTGAATGTGGGTCCAGCTGAGACCCCCTCTGATTTATTGTGCAGCCACTGGATGTGGTACAGGAGGATGCCAATCTCCCTTGGAGACATGTCCCTGTCCCGTGTCCTGATCCCCTCACCGCTGTGCACTGTGGCCCCCTCACCCTGTCTGTCCCTGCAGAGAGCTCAAGCTGGGGATCCCTGTCACGGATGAGAATGGGAACCGCCTCGGTGAATCCACAGCGGCAGCCCAGAAGGCCATTTTCCAGGTGGTGGTGTCCCGCATTGGCATGGCAGCCCCGGCCATGGGTGAGTGTCCCCTCCTCCAACTGTGTTGATTGCAGCTGATCCCTGGCAGTGTGGCATGGGGTCTCACTGCTGGCAGGGGGCTGTGTGCACTGGGAGCTCATCTTCTTCCTTCCTGCCTCAGCCATTCCGCCGGTGATCATGAACATGCTGGAGAAGAGAGCTTTCCTGAAGGTACCAGTGAACCTGGGATGGGTGTGTGGGTGTAAAGACAGTCACCCAGTTTGGCACATTGTTAACAGCCCTCAGGGCTGGCACCCTGTTGGGGAATAGATGTCTTCCCACCCTGTGTGCACATCACTGACACATCCTCTCCCTGTCCCTGGCAGCGGTACCCATACCTGAATGCTCCCCTGCAGGTCGGCCTCGTGGGACTCTGGTAAGTCCTCCTCCACTGATAGGCATTGCTGCCCTGGGCACAGAGCAAGCCCAAGTGTATGGGACAGTGCTGCTGGGAACCCTGCTTGGCAGTAGTGGGGGAGAACTGGCCCAGAGTTTCTGGGGGGGATGCCAGAGCTTGGCCAGGCTAGTGGCACCCTAGGCAGATGGGCTGGAATATGAGGTTCTGGGGCCAGGAGTTTTGCTTCATCTTGGTTTCTCTCAAGCCTGCCATGGGCTCCTGCTCAGCATTGCTGTTCCCCCACATCGTTGGGGGACAGACTTTGCCTGCCCCACCTCAGTAGCCTAATGCAGGGTCTGAAGTTTGGAGGAGCCATCTCTGTAGCCTTTTCCTGGCTGAACACCCAGCACAGCTCTGGGCTGCCTCATTGCTGCTCTGGGACCAGGCCGTGGGTGGGTTTGGGTGATTTATGCAGCCCAGCTTCACCTTTCCATGTCTTTCCCTTGCAGTTTGGTGTTCGCCACCCCTTTGTGCTGCGCACTCTTCCCACAGAAAAGGTACAGACAAGCACTGCCTGCACGTGTGGCTCCTGTGTGGGATGGGGCTGCTCTCTGATTCTCAAGAGATTCTTTTGCTTCTTCAAACAGTCAGGGGCTTAAACCTGTGCACACCCATCTGTGCACAGGCAGCAGTGCAGACCCAAGGGTCTCTGCTGGGCCACAGGGACAGCATCCCCATGGGGGTGCAGCAGGTAGTTTCCAACCTGTGGCCACTGGTGGATATACCCCCTCCATCCTCTGTATCCATGTTTCCTCTACAGCTCAATGCCTGTGAGCAGCCTGGAGCCTGAAGTCCAAGATCAGATCCGGAAGAAAGATCCACGGTTGGAGATGGTCTACTTCAACAAAGGGCTCTGAAGGGGTTCGTGGGGTGGCCAAGATGTGCCCCAGGGAGCTGCTGGGCCAGCGCATTGCTGAGCTTTGCCCTTTGGATCCCCTGGGGCTGCCGCTGCTTTCCCTTGGCCATTGCGTGTCCATAGGTCCCAGTTGCTCAGCCCTGCTTCCCGAGGTGCCTGCAGCCATGCAGCACCACAGCAAACCCTGTCCCTGTGCCCGGCTCAGCCCTGCTCTGGGGACCTCCTGGCAGGCACCCTGTGCAGTTCTCCTTTCTGTGTGTGCCTGTAGCTCTGTGCAGTGCACAGGGAGGTGTGGGCAGCAACACCAGGGACCTTGTGAGCTGTGGTGGAAGAAAAAAAAGGTAGGATGAGGAAAAAACGGTGCTCCCCAGCTTTAGGAGGCAGCAGAGAATCAACAATTGAAGGCAGAGTACCTCTGCAGGCACCCTGTGGTGCCCAGAGGTTCAACAGCTGGTGCCTGAGGATGGCAGAACAGCTTTTGGAGGGGAAAACTCCCCATACCCAAAATAGCTGGAGGTGAGTGATCAATTGCACGTAGTGGCTTGAACTCAGAGTGGGGGGTTCTCCCAGCCCACGTGTGTGCTCCCAGCTCACCTTCTGCTCTCCTTCGGGCTGCTCTGGGGATTTAATCTGGCTTTCTGCTGCTTCCATCCCCAGAGCAAATGGCACATTTTAATCCCAGTAGAGCCTTGGTTTGTATTCTCATTTTAATGCCATCTGTGTTCAGGGCTGGGCTTCCCCTGAGGGGTTACTCTACCCCCTCCTGGAGTGCTTGCTTTCAGGTGGACCTTCTCAAATAGCTTTAAGTGCACTGTGGTTTCCTCTAGATATTTTTGATACACATAATGTACCTATATATACCAATAAAGGCAAATTGTTTATACAAAACCAACAGCAAAAAGAAGTATGCTGCTTGCTAGTTTGTATATGGTGGAAAGGGACTTCTATTGGGATGAAGATGGGAGGAGGAGAGAGGGGCAGGCTGACTTTTGGGGTACCTCTGCACCCCCGGGGGTTGGGTTCTGCTCCCTGCTTTCCAGCCCACTGCCTTTGCAGCAGCTCTGGCTGGCCTGGCATGTGTTTAAGCTTATCCAGCTGTCAGGAGGGCTTTTTTTAGTACAGTCGGCTTTGGACCTCGCCGCTGCGCAGAGAGCTTTGCTAAGCTGCTGCCCTGGATGCTGCTGGTTTGGAGAGGCCAGAGCGTCACCCTGGCTCTGCCCACACTCACACCCCCTCTTGCAGCCTGCTCACAGGACAATCCCAGCACTGCTCCTGTGCCTTCCCTGCAGGACTATTTTTATCCCACTTTCTATGTAGAACTATTGGAGAGCACATTGGAGAGCACAGCGTGGCTGTGGCAGGACCCTGGCAAGCCTGTGGGCAGCAGCTGAGGGCAGCTTTCTGTCCGACCAGGGCAGCCAGAAGGAGCCATGGATGTGCATTCAGGGAGAGGAGGGATGGAGGCAACCGTGCTCTGCAGTGCCCCATGCTGAAGGACAGAGGAGTGAGACCCCTGCAAAGGCCAAGATGGGCAGATAACAGCAGTGATGAGGGCCAGGCAGCCCAAAGCCACCCTGTGCCACAGCCAGCACAGCTGGCAGGGGCTGGCAGAGGCCAGGCTGGAGCTGCTCCCCTCAAGGGGCAGCCAGGAGAACACCTGCACCCAGCCACCAGCCCAGGGTGGGGAAGTGAGTGGATTGGGACTGGCACATCAGGGATCTGTCCCCCTCCTTCTCCTGGCCCCGGAATATTGCAAATATCTCCCCTGAGCCAGCCATTGGCGGCTTATAAATAATGCAGCCCCTCGCCGTGCAATAAGGGCTTGTCAGTAGCTATTCTGCTCTCATAAATTAAAGATGAAAAGGTACAAGGCTCTTGCCAGAAAAATGAAGACAAATTTTTAATAGCTTGCCAAGACACAGGGAGATGGAGCGCTCAGGAAAAATGAATTACGTTTTTATTATGTGTTTTATTGTGGTGTAATTGAACGGGATTATCTGAGAATACAATATATTTCCAGAGCACTGTAAAGAAAACAAAAATAATGATGACACTTTCCTCCTCCCACACATACCATCCGGCTTTGCAGGGACACCCTCCTTGTGTGTGGTGGCTGGGAGCTGCCCTGAGCTGCTGGTGGCCATGAGAGGCAGAGATAGAAATGGGAGGGACACGGGACCAGAGACACAACTGCTCGGGGTGGCTGGGTCTGGCTGAATGGGTCTGGCTGGGCCGATCTGGGCTCCCCTCAAGAGCCCCCCAAGAGCTGTGAGGCTGGGATACAGGGCAGTGTGGTGTGGCAGTACTCATCCACTGAGCGTCTTTCATCTGTCACCTGCTTCCATTCCACCCCTGAGATCCCCTTTGTTCTGTCTCACACCTGCACAAGCTGGCACCACTAGACAGAGACATGGAAAACTGAGTTCTGGAGTGTTGCAGGTCTGGGGTGCTGCCCTGCAAACCTGTCCCAGTGTCTGTTCTCTCTTGGAACCGGCAGCAGTGCAGTGAGCCCAGACTCGGACACTTCACTGGGCTTGGGGGAACGTGTCCCCATGGATTCCCTTGACTGGGGAGAGAAAACTCACTTGGCCAGTGAGTTTTGGTGGGTAGACAAACCCAAAAGGGACACTGTTGCCTCTGCATGGGAGCCCAGGCTGCAGCAGTGGATGCAGGAGAGCAAAGAGGCTTAGTCCCTTCCCAAGCTGGCTCATCACAGAGGTCAAGGGCCAGTCCCAGAAAGACAACAGCTGGATGTCCCCAAGGGTGCTGGGCGGCGCTGGGCTGGGGACATCGATTGGTCCCCGGCATTTTTAATGAGCTACCCGACCACATGCTTTAACCTTGCCCATAATGAGGGCGAGCAGCAGCAATTCCTACTCCTCAGCCGGCTCCCCCAGCCTTAATGAGCTAATCAATACTTGTTCTCAGCTTAATTTCCAGCTAATTGCTCTTTAATGACGCCTGGAAATGGGCAGCCTCTTGCAAGGGGGAGCGGGCAGGCTCCCCCTCCCCAGTGCCCGTCCCCAGTGGCCGGGGGTGCCGGGGTGCTGGCAGCGGGTCACCTTCCCTGGCTGTGTCCCAGCCCTGCTGGCGCTTCTGGAGGCTGGGGAAAGGGACGGTGGCAAAGGCGACAGCGGGCGCGGTGCCACTGAGCTGGCAGCACCCTCTGGAGCACCCATCCCGTCCGGATGCATCCCTGAGCACCAGGGCAGGCTGAACAGAGGATCCCACCACCACAGGAGCGTGTGTCCAAGCCCGTCAGGACACTACAATTGCGGTGAGGGCTCCCAGGCTCAGCTGATAGAAGGGCTTTTAGAGTGCAGGAAGATTCGGGTGGCGGGGCTGAGGTGCCCAGGCATTACTCCAGGTTCTGCAGCCGCCGGTACAGGGTCAGTGTCACCGCAAGGGGCCGGGGACGNTCCGCTTTGCGGCGGGGCCGGGCTGTGGGAGGAGCCGGGCGCTCACGGGGCGCTGGATCCCGCTCCCGCCCGGCACCGGAGCGCCGAAGTTAGCACCGCCGTGCCAGCGCGGGGATATCCCGGGAATGCAGCCCCCGCCGTCTTCTTGTTATTAGACTTGTGCTTGAATGGGGCTGGTGGAAAACCCTCAGGAAACGGCATGATTCCTGCTGGATGGAGCTGAGCCGCGGGGTCCCTGGGCAGGCTGGGCCCCGGGGTGTCCCTTCCCGCCCGGCCATCGCGCCTGGGGGCCGGCTGACCCTGCGCACAGCTGCAACCGCTTCCCCAAGAATTTGCTGACGGGCTGGTTCTTCAGAGGAATTTGGTCTGGAAAAGCCTGGAGAAACCTGAGCCTGGCTGCTTCCTAGAGCGGGTCTGGCCTGGCACGCAGGCAGGGGGGACCTGCCTGCTGCCCGTGCCTTGTCCCCACAATGCAATCCTGGAATGTGGCTGGGACCCCTCGAGAACCACTCAGCCTTGGTGCAGGCTGGTCAGAACTGAGCTTTTTCAGGCTGTAACACAGGAGGAAACAGAGATTTGATGTGAAATGAGAGAGATGTGTTTTATTATCAGGAGACCCCTATGGCTCTAGGCAGTGTGCTGGCAGCATTCTGTCCCAGGATCTCTGGTGACATTTGCTTCTGCTGTGACATAACCCACATTCTCAACCCCATCAGCCCAGCCCCAGTGCTGCTTGCCAGCCCTGCCTGACGTGATGTATGTTGAGTCACTTGGCCTCAGACTTTTTTTCCAGAGTGGATTTTTCCCTTGGCCTTGTCTGCCATAAACCCCAGATTGCTATGGGGTGTCTGGGGGATCAGCCAAAGCTGTGGAGGGGTCAGTGGGGCCAGGAGCAGTGTAGTACCCCTGACTGGATGTGTTTCATTCTGATGGCAGAGCTCTGGAGGAATGCCAAGGATGAGGGCCTGCCAGGAACACCCATGGACTCCTGACTTCTATGGGACCATCACAAGATGAGAAAACAGTGATGGGGAGCAATCCACCAGGAAGGGAGGAGGAGGCTTTGGTGCTTTAGGCTCAGCCTTCAAAGCCCAGTTCCAGGAGCTTAACTGAGCTAATGAAAAGTGAGGAAAAAGGAGGGATAACTAGCCAGCACTGGTAGGGAGCCAGGAATGCAAGTGCCAGGCCATGCAGGGCTGTGATCACCCTTTTCCCCAAAAAGTTGTCAAGCAACATAAGCCACAAACCCCATTTGCAGCCGTGGTTGTGTTGATTGACTTCAGGTGTGATTGAGCAGAAATCCTTGTTAAGCACAGGTTAGATCTTCCACCCCTCATTCGTAGCTACTACTGTTTATTAACACATTCAATAGTCTCATTAAGTAGGAGGTTTAATTAACTTCCATGTTTGAGCTCCATCTTGTTGAGCTCAGCTAAGCTGCCCTTGGCTTTCTGAGGCTGGGTTTTGTTGCTCCACAACTGGAATTGTTCCTGCTCAGATCTGTGTTTGGATTTCACCTTTGGCCAGGGCTTCTGCCCTGTTAGTGGCTGATGCAGTGATGCTCAGGTGAATTCAGCCACCAAGAGGCCATGATAATCCCACGAAGATAAGACACACCAAGTGTTCAGGCCATGGCACATGGGAAAAGGAACCATGTGTGGGAAAGGACAGCAGCAGTGGGGCCTGTTCCCCCTTGCAAGGGCAAGAGACTCAACCTGAAACACGGATGGTCTGTTTTCAGCAGTGCCTGGGATTTAAGTGCTGGCTCTGTTTCTGTGCTGGCCAGGAGTTGTGAGAGCAGGAGGTGGCATACAGGGCCAAGCTTACCTCACTGCTTTTCCCCCTATGTGGAGCAGGAACAGGTAAGGGTGTGTTTGGTGCAGGAATGCCTGAATAAGCAGGCAGTCCTTCATCCCAAAGCGGGAAGGGTGGTATGGCAGGGATAGCCCAGGAAGCTCCACACTCCTGTCTGGGCCACCTACAGTCTGTCTCCTCTCTGCTCAGGCTCTGACCCAGCCCTGGGCCTGTGTGTAGGAAAACCTCAGCCCTTCCTGACTTTTTCCCTGCTTCCAAAACAGCTGCAGCCACAGCTGCTCAGCACCTTGTGGATGCTGGATCTGAAAACTTGTGGCATGTGGGGACTGAACTCAATAGGCTGGACAAGGGGAGCTGGGGAGGAAGGGAGCCCTGAGCCAAGGGGCTGGGGGCCACAGAGGGGGAGTGGGATGTGAGGTTGAAGGCAGAGCTGGCAGGAAACCCCACTCTGCAGCAGGGGGCTGGAGAGGGGAGTTTGGCTGGTAGAGACAGATTTAAGGGGGCTGAAGCCTGCTGCATTTTCTGTTGTTAGACATGGCTGGATTCACAATGTGACCGAGCAAAAGCCCTGGAACCCAGAAGAAATTTGCAGGAGGGTGTTGGAAAACTAAAGCAGATTTTTGCAGCATGGTGAAGGAAACCAGATCCTTAGAGGGGTCCTGATTTGCTTGAGCTTCATGAGGGAACTAAATCCCACAAATTCCTTGCCTGGAGAGGAGTGGGCTGTGTGGTCCCCCCGGCATGGCACCCAGACCAAGATGCAAATGCACGGTGTGTGTTCATACTGGAAAGGCATCTTGGCTCCCCCATTCCTCAGAGCCAATTCCAGAGGGAAACTGAGGCAGGGAGCAGCAAGGCAGCTTGCTGAGGAGGTCTGGACCCCCAGCCCTGTGCACATGGGTTTTGCGCTGTTGTGGCGTATAGAGCAAGCCCCATCATTGCTCCCAGTAACTCCACTCCAGCCAAGGGAGCACTGTGGTTTACACCCCAATACCCCTTCAAACGTGGCTCCTGGTGTGGGGTGAGTACAGACATCCCCTGGGAGTAATCCCACCAGTTACTTACAGCAGCTGTTCAACTTTTCAGTCTATGTTTCCCAACCAAATTACAGGTTGAGAGATGCTTTTGACCACTTCCTTAGCCGTGCCCACCTCTCCCATTCACTTGTCCCCAAGGACTGCTGCCAAGCTGGACTGCAAAGGAGGGACCCAAGTCGCTTCCTGCCCCATGGATGGGGCGGAGCATTAGCCCAGGTCCCGCGCTCGACTGGGGGTGATTCCAGCGGCGAGGTGCCGGTGCCAGGGGAGCCGGAGCGGCAGAGCCCCGGGTCCGGGGTGCGGTGCGTGGCGGGACCCCGGCAGGGAAGGGGTGCCAGCCAGCCCGTGTCCCGGTCCAGGGA
>WEIU01023838.1:139828-181650 GCA_013389925.1 Aegithalos caudatus | reverse complement strand
TGGGGGACCCCAAGGGACGTCGTGCCTCTTTCCAGCACCCTTCCAGCGCCTGCACCCCAGACGTGAGGAGCCAGAGACCCACTTTGCAATTCCCCCCTACCCTTTCTCTGGCCCCCCACATCCATCGGGAGATGGAGCCTGACTCCGTACAGAGGGGGCTAGGGTGGGAGGGGGGAGGCACTGGGACCCTCTGCCCCTTTCTACCCCTGGGACGCCTGGTGGTCTTTAGTAAACGGGTCAAATCTGCACGGTTTGTTATCCGGGCGGTGCATACGTGTAACCCATTATCCGGGCCATCCCCACCCCAGCTCTGGGCTGTGTTAGCCCCAAGAATGGGGGGGCTGCAGCTTGCCCTTCGGTGCTGTCCCAGCGGGAGGTCAGGGGGCAGCCTGTCTGCCTAGGTTCCCACCCTAGCCCCACTCACTTATTCTGGGGTGGAGGACCTTAATTTCCCCCCATCTCAGGGAAGGCAGCCAGGGTATAACATGGGGCGGGAAGGGATGTTTGTAAAGGGGTTTGGTTCATTGTCACCCTCTCTGGGGACAGGCTCTGATATGCCATGTTTTCCCCTCCAACAGAGATGGGAAGCCCAGAGTAGATCAGCTTCTTCTTCCCTGAGCAGGTAATGCAGGCTTGGGATTTGAGGGCAGGGACCCTGCTGTGCTGGTACAGGCTGAGGACACTGGGTCTGCTGTCAGTCCAGTGGTTGCTCACCTGTGCACTGAGCTCCTCCATGATTACCCTCAGTTGCCTGTGTGATGACTGAGGGGGTCACAAAACATTCTGGGGAGTGGGAATCTTTTCTCCTCCTCGAGTAGGTGGTGCTTAAAAAGAGGGGTTACAGGAGGGAGAAAAAAAGTCAGGCATGACTGGGAGCATCCTCCTGCCTTGGCTGCCTCCAGCACAGAAAGAACACCTTGTCTGCAGGATCAGCCACTCCATTGTGCTTGTATGGATGGTGAGGGAGGGAAAAAAGGGTTCATGACTCTTGGAAAGCAAAAGGGAAAGAAAAGGAGCTTGAGAGCAACTTTCTGAGAGGAGACCAGGAGCAGGGTATGAAGGAGCTGAAACATAATGTTGTAGAACAGCTTGTCCAGTGCCCTGCCAGCCCTGTGGCTTCCCAGGCTGTGCTTGGGTCAGAGTAGGCTGGACTTTGCATGCTGGGCTGCCAAGGGAACAAGGATGAAACCTGATGGGTTTGGGGTCATCAGCACTACCTCTCCAGAAGATGTTCAGCTTCTCAGGGCAGGAGCTGGCTGGGGAGCTCCAGGGTGCAAAGGCCGTGACTGCAGGGCTGGGGATGAGAGTGGCTGGGACCAACGCCCCTTCACATCACGCAGTGCTGCTGCTCAGAGCAGGCCAGCCAGGACACAAAGGAGTGGGAGACACTTCCTGCGCCAGTAACACACTTTATCCCTCCTCACAGGCCAGGATGGCTCCTCAGATCTAGACAGGGAGACTAGAGGAGTGCCAGAAATTCCCATCCAAGTGACAGTGGGATTGGGATAGAGAAGCTGCCGTGAGAATGTCTGAAGCCAAGCCCCTCAGCATCTCTTGCCTGGTGCTTTCCTTGCTCTCCTTGCACTGGGCTTTGCTCCAGCTGGGCCAGGCTTTTCCCAGCACCTCCGACTACCTCCAGCGGGGCTGGCAACGGCTGCTGGAGGAAGGGGAGGGCTGCACTGAGTGCCAGCCTGAGGAGTGCCCGATGCCACGCGGGTGCCTGGCCGGCACAGTGCGGGACGCCTGCGACTGCTGCTGGGAATGTGCCAACCTGGAGGGACAGATCTGTGACCTGGACAACACCAACCACTTCTACGGCAAGTGTGGGGAGCACCTGGAGTGCCGGCTGGATGCTGGGGACCTGCGTCACGGAGAGGTGCCCGAGCCCCAGTGTGCCTGTCTCTCCCAGCTGGCTCTCTGCGGCTCTGACGGCAAAACCTACGCCCAGATCTGCAGGTTCCTGGAGGCTGCCCGTGCCCACCCCGATGCCAACCTCACTGTGGCCCACGAAGGTCCCTGCGAGTCAGGTAGTGTCCCTGGAGCTGTGGGAAGAGATAAGCAAGGGGGTCTGTTTCTGGCAGCAAAACCACAGGGATAGGACTGCACTGGGGGCTGCTCCATGCAATGTCAGGCTCCCAGTAGTGCCCCCACACTGCTGCTCTGGGGGAGCCCCTTGCAGATCCAGTGCTTGGAGAAATCTGGGAGCAGCTTTGCCAAGAGGGAGTGGAGTTTATGGGAAGCAACAAATCCTGCTGGAGCAGATGGGGAAATTCCAGGGAATTGTTAGTGAATTCTTGGCGGCGGGGCTGCGTTCACACTGGCCTGTTGCTCCCGAGAAATGTGCCTGCCTCCTGCAAATAGAAACCAGGGCTGGATTGGCTTGGCTGTGTGATTTCCATCTCCCATTTAAAACTCAGGTGGGGGCTGAGAGGGGACAGTCAGCAGGAAGGCCACTCCCCATCCTGCCCTGTCCAGCACAGGTCACCCACTGCTGTCACCACAGCCTGAGGGCTATCAAGGTGGATGTTATTTTCATTTCCTTGAGTGCTTTTCCAGGTATATTTGGAGGTTCAACTCTGAACTCTGGCTCATGCTATGGGCCAGATCATGGAGTAGGTGTGGGTAAGAAGAGTGGTCCTCACTCTGTCCCTCCAGGGAAGGGATGTGGAACCTGGATGGTGACCTGCTGACTCCCTTCATTGCTGGCATGAGCCCTGTGTCAGAGCAGAGGCCTCATCTGGCTGGAAGCTCAACTACCTCATCCATCCTCAGCCTCAGGCTGGATGAGCGCCCCTTGGCCTTTCTCCCACAGGAGGAGTGTGCTTCAATCGCCAGGAGAGCTTTGCTTTGTAACATTGCTGTCGTTGCACTCTTCCTGCTCTGTTTGTAGCTTGAGCATCATTACACAGGTGGGAAAACTGAGGCCAGCAGGGATGGGAACCCTCCATGGACTGGGGGGGCTGGGCAGGGAGCCCCCAGTCCCAGATGTGAGGAGGGACCAGGTCCTTGGGAAAGGTGAGACTCTGCCATGGGAGGGAAAGGAGACAGACATGGGAAGGGTCCCAGCATCTTTATGTGAACCAAATGCTGCTGCTCCAGAGACCAGCCCAAGAGGGCCCATGGGACCTGCCAAGGGTAGGACCTCTCCTGAGCCCACCCTGCTCTCTTCTACCCCTCTCCAGAGCCTCAGATCACCTCTCCTCCCTATGACACATGGAACATCACTGGGCAGGATGTCATCTTTGGCTGCGAGGTCTTTGCCTACCCCATGGCGTCCATTGAGTGGAGGAAGGATGGCACAGAGATGATGCTTCCTGGGGATGACCCCCACATCTCTGTCCAGGTGAGTTGTGTGCCTAGGGCATTGGAGATGACCCCAGGGTGACCCAGTGCTTCTCAGAGCTCATGGACAAGCAGACCTGAGAGTGGTCATACTCTGGGAATGGCCAAGCCTGGCTGCCTCGGGATGAGAAGGGAGACTGTATAATATGAGGACTGACTGAGCCAGGGCTGGTGTCTCAGTGGTGGGAGCCATCAGCATAATTCTGTTCTGTGATTTCCTCTAGTAATTTTTGAACTTGTTCATAGAGTCCTGCAGCAGGGAGTTTCCCACTTGCCTGCCTTTAGTTTGCTGTGCATGCTGCCTTCACTTGCAGACCTGCTGGCAGGGCTGGAAAGAGGACCTCTTGAATGCCTTACAGCCTGGGTTGTCCTCTGGTCCTACCAGCACACTCAGGCATTTCCTGCCCTTTTTTCCCATCAGCAGGGCTTCTGTCCCAGAGCTGGCAGGCCCAGGGGTCAGCGTCCTCAGCCTGTACCAGCACAGCAGGGTCCCTGCCCTCAAACCCCAAATATAGCACCCAGCTGGGTGTACCTAGCTATTAGAGGGTGTGGGCAGAGACAAAGGGGTCATGCAGCTCAGCCAGGCACCATTGGGGAAGAAACTGTGGTGGAATGGATGGAAGGAGCCAGAGGAGCAGGTGGAACCTGGCCCCCTTCCATCTTTCTGTCCTTCAAGCCTCCCCATAGCTTGTCTCAGGGTCTGCCTGAGGATGTTCACCCCAAGCAAGACTATCCTGCGTGGCTGGAAGAAACTTTACTGTCCTCCACCCCTGGCCACCACACCATAATAGCAGCCTGCAAACACAGCTGCAGCCCAGCTGGGTCAGGAAAAGCTTATTTATTCCTGGGGATAAACAGAAAAATAGCATGGCTGCTGCCAGAGCAATCCTGGGACTTCAGTGCCTGCTGAAACAGGGGGCCTGGGGCTCTGTGGCACAGACTCCCCTGTGCTTCTGTTACAAGTGCTGACAGAAATCCCCCATTTTTCAGTTCAGAGGCGGCCCCCAGAAATACGAAGTGACAGGCTGGCTGCAGATCCAGGGCGTGCGGGTGACGGATGAGGGCACGTACCGCTGCTTCGCCAGGAACAGGGTCGGGGAGGTGGTGGCTCTGGCCAGCCTGACCGTCTTCACACCGGGTGAGCATCATGTCCTCATCCCTGCTCCCATGGGGACACGGGAAGGGGTGTTTGGGCACAGTGCACCCATGTGGCAGGAGCACAGAGCTGTGCTGGGGATGCCATAGAAAGCTGCGTGGTTTGGCTTTGGTCCTGGTGGGGAAGGGGACAGGCACAGCAGGGTGGCAATGTCACATTGTCCCCATGCTGCCATTTCAGACCAACTGAACCTGACAGACTTCTCCCTGCCGAAGCCCCGCATCACACCTGAGGACTACGGGGAGAGTGAGGAGGACTACTACTAGCCCGGAGATGGCATGTCCAGCTGCAGAGATCACCCTGCCCACAGCAACCCTTCCCTGCGGCTTGGGCACCTCTCTGGAGCAAGCACCCTCCAGCCCAAAACTCCTTCTCTGAACAATGCTGGCACAGGGGATTTTTGGGGTGGGGGACAGGGTGACACATCCTTTTGGGATGCTGTGGATGGGATACTGGCTGATTGGCAAGGGCTGGGACCAGGGGCAGCTCTGCCTGGAGCAGGGTGGATCTGTCCTCTGGCACTGAGTGGAGACACAATAGACACTGTGGGGGCAGCTGTGCTGTGTGTGTTGAGGACTTGGTGCTGGGGATGGAGACAACACCCTTTGGGAGAGTGAGGCCAGGGCAGGAGCACTATGTCCTGTAAGAATAATTTTGGGGTAAGCTGGAGCAGAGAGCTGGGACCTGACTGTGATAACCAGTGTGTCACACCCCTGTCTGCTTTGTGTCCTGCAAGCACAGAGATGTCCCAGCTTCTCCCCAGAACCTGAGGAGCCTGCTGCCAAAACATCCTTCTCTTCTGTTTTGTTTTTAACCAGAAAAGTAGTGATTTGAGGAAACCAGGCACTTGTGGCTTTCAGTGCTGTCGTGTCTCCAGCTGAACCACCCCTGTGGTCAGAAACACTTTGGCCTTTTTTTGACTGACTTCATGTTTTCCCTTCCATGCCTTTGACTAACTTAATGGTTTCCTTTGTCATTTCAGTTGATATTATTTAAAATATACATGTAGGTCAAACCAAGGCCAGCTGACTGTCCTGCATCCATAAGGATGATTACGGGGGTGAGGAAGGGTGCAAACTGTGGATGCTACCTTGTCCATTGTGGGGTGCTTGAGTTGAGGAGCCCTCCTGCCATGATCCCAGTGCTCACAGATGGTCCTGGTGTGGGTCCTGCCCTTCCCAGCCCACCTGGGAATGGGGGTGCCCAGCAGATAATCTCCTGTGCTGTGGTGATGCATCAACTCAAATCTCCCATGTGTTTGGATCCCATCCCACTGCTTCCCATTTTCATCTTGGGGTCCTAAGTTCTGTGACACTGAGGTCTCCACTCAGGTGACCACAGCCCTAAGTGTGGAGCAGCTCTGTGTCTTGTTGGTGAAGTAAAGGGATGCTCCAGTTTCCACTGGAAACATTATAATAAAAACAAAACAAAACAAGCCCCACCTATCTCCCAGAGCTGGTCATTTGGGGGGAGCACAAGCAGCAAGCTCAGAGCTGCTCTGTGCTGCTCACTGCCCAGAGAGGGCTGGCAGGACCCTTCCTATGGGCATTCTGGGGCTGAGCTCACATTCAAGGGGTGCTTTACCCCCAAAGCAGAAGCATTTACAGGAATTCTGGTGCTCAAAACCTCCATATGGACCAAACCACTCCCAGTTACTCAGTCCCAGCTCCAGGGAGGTCCAGAGCTGTGGCAGTGAGCCAGACCCCGTGAGGAAGGAATTGGCCAGACCCCAGGCAGGAGCAGGCAGGATGCAATAAGGCTGGTGGCTCGAGTCCTATGCTACTCTCCTTCACATGATTTTTTCTTTTCTTCCCTTCCTTTTTCTCTTGAGAGCTGGCTCAGATGACACAATTACGGCACTGAAACCTGAACAAGCAAATAAAAGGGATTTGTCTGGAATTGGCAGCAGAGCAAAATTCCTGTAGTTGGTGAGGCTGGGCCGGTTCTGGCCCCCTGCACCACAGCTTGATGGGGCACTGCTGCTTGAGTGCCTACCCTTTCTGGCAGAAACCCCCTTCTCAGCCAGAGAATTGCAAAAGCCATTGATGCCCCAGCTTCTTCTTCCATCTAACAGCATAACAGAATCCTCCTGGGCTGTTCCAGCAGAGTTGGAGGGTGTTCAGGAGGGACCAGGGAGAGAAGTGTGCCATTGGCATTAATTTTGCTTTTTTTGGGTGTAAAACATGCTTTCAGAGTAGCTGGGCCTTTTTTTATCCATCCTGATCCCCTTCCTGTTTTGCACACAAATGAGCTGGTGGAACTGGGCCACACTCAGGCTGAGGCTGCCACGGGGAAATCCGAGAGTGTCCCGGAGCTTCAGCAGTCAAGAGCTGCTTGCTGGGCTCCCTGCCGGTGCCCAGGGCTGGCTCCCAGCCAGGGCTGCCATGCCAACCCTCCTCAGGGCCAGGCTTGCCCTGCCTGTGTTGGCACAAATCCAGGTTGTGCCGGGTGTGGATGCAGCCTTGGTCTGGCTGGAGAGTGTGGGATGGGTCACACGCTCCATCCCTGTCTCTCCATGTGCTCTGCAGGGCAATGCCCTGCCTGGGCAACTGCATTTTGGTCTCAGTCCTTGCCCCCCTCCGCTTCACACCCAGTGCCTTCATACCCTGTAGGGAGCTGGCAGGGGGTGCTGGTGGTTCCTGCCTGGCAGGAAGATGACTGAGAGAGGGGGAAACTTAAGCAAAAGCTCAAATTAACCAAAATCAACCAAAATCAACCAAACCAAGGGCTCTGTCTCCCAGACTCCTCGGACCCGCTGTGGGAGAGGGCTGTCTGACTGGCAGGCTGGAGCTCAGCCAGAAGTTGAGCTCCACCCCCGCAGGTGAAGGCAGCAGAACGGCTCCAGGGGCACAGAGAGGGCTGGTGCCTCCTTATCCCAGCTCCCAGTCTTGCCATTTCCAGTCACTTAAAAATTAAAGAAGCCAATATTGCTGCACGGCTGGAATCGGTCACTGCCACAGAGCTTAATTGAGGTTATTTGTTGGCTCTAAAAACACTTGGTCACCTCTGCTGCTGGCTGCTCTGAGGTTTCCTGCAGCCCCTGCCCCAAGGAGGGGGGCACCCCAGGCTCTGCAGATCCTGTTCTCAGCTCCAGGCACCGAGAGGGTCCCAGGGACCTGAGCAAACCTGGTGTTGGTGTGGGTTCAGAGGCTCTACCCCAACAGCATGGAGCACCAAATTCCTTTGCTGGCCGATCTTTGGCACAGTTGTTTTCTGGGGGTGGAGGGGGCTGAGCAGCTCCTTCCAGCCCAGCTGACTGCACTCAGGGCACCTGATCAGGTGAGCCCAGAGGTCAGGCTGGTGTCAGAGATGGGGCGAGATGGGCTGGGAAGTGTTGACGTGGCCACTGGCCCAGGCACAGCACCGACACCTCCTGGCCGCCGGGGACGGGCAGGGTGCGAGCACCTCCCGGAGCACCAGAGGTCACTGCGAGCCTGGGTACAAAGGAAAAGCGGCTCGTCCTGCCAGGACCTGAAGGACCCCGGGGATGGACCCTCTGATCAACTGCCAAGCACAGGGTTTTGCGGTCTGCCGGGAAAAACCACCAAATCTGACAGGTAAATACACTGCTGTAACAAAAACATGCTGTCCCTGTCCTTCCCTGCCCTTGGGGCTGCTGGGACCTGCCCCTGTCTGGGCCTGGGCAGGAGGGACGTGGAATCATAGAATAGTTTGGATTGGAAGGGACCTTAGGGATAATTTAGTTCCAATGCCCTTGCCATGGACAGGGACACCTTCCACTAGACCAGGTTGCTCAGGGCCCCACCCAGCCTGGGCTTGAACACTTTTGGAGCTGGGGAGTCCGCAACTTCTCTGGGAAACCTATGCTGGTTCCTTACCACTCTCAAAAATAGAATTTCTTTCTAATGTCAGATCTAAACTTACTCTCTTTCAGTTTAAAGCCATTCAGCCTTTTTCTCTTACTACATGCCCTTGTTAAAAGTCCTTCTCCAGCTCTCTTATAGAGAGCATCTTCATGGCCCTCCTCAGGACCTGCTCCAACAGGTCCACATTATTCTAATGCTGGGAGCCCCAGCGCTGGACAGAGCACTCAGGTAGAGTCTCACAGAAGCAGAGCAGAGGGACAGGATCACCACCCTCAAGCTGCTGGCCGTGCTCCTTGCGGTGTCCCTCCCCCGATTCCCGGCTGGGGCCAGCCCGTGATCAGCCGTGTAACAGTGCCATCTCCTGGCACAGCCACCGGCCACCCGCGCTGCCGCTGAGCGCCGCACCCTGCGAGGGCCCGGGGCACCCCTGGGCCACCCTGACCCTCAGATCCAGCCAAGCCTTCTCCATGCCCTTTCCCTGCCCCTGGCAAAACCTCTGCCTTGCTGGGAGGGGTGATCACAAGGGACACGAGTATGAACTGTCTCTGGGGACGATCCCCAGAGCATCCTCTTGATGCAGGCTTTGGATGGCTGCCGCAGGCAGAGCTGGGATGAGGCACAGCCTGGAGATGTTCAGCTGCAATTCTCGGGTGTCTACGTTGAGCCAGGGCTGCAAAAGGGCAAACACCCCTCATGGCCACCCTGACAGTCCCCCCCATGCCTTGGGAGGTCAATGGCTTCTGGCAGAGGCTCTATGAACTGATCACTGGTCATGCCTGGATGGAAGCAGCATTGTAACCTTGCTCTGCAAACAGGTAAACTGAGGCACAAACTATGCATGGAGAACTCCACCAGAGCCAGAGAGACCTTCAGAGCAGAGAGACCCAGGACTTCTGTCCCCACCCCTGGGGCATTTTTTCCCCTCTCTTCTGCATGGCATCTCTTCACCCTGCTGTAGTGGCTCAGAGAGAAAATAAAATAGCAAGACGGCTTCCCTGCCTCCACCCAGCACTTATACTGCCTGATAAACAAAATGGAAATAAATCCTCCTGCGTTTGCAGCAAATAGGTCTCCATGGGGGGTTGCTTTCAATAATTCAAATGCTGTTGCAGAGCAGAGCCCACGCCAATGGGTTTTAATAAACACAGCCGTAATGTGACATGCAATTTATTATTAAGCTTAAAACAGGGAGCAAAGAGTTTAATAAAAGCACCAGGTTCTCTGTATCAGTCACAGCAAGTGGCGGGGTGCTAGCTGTGGGGGGAGGTTGGGCAAGCTGGCTGCAGGGACACGCAGAGCTGGGTTTGCTTTGCTGTGTGCCCCTCATCTGGCACTGCAGGAATCCTGGGCAGTGCAGGGAGATGTGAGCCAGACCTAGGAGAAATGGGGATTACTGCAAGGACTAGGGTAAGGTGTGAAATGCTGTACCCTGTATGGCTGCCCAGCTATCCAGGGAAGAGCTCTGCCCTGGCATCACAGCTTGCTTGCAAGGTCAGATTAAATCCTTGGGTTCAATCCCTCTCTCCAAAACTTTCTCACCCACACCCCTTCCTAAGTCAGCTCCACTTGGGCAGCCTTTTCTGCTTCACCCTTTCCACCTCTGGGCTGCCTTTAAAAGGAAGCAGAGTGGAAAGCTGAGTTTCCTGGAGACAGAGAGGCTGTGCAAGGTGAGATGCTGCAAGGTATGGGGAACAGCTGGTGCCTGGTGCTGCAGTGAGTATGTGTGCTGTCCACTAGGCTGCAAGGGTGGCCCCTGCAGACATGGATTTGTTCAAGGGCTGGTGAAAAGCAAGAGCTTATCAGGGAGGTGGCTCAGCTGAGGTGTCTGGACAGGACCAGCTGTGTCTGGAGGCACCTCTGGTACAGGTGAGGGCTGAAGGATGTTGCACTATCCCATATCCATCACCTAGAGGGATCCAGATGCTGCTGTCTCCCTGTTCTTGCTGTAGGAATACTTGGACATTTGAATGCTGGAACTTCTCTTAGAGAGCATCTTCATGGCCCTCCTCAGCATCCTAGCTGTGCTCTTTCTGTTTGGGAATAATCCCACCAAACCCGGTACCCACTCAGGCAGAGAACAGCACAGGAGGTGGAAGAGATGTGAGAAGTGGTGCAGGGACTGGCCATAATGTTTCCCCATGAAAATGGGGTTTGTATGACTGCCCTGGGCTCTGATTTGAGGAGTGGCCTCAAGGAGATGCAGTTCCCCTGTTGCAAGCTTTGCTTGTGTTATATTAGACAAGAGATAGTCCCTTCCCTACCAAGGCTGTGGGAGATGGGGAGCTTTGTCCCAGGCAGACAAATGATAGTGTGGGGCTAAGCCAGCTCTAGGCACCTGCAGCTCCTGCCAGAAGTGCAAGCAGCCTCCTATCTTAAGGAGGGCTTTCCATCCTGATAAAGCCATGCAAGCAGCCTCTGTCCTCCAGCTTGGCTGAAGTGCTGGCAGGGCTGTGTGTGGGGCAATTTTTGTGGCCTCTTTAGCTGGTGTTGACAGCAGAGGTTTTATGTTGGGATTGATGCAGGGTAACACCCTCTGGTTCTGCCAGCCCTGGTGCCTGCTGAAGCCTGTAAAAGGTTTTAACATGANTTATATGAAATGTTCTTTTTTTTTTTTTTTTTTTTTTTTTTTTTTTCTCTCTCTCTCCTCAGCTGTATCTGTTGAAAGCTCCACTTCCTCTGGCTTGAAAAGCCCAAGAGCTGCTGATGTGACTCTATCCATGACCATTACTGAGGCTGTGAGTGGGATGCTGAATCTAGATCCAATGAAGGGACATAATATCTTTCCTGTCCCCTTGAGGTGATGGTCCCTGTGCAGATTCAACAGGAACAGCCCCAGCCCAGGGAGGGCTGGAGGGCCCCCACACTCTCCTTGTGTTGCAGGTGACTTTTTGACTTTCACCTGTGGTCAGGTGGGGGAAGGACCTGTCCTTAGTGTTGTGTGGGGATGGTCCTGGGGGTATCTCTACTTGTGTGCTCATCTGACATCCTGAGTTTCCTCCCCGTGGTCTGGGTTTCCCCTCTTCAAGAGCATGGAATTTGGGGTCTGACTCCTTGGAGAGAGGGGGGTGGGCTGGAGCAGGCAACAATCCATGTGAGGGCACAACCTGCAGAGAGCACAGGTATCCTTCAGAGAGTGCCTGGGGTGCCTTATCTCAAAAGCAAGGAGGTTCTCAGCAGGGACCCGCCTTATCGGAGCGCTGGTTGCTGTCTCTCCTCGCAGCCCTGCCTGCCCCGGGGCTGCTCTCTGTCACTTCCCTGCGCCGTAACAGCCGGAGGCAGGCGGAAATGGGAGCCCCTGTGCCTGGTCCCTGCCAGAGCACACTGCTTCGGAAGTGGGGGGGTATCTGCCCTGCAATTACTGTGCCTTTGCCTTGGCAGGCCTGAAAGTGTGAGTGATGGGGTCTCTGCAGAGCAGCCCCGAGCCCTGGCGGGTTGGGAAGGGCTCGTACCCATCAGCAGCTTTCCCCAGCTGCCTTGTGCTCTGCCGGTTTGAGAATGCGGGAGGGGAGCAGGGGACGGCAACTTTGGGCTACTAGTAAGAACCCCAAATATTCACCTGGCTGGATGTCCACATTCAAAGCACAGCCTGAGCCCTCCCCTTTAATAACTTCCCTCTCCCAGCTGCGGCTATGAGGAGAGGCAGAAGCTGCAAATTGCATATCCCATCCCCCCATATACCTTTCCCACTTTGCAGCCATATGTGGATGTAGGTGGTGAAAGGCTGGTGTGGCTGTTCAGCATCTCTCCAGGACCCTGCTGGAGCCAGTCCTTCCCTCACAGAAGATTTCAGGTGGGAAAAATAAAACAGAAAAAAAATCTGGGCTTGCATCTTAGCTGGTGTCAGGGGGACCAAGAAGGTCCAGGGAAGCCTGGCCTAGCATGTCCTGCAAGTACAGCTGCAGACAGTGGATTGAAGCCCTCCAAGCCTGTAGATAAATCATCAGCCACCAGGCTGCTGTGTTCCAGGATGTGAGTGGCAGTTCCCCGGCAAGCATTTGGGAGGGAGGATGCTGCCTTCCCTGCCCAAGGATTGAGGAGCCAGAAACGAGTGATGCCAGCTCAACAGGCTCACTTTAAACATGGAGAAGATCCAAAAACACTGAGCCCATTAGGGTGGTATTGTCAGGAGTCATCCAAAGCTCCTGCTCTCTTCCACTTCCAGTTTGCCCTGGCCTTGGGGAAGGAAGGGTTAAGCCACAGGGCTCAGCAAAACAAGTGCTCTCTGAAAAGTCAGCCAAACTACCCAAACGCTGGCCTCCCCTCTGCCCCCACCCTTATCCATCTCCCTTATCTGCCCTGGGCAAGAGCAGGGCATTCCCCCTCCTGCGCTGACGAGGAGCAGAGCTGGCGACAGGCGGAAGCTGGCTGAGAGCACAGGGCTCGAGGGAGGCCACGGCCACGGCGTCCCAGCTGTGGGGTGGCCTCTGTGGCTGCAGGTCAGAGATGTGGAGGGGTGGTGTGGTCCACCACGGGGCTGTATCCACTGAGGGATTCCCTATCCCTGGCTGTCGCACAGCCCGGGTACTCCGGCAGCACCTCCTGTCTGTAGTGCGCACAGTGAGCCGCTGGGGCTCAGCCCCCTGGAGAGCCCGGCTCACATCAAGGGGGTCATCAGCTCTGCAAGGGTTAAGTAACCTCTGGGTACTGAGGGCACAGCAGCCCGGTTTGGGGTGGCTCATGCAGTCCAGGCAGGCTGGGATACAGCTCTGTCCATGCTGGGAGTGAGGAATGAAGGAGGCAGGGGTGTTTTCCCCGGTGAGGGCTGCAGTGGGAGCAGGGTGCCAGGGCACCTGGCAGTGTGTGTGAGCTCTGCCGACACGAGGCAGGCTTGGACGGGCTGTTTAATTAAATGTGAAGAGCTCTCACACTTCACAAGCTGCAGCCCTCGCTGCAGCCCTCGCGATTCTGGGAAAGAGTGCTTTTATTAAAAGAGAGAGAGGCTCTGGCTCTGCCAGGCAGCCATCAAATGGCACATTTAATTGTCTCGGCTCGTTTAGCTGTCTCACAGGGAGGGATGTGCTCTGAGCCCTTCAGCCTTCGTTGTACAGCCTCCCCGGCAGGCACATGTGCTGCCTGCGCCCTGGGTGCTCCTGCTGCCCTCCAGGAAGGCTGGTGAGGAGTACATAGGAGATGAGCCTTCATCCAAGGTCAGCACTGGGGGCTTGCTTGGTGCTCTGATTGCTCAGCCTGCTCCGGGCTGAGCACTGAGGTTCAAAAGGGCTAGGGAAAGCACCAGTAGAGATGGGAGCCTTCTGGGGCCGTGGGAGATGCCTGGAAGACACAGGGTAACTAAATGACAGTTTAAAAGTATCTTATTTATTCCCACGGTTTCAATGTGACAACCTTCAGTGTATAAGTTGAGGGACAGGCTGGCAGTGGGTTAGGATAGTTGTGCTGCACCTTTCCTCCAGGAATTGAAGTCCTTGGAAATATCTTCTGGCCTCTGCACCATCCCAGCAGGGAACTGGCCTGTTCAGGGTACACATGGAGGGAGAAAGGATCCCTGGGTGGTTTTGCATTACATCTGTTGGGTGATGTGGAGAGACTGAACTTGGGCTCAGCTGCTGGTACTGAGCCCATAGTCCTGAAGAGAGGCTGTTTGGCTGAGGGATGGAAGATGCCCCTGAGGGGGAGTCACAGCCTTTCCCATGGCTGTGAAGGAGCAGCCATGCCAAAACTCACCATTTGGAGAGGAGAGGGGGAAGAAAGAAAGATCAAGAGCGGGAGGAAATAGAGTCTTTTATCAAAGCCTCCTACTTCAAAGCTGTCCAGATGAAGTGCTCCCCTTTGGTTTAATTTGAAGTGATGTTTCCTTCAGCATCTGCAGCTAAATGGTATAAAGCCAGGCTGAAATGGCTGGAAAGCCTGGAAAGGAAAGGCACTGTTTGGGAATGGCTGCAGGCAGACCTTCCCATTAGGGTCAGCCTTGACAGCCTTTCCACAGGGATGAAAACTGCCAGTGTTGGCATTTCTCATCCCTCAGCTCCTAGCATGGGATAAAATCCAAACCCTTTTGGGAATGGTAACAGGGAGATTTCTCATCCTGGGTGCCTGGGGTGGCTCCATCCCTCTGAAGTGGCTGCAGTGTCTGTGCCCTTGAGCAAGGGGAAGGCAGGAGATGGAGATGTGGGTGCTGCTCTGCCCTGAGGGACCAGTGCACCTTCCAGGCTTGTGGTTTGCAGCCTCCCTGAAGACACTTTGGCAGCTCCTGAACACAGGTGAGAGCTAAACCAGATTGCAGGAAATAGCAGGGGAAGAGGCGTGGATCCATCTTCCTGATGAATGCCTTCAAACTCTCTTGGAGTGGAAGAGGAAGGGCACTGCTCCCAGTGCCTGGGGAATTTCTGTGTGGGGGCAGTGGGGGAAAACAGCAACAGTGGGGCACGTGCTACACTGTCACAGCATCCCTTAACTATAAAAAAAACCCCAACAAAACTGATTGGGAGGCAAAGCAGCTGGCTTTTCCTGGGAATAACCAATGTTCTCCTGTCTGCTGCATAGGGACTGATTTTCCCCAGCTGTCTGGAAAGAAGCTCCTTTGAAAGCAGCTGTGCCCTGTCTCTGCTGGGGGCAGCAGGGCTGGGTACCCCCTGGGCAGCATGTCTGGTCATGGGGAGGACAGAGGTGATCAAAACAGGCCAGCTGCTCTGTAGAGGGGAAAAGGGACATGTCCTGGGAAACAGAAAGGTCATGGTCATCTCTTTAACCTCCAGAGGCCAAAACAAGATTTTAATGGCAATGACTGTGCTAGCACTAAAGCCACTGACCAGGAAGGAAAGTGAAAGAAAAGTCACCTCTTGCTTCACATGGAGAAGGGATGCTCATAGATATCTGTCTGCTGAGGACTGCTTATAACAGCTTCTGCAAAGCTTCTTCCACCCAAAAGACTTGAATGTTGCCCCAGCCAGAGGCTGCTTTACGGATCAGGACTTCAGAAACTCATGATTGTGGCAGAGCTGGGACCCTGATCCCAGATTTTCTTACATTAACTCTCAGAGGGGAGATGCTCAAATACATTTGTGCTTGCAATGATGGGAGCTGTGTGGAGCAGAAGGCAGCTGACCCTGTGCTCTTTCTCATGCTTCCCTTGATATTCAGAGAAAGGTCTCTGCAAATCTCAAGTGAAGTTTTGAAGCTGTATGGAGAGGCAAGGAGGAAAAAAAATCCTTCCACAAGAGCAGGGTGGAAGGAGCTGTAATTTCTCTTCTCCCAGTAAACAACCCCACGTCCCCCACAACAAATCCATTCCAGCCCTGGTATGGTTGCTGCTTTCTTAACTCTGCCTCCTCCTCATCCCCTCCTTTCCCTCCCCCCAGCTCCACTCCACGTGCTCCCAGCTGCTCTAGGATGATACAGGCAGGCGCAGAGTTCACGGGAGCCGTACCTGTGCTTTGTCTTCATCTGTCACCCCTCCTGACAGTCAGATCCATCTTAAACTGGGAGCGAGAGGGGAAGAGAGGGAAGCAATAATTAACCTCTGTGCAGGCCGCTCCCAAAATGCTGCAGTCTGGTGATGCACGAGGAGACATCCCTGACACTTTTATTGCTACTCCAGCGCTGTTCTGCGTCTGTAGGAGGTGATTTGGCCGGGCTGGGATACTTGAGACTTTCATTATGGTTGAAGAGCTGCTGGCACCCGCTGCATTTCTTTGCTGGGTGCATTAGTGAGGGCTCCTCACCACCCTTGCTGGCAGAGCTGGAGGGCAAAACTCATTTGAGGTGTTTGCAGGCTGAGCAGGGGATTTCATGGCTCAGTCCTTGGGCATGTGTTGGATTTAGGAGTTGAAGTTGTTTCTCGTGTGGGTGAAATATAAATGTGCAGAAGTAGAGCTGATGTGTCATTCCAGCCCCAGGGGGAGCTGCCAGGATGTGCCTGACATCTAGGGCAGGACCCCAGTGTTATGGAGCCTGTGACAGATCACTGGTGTCAGCCTTGTGCCACACCTGAAAGTTTCTCTGGTGGGGATATGGAGTGGGGAGAGGGGCTGGGAATTTTTGGACCCCCTTGTGATACTGTGCTGGACCATAATGCCATCTTGGCAAAGATAATGCTAAACATCCCCCTACTCCCTGCAGCCTCCTGCCATGGGTGCTTGTGCCTGTCCTGGCACTCTTGGGCTCAGAGCCACCACTCAGCAACACTGGGACAGCAGTGACATTGCACAGCTGACAAATGTCAGCCACTCACCTGCCTCATTAGGGCCTGGTAGCAAAGGATCCTGCAATTAAAGCAGCATCAGTGCCCAGACTCCATGAGATTCAAAGACAACAGTTGTTCTTGTAAATCCAGTGGAGCCCAGGCACAGCCTAACCCTTCATGGAAATCAGGAAAACCATCCAGGGGTTGGTGTCTGGCTTGGTTCTTCTGCAGGATTGCTGTGCTGTCAGAGCAGTGACTGTATTTCATTACAGGCTGATACCTGTTCAGCAGATGTTGCAACCTCACCTTATACAAAAGCGAGGAAAAAATTAGTGCCAAAAGCACTTGGCAGTCAGACCTCAAGTTGTGCTGATCCAAAGTGGCTTATGGTCAGGCTGGTGGTGTATTAAACTCCTGGTCCTTCATGTGGATATGCAGAGGCTGGGAAAGGATGGGACAGCACTGACCAGAGCTGGGAACAAGGTCTAGGTCCAGACCTGGTGTGGGATGTGCTGCTGTGCAGTGTCTTGCCATGTCCTGGACATGGAAAGTCCTCTGTGTGGGGAGGGGACCTGAAAGGACTCCATGGGATGTGTCTTTGGGATAGTACTGGCATGTCCTATTTGCCCATGAGATGAGTTGCAGCTACTGTTTCTCCCCAGAAACACTCGCAAGCTGTCCCAGGACTGTGAGTAGTGGAATCTGGTATCAGGTCCCACTACTGTTCCCGAGGTCTGCAGAAAGGTGCAGCCATCCAAGAGATTAAGCCTGCTGGATTGGAGGGTCAATGGGACCCAAACAAAGAGAAAAACACTTAAAAATAAGATCTATTTTGATTTTCACTTGTTTTAGCAGTGAGAGGGGCTGAAAAGAGCCTTTCCAGTAAGATTAGAGTTGGTTTAGCCAGCTCTTGGGATCTGCAGAGCAAACTGGGATCTTTTGCCATGTGTTTTTGTCATAGGGATTCTTTATGCAAACCCTAGTTAGAGCTGTCAGTATTTGTAGGCAGGTTGATATGATCTGTCCTGAGTATTTCTGAGACAGCTACAGAGGATCCTGGCATCTCTTCTAGCCTTGAATTTTCTAGTTGCAGCCTTGGTCCTGGCAGATTGCCTACTCTGAGTCCTGGCACCCATGTCTTAGAAACTGTCATCCCCATCAGTGTCCCCTGACTGTTTCTAAGGGGTCTGTGCAAAGCCATCAAGAAAGACAGAGGTGGCTTCTGCCATTTGGGCAAATTCCTAGTGGAAGACACTCTGCTCTAAAGAAAACACAGTATTTGTATGTAGGAAGGTGTTTGTATCAGTTGGAAACTGGGAAACTGAGGGAAAGGAAGGTGAGACTGACTTTCCCAGCTGAAGGAAGGACCTGGTAGCAAGCCCAGAGACAACTCAGAAGTCTTGTAAATCTTCCCTCTTCCAACTGCAAAAGCATCTTTGGGAACAGATCAGCACACTGAAGAAAACCACTCCCAAACTTTCCAGCTCAGCCTTCAGGGGTAGTTTGCCACTGGCAGAGGGGGAAAATGCTTCTGGGCACCTGAAATGTCCAAACAGGCTACAGATGAGACCATGCACAAGTGCTGCCAGCTCCCTGGCTTTTGAGAAGTGGGAAGACTCGGCCTTTCCCTGCACAGATGGGGGTTTAATCAGGCTCAGTTCAAGCACATGGGTGTTCAGCACTAATCCAATTTCCCTCCATTCATTAGGGTGGTTATTCATCACTCGGGAATCATGAAAGGCTGCGAGTCCATGTGGATGCTGGAGAGCGGCAGCACCGCTCCATGGGGGTGTGTGACTATGAGCTCCTTCCTTGGGTGGGGATGGCAAGAGAGCTGCTGGGAGATCTCAATCCCTTCACAACAAATTGCAAGATGGACTTGTTACACCAAGCTCTGGGGATCAAGTAATCTCAGGCTTGTCCAGAAGTCGTATGGGAACCTGGCTCAAGCACAGGTTAGTATGTGCAGACAAGGAGCTGCTGAGCTGGGAGAGGATCTGAAGTGATGGAAACTTTGGCCCTGCTGTGCTCCACCACACCCATCTGCCAGTGCTTGGTGATCCCACACAACAGAAGGTTTAACAGGATGGTCCCAACCCAAGCTGGAGAAAGGCCAGGATCTGTGAGAGCAGAGCTGTGGGGAGTGTGTGAAGGAATGGCCATCCCTCCAGGCTGGTCAGAGCTCAGGGCAGCACCACCTGGAACAGCCACTGGGGAGGCTGCACAGGGAAGGCATCTGCCCTGGGTGCACGTTTGCTTCTTCCAAGGGTCTGGCAGATGCCCTTCCACCTCTGCCAGTGGTGTCTGGGTAGGCAGGCCAGGAGGCTGCCAGAGCATGTCATGGCTATGCTCTGGACCCTGGCACCCAAGAAGAAAATAAGACGTGTATTTCCCTCTGTTTCTTTCCCCTATATGTGAAGCTCAGCACCTTTGTTTTCCAGACAAACAGAAAAGTTTGCACAAATATCCAAAATGTCCCTTTCAATTCCCAATTCCTATTATCAGTGTGAATATTCTGGCCATTAGAGGTAAAGACAGTAAATTATTATCCACGTTTGGTGTAAATTTTGGTGTGGTGTGAACAAACGGGGCCAAAACCATGGAGGAATCAAAGGCTCTTGAGTGAATTCAACTGTGAGTGGTTTCCTGGAGCATTTAATCCCCAGTGAGAGTAGATGGTCCTTGACCATCTACAGGGATGAGAGTTACTGCCCTGGCCCAGGGAGCTAAAGCATAACTACCTGTTAGTGGCTGGAGAGATACTTGGTAACTCTGATTATCATGAGGTATCTGGGGACTTCCGGGTGATCACCACAGGACACCTGGGCTGTGAGCAGGTATTTAAGCCTGTTCTGGGTAAACCAAACTGGCTCTCACATCTTGGTCCTGCAGACACATTTGAGGGTGTCAGTGCAGAGTGCTGGAGAGGCAAGGGGCCAGAGCTGCTTACCACCCATGGAGCTGATCTCCCATGCCTCTGGCCAGTCTGTCTGTGCATCCTGTGCCCTCTTTGGCTGGGAGCTGGGTACTAATGCCTCTGAGAGGCTGTGCTCCTCTCAGCCTAGAAGGTGAACCAAGGTGAACCAAGCAGCAGCCTGAAATCACCCCCAGCTGCTCACTGTCACGGGGGCTCCTTGGCCTCCTCATCTGGCCCTTTTCTTTCCTTTCTTCTGTGGGATTTCTCCTCCAAAGCATTGACCCCTCAGTCCCACCACCTGAACCACTCCTTCATTCAGTCTCCAGCTTATGGCATCTTCCAAAACTTCCCTGGCATGTCTGCAGCTCCCTGCCCTCCCTGAGCCCATCTCCCCTCCCTGTGGAGCACCCCACTTCCCAAACCCTGGCTGAGTAGCAAGGCACTAACACCAGCACCCTTCTACCTTCTGAAAGGGGCTGGTGGTTGTGTTTGATGGGGGTAATCCATCTCCATCATTGTAATGACCGTTCCCATTAATCGGCCATAAACTAATAAAGTAAGCACTTTCCCCCCCCCCCCCCCCCCCCAACTTCATTAAGTCTTTAGTACATTAATATGTCTTACTTAGTGTCTGCTTTGGCCTCTGGTTTTGTGGTTGGGTTTGGGTTTTTTAGTTTGTTTTGGGGTTTGGGGTTTTTGTTTTGTTTTGTTTTTTAAATTATTTTTTTTCCTGTGGGTAGCATGGTTTTGCTTGCTGATGTTATTCCCTGCAGCCCTGAGGAAGCTTTGACAGCCCAGGTCATCCTTACATCAGCAGGAACATCACGCGTGCTGATGAGCTGAGAAGAAAGGGACACGGACAGGGATTGGGGTGGGGGAAGGAGGGAGGGAGGGAGGAATAAAAGATCCCGTACACCTCCAAATTAAATTTGTGATGCCTGGCATCAGATGGGCCCGCAGCCAGAGATTAATTCGACTGATCAAGTTATAAAGAGCGCTGAGGCAGGTAATCAATCTTGGAGCTGTCAGGCGAATAGGCAGCAGTATTAACCTGGCAGGACTCGCACACACACACACACACACACACACACACACACACACACACACACTGAAGCCTTTTTAATTCCTTTCACATTGACAATTATTTCCCAGACCTGTTTATTTTGGAAGGGCTGGGGGGCAGGGGGTAGTGGTGTTTTGCTCTCTTCTCTTCCATCCCTGGCAGCAATAGCCCAACTCAAGCAGAGCATCGTTCTCTCCCTCATGCACCCACCACCTCTACCTGCAAAGGGGAAGTCCTTGCACATGAAGTTAGAAGGCTTTAGAATCAATTTTCCAACTGCATTTTCTGCTGGATACTGAGAAGACTCAGGCTAGGTTTCTCTCTCTTTCCAGACTGTTGTGGTGTTGTTGCTCTCCCCCACCAACCCTCTGGCTGTGACTGATCCCAGGCTTGTGGTGCTCTGCCCGGGACACCTCCCAGTCACTCAGAGTCCCGATGTGTCTGTGGAGGTTCACAGAATCACTGTTCCACTCTGGGTCAGCTGCAAACTGAAGCCCTTTGGAGCTGGATCTGCAGAACCCGTAGTGGATGAAGGCCAGGAGCTCTCTTTGGAGGTCTTCCTTAGGAATGGGGTGTAAGTGGGAATGCTGTGAGCTGGGCAGCTCCCTGCTTGCTCTGAGGCTTGGGAGTAACAATCCTGCTGGCAGGAAAGGGGAGTTCTATCCAAATGGGCTGGAGACCCCTGTGCTGGCCAGGTGCTGGGCAGAGACCTTATCTGGTCCAGCCTCAGAGGTGGATGGGGCAGGTCAGCATTGGGAGTCTAAAGAGCCTTGGATGAGCTCCAAGGAAGGGAGACTTGGAGGCAAGAGCAGGCACAAGGCCAGCCAGGGACACTGGAATGGGTTGTTTCAGGAGAGAGCTAAACTTGGGGCAGTTGGAAAGATGACAGAAGGAGTTTGGGGTTCTCAGCCAGCAGAGAGCACTGTGATGTGTCTGTGAGAACACCTGTGCCCCCATGGGGATTGTTGGCCATAAATATGGGATCAGCTGATGGCTGTTCACAGCAAACCACCCATGACATTAGGAGGCAGTGGGACCTCCTTCCATGAGGAGAGCAGGATGCAATCCTCTGCTAACTCCTCTCTGGCTGGGGACAGCTTCTTGGGTGATGCAGTCAAGCAGCAATGTTTCCATGCAGAAGTCAACTGCTGACAGCCACCAAAAGCTGTTGGTGGGTATTTTTCACCAGGTCCAACACAGAGTGCCCCATCTGGCATCTTCCAGGGGACCTGGGCAGGTGAACAAATTTGTATTGTTGTTGAATGCTGAACATGGCTCAAATGGACGGGACTGGGAGCTGGCTCTGCAGGGACCTACACCTGGTGGCTGGTGTCCCTGCAGATCCTGTCTGAGGGCTTGTTTACTGAAAAGGTTCAGGTACAAGTTGTTCCCATACTGCCTCCCTGAGCCCTGGGCTGGCAGCCCTTTGGCTCAGAGCCTTGCTGTCCCATGTCCAGGCAGGCTGGAATTTTGCAGTGGTCCTACAGCACTTTCCAAGTGCCAAAGCTGCAAGCTGTCAGCATGACACAAGTAGGACACGTGACTCAGGGTGCTGGGAATGCTGTGTCCTTTCCAGGATGTTCAAGTGGTTCCTTTCAGGCTGGAACAAACTGCGTGGGCAGCTGAGGGGTCTGAGAAATGCTCTGTGGTGGGAGCTGGTGCCTTTGCAAGAGGAGTTTCTTTCCATGCAAGGTTCCCTGGTTAAATATTTCAAAATCTTTTAGCTCCCACAGTTTTCCTGTGCATTCCCTTCAGGGCCTGTCAGTCAGACTGCAGTGGCCCTGCTGAGGGCCAGGGCATCCAGCACAGCTGCAGCTTGCAGCCAGCTCCTGCCTCTCTGCATCCAGCACTCATGTTTGTGCAGGGGCTGTGCCAAGGGCTGAGGGGGGCACTTGCCTCTAGGGTGCTTGGAGTAGGTCCCCAAAAGGGACAGAATTTGGGGAAGGATTGCTGGGTGATGTGCTCAGCACCAGCACTCCTCCTCTGTGCCACTCCCTCTCTAAAGGGAATGTGGGGATGGGTGGGAATGGGTGCTGTGTGGCCCAGGGGTGTTCCCATCCTGCCTTGTGTCCCCTGACAGGGCAGAACAGGGGTGCAGGTGCTGCTCCTCTCTCTGTGCAGGGAAGGTGTCCTCTCCCTTCTGTTCAGAGAAAGTAGTGGAAGCCATTCCCCCATTCCATTGGGCCCATTCCTGCCATCCCGTGGTGCTCTGATTGATGCCACGGCTCCTTCCACCAGACCCACCAACAAACACCTGTATCCTCTGCTCTCTGTGCCAACCCCACCAGCTCACAGGGCTGCAGGCAAGAGGGCTTCCTTCTGCTGCCAAACCTCTCCTGCTCTGCTCATGCCAGCAGATCTTGGAGCTGCTTGGTGCCAACGTCTTCTCCAATTAATCTTCCTCCTCCCTGGCTTCCCTCCTCACTGGACCACATCTTGGGGAGGATGCATCGATCTCAGAAGTGCCCAACAAAGCATCTGGAGCTCAGTTTTAGCCTGTGTTCCCCAGCACCTTCTCCAGGTTGCTGCATAGCAGTGCAGATGTTGTCTTCATATTTGATGCTGTTATCAACACAAGGGGGGGCGAGGGGGAAGTAAGCACTAATTGATCTGGTAATAAAGTTAATAGAAGCTCTTATGAGCTTACCCATTAAGAATAATTAAGGAAGGGTGAGTAGGGGAGGAGGTTGAAGAGAAATCCACTAGGGCTGGGATGGGCTCTCTTGGTGAGGGTTTACAGCTCTTCCACCTCACACCCTCTGCCCTTGGCCTCCACCCCTAAACCCTCTTCTGTCCCTGCTCCCAAGGTCTCTGGCAGGTCTAAGTTATCCAGCTGGACCTGGGGGAGCTGAAAGCACAAGTCACAGAAGCCTTGGGAGGTGTGAGACCTTCCCTGTCGGTACCCACACAACACAGGGTCTCATGGAAGTTCAGCAGGGACCACCAGAGAGGGTGGTGGACTTCTTCCAAAGATCTCCCAGCAGAAGGTGAGCATCATTTCTTACCAGGCTTTTCAGGGAGGCTGGGACTGCTCTGGGTCAGAGGCTGGCTTGGCAGGAGCAGCACCCCTGTGCCAAGCTGGAGACACTGCAGACTCTCCAAGTTGGGAAGGACCATGGGGCATCCTGGGCTGGAGATAGGATGGCTGTGCTCTGGCATGGAGAAAAAACTCAACTTCCAAGCCCCTGGTAAACACAGTTGTCAAAAGAATCTCGCTGGGGCCAGGGGTTAATACAGACAATTTAATAATAATAATTAAATTATATTAATAATGCACCTAATAATGCTCTTAAAAATGGCAGGGAAAACAGGTGGGATTTCAGTGGCTGCTAACAGGAGGTAGCAGGGACAGGTTGGGCTGTGAGCTGGCAGAGGCAGGATCAGCCTGGCTGTGGGACAACGGGCTACAAAGCACCTGGGGGCAATGGAGAGTAAGTCCCTTGCACCTTCCCTACTCATGGGACCTCAGGCAGGGTGGCACAGTTCCTGAGCTCCTGGAGACAGTATCCCCTGCTTTCCCCACCTTGCAGAGCTCCTTGTGTGTGCTTGGCTTGGTTGATGCTGGCAGCTACCAGCACTGAGCTGGATTCCAAGGAGCTGGGCAGCATATGCTGAATAAACAAGGAATTCAGAGGATGAGTATAATGCTACAGCTCAGTCTACAGCAAACAGACAGGTACCCCAGGTTTGCTTTGCCTGTGAGCTGCCCTAAAGTGGGACAAAATATCCCTGGCTTCCAGCAACTCAGTCTATTCCTGGCCTGCTCCCAGCCTATCCATCTGCAACCAGCTGGGACATGCAGCCAGAGCAGGGCTGCGGGGCAGGCGGATGTGGGGTTGCTTTGAGTGGCAGGTGGATTTTGCTGCAGGCACTGAAAAGCAGACACCAGGCAGTGGGGCTGGACTGGCTCCCCCCACCACCACTGCATGGCAGCTCTCCCCAGCCTTACACATCCCCCTAACCCTGGCTTTGCAGCTTGGCTCTGTCCCTCTCTGCCCTTCCCTTGAGCACTCTGTGGGTGCAGAGCTGTGCCCATGGGTCCCTGGGCACCCAAACCCACATGTGGCATTTATTTCTGTCCTGCCTGTATCACATAAAGGGTAGCTTCACCCTCCTGGGAGTGATGTGGAAGCCCTGAGACCCGTGGCCACAGGGGTAGATGGGCTGGCTTCTCCCTCCACTGGGATGCAAGATGGGGCTGGTGCCCAGGCTGAGTGTGGGGGACATGGCAGGAGCAACCTGGAGCACCCAAGCCCCCTCAGGGCTGGCTGCATGCAGAGCCCATGGGAGGAGGAAGCCTGCCTGCCCTGGTGGCTCCTGGCTGACACAGCAGGTGATGCTGTCTGTGTTTGTTTGCTTTGAGAAAAGGAGTGAAACGAGATCCAGCTGTGCTGCTGTTTGTGGCAGGGCCCTGATGCAGACACAGAGTACATAGTAAAGAAAGATGGGATGTCTGCTCACTGGAGAGCCATGTCCCTCATGTGAGCCCCTCAGCCGCAGGGAAGCATCTCCACACCACTTCTCAGGGTATCTGTCTCTGTCCATCCTTCCCCCACCTGCAGTCCTTCAGTGCCCTGTCTGGAGCAGAAAATCCCATTTTTTTGCGATTTTGTAGCGTTGCCATGTGATGTGTTGGGTACCAACACGGGGATGGGGACCAGGCTGGTGATGAGACCCCGCAGAGTTCCTTGGACTCCCCTGCCACTTCAGCCTACGTGACTGGCAGACGGTCCCTGTGAGGAGATCATTGACATCTTAAAAGCTGCTGCAACACTAGCTGGGTCGAAACACCCATATGCTCCTCAAGCCCTGGGGAGAACAGCCAGGGCCAGCAGGCTCCAAATATTGATCATGGCTGGCATGTTCATAGAACATCTTTCAAGCCCTGCCATCGTGGAGAGCCATGGCCAGATGTCCCTGGTTTAAATATCCCTTGGGAAGAAAGAAGTGGTACCTGGTCCTTGGAGCTCAAATAACTTGAAGCACCCCCCTGTGTCACCCATGGGTGACAGAGCCACTCACTGACACGGCAGGCCTGGCATATCCCATGTGACCCTGAATCACCTCTGCACAGGGGTGACACCCTTCCTCCCCTGTGAATACAGGCTGACTAATGGGGCTTGGGACCCTTAGTGCTGATCCAGAGCAGCAGATTTACATTTAATTAACCAAATGAATATGAAAATAGACTCTGCCCAAGAGCCTACTAATAACTTTCTGAGCTAATATAAGTTAATGGCTTGGGCAAATATAAGTCCTCCCTGGAAGACAGCAGGGCTGTGCAGTGCAATGAGGGCCCAGCCAGGCTGCAGAGGGAAGTGGGCTTGGCCATGCCAGTGAGCAGGATGAAGTTCCTCTAGGCAGTCTCTGACCATGGGCTCCCTCTTCTTTTCAATGCCTGCCACAGGTCTGATGCTCTCAAGGCTCCAAAACACATAGTTAAAGCCTCACCACATGGATACAATTCACTGGTGGCTTTCCTGAGTTTTGTGTTGCATTGATTATTAAATCTAGATCTGAATAGAGAGGCATTTTGTTCTTGAATGCCCTGATACAAGAGGAAGGAGTCTGGCATAACAACAGCAGAGAGATCAAACAGCAAAAAATAGTGTGCAGAGCCAGCTCAGGACTTGAATTCAAACCCCATAATACTGGACACCTGTGATCCTGGCTACAGACCCCCAGAGCTCTCCCTCTTTGCACCTTCCAGCAGAAGCAGAAGCATCTCTATTGGGCTGCTGTTGCTGGAAATAAATCAGGTGGTATTCATGGGCCACAAGGGGAGCTTACCTGGAAACAAGTGCAGCCCTGGACAGGGTGAAAAAGAGCATTTGGAGTCAGCAGTTATCAAAGAAGTAAAATAACATTCAGCTTATTAATTAATCAAAGTTAATGAATTGTTAGTTATCTAATAATTGTTAATCAAATCAGAGGCTACACTTAAAAAAAAAACAACAACTTCTAAAATAGCTTCTGCCATCAAGCTAGTCCAGTCCCATGGCATTGGAGGGCTGGACAAACCTGCAGAGTTGTGTGTTGGTTGTGACCTAAGAACCAGCTTTGATGGCTTTGCAGTAAATCAAAAATGCACTGGGATGTCAGTGTGTCTGATTCGTGTGTGTTTGTTTTCTCAACCTTCCTGAATCCCACTAAACCTGATTAAGGCTAATATGAGGTGGATCCACTCCAAATGTCTTACAGTGGCTTGGGGTCTCCCCATTCAGTCTTGTCTCTGATTTCTTGTTGTCCAGGAGCCCCCCCCCCCCCCCCGCCCCAGCATTGGTAATTGAATGTGAGGGCTTCTGTTCAGGGCTGCACACTGCATTAATCATCTCAACCTGATAGAGTCAGGCTGCTAGATCTTCCCAGCATGTGAAATAACTCATGTTAATCACTGCTTGTGATTTATCCTTTTCTCTGTCTTGTACATGAATTATTCAGCATGATGCTGTGGGAAACTGAGGCAAGGAAAGCAATGAGAGAGTCCTTGGCTGATGCAGGTGTTCTCTGTCCCCCAGCTGGGAAGGCAGGGTGGGATGCAGTGGGCTTCTCCCTCTGGCCCTGGACACATCCAGTCTGCAGGAGGTGCTTGGCTGGGGTCTTCACTCTCACAGGGGCCTCTGGAAATTAATTGAACAGTTGACAGTCAAGTGTTGAACTCTCTGGGCATCTCCACCTGGGCTTCTCATGACAGGCTCTCCTCCCATCTGTCTTTGTGCTGGCTGCAGGGCTGTGTCCATCATTGGCGCCGCATTTGTTTTGCTGTGGGTATTTTTCTTTAGTCCCAATTACACTCAGGCTTACACCAAAACAAACAAGCCCTGGGATGTGGAGGTACCTGGCTGGCTCAGACAGGCTGGTGCCACGGCTGGCCCCGGGGCTGATAAAGGACCTGTGGTGTCGCTGTGCTGGAGTCTGGGCTTGCAAAATGTGACATGGTTTTTCTTGACAATTAATCACTGGGGAGTGAGCAGCATCAATTAATGGGTAGTTGGCCTGATTTTGGGTCAGGGTTTCCAGGCTGGACTGCTTTTGGCCCTCTCCCCACTACAAAAATGAGCATCTCCATCATGGCACCTGGATGCAAAGCCCTGAGGGACAAAGTGAGTGGAGGTGTGGGTTGATCCACCAGTGGTGGCAACCAAGGGGATTTCCTTGGGCAGGTGGGAATATTAACCACAAACCCCAAGATGTGGAAAATGAACACAGCTGGGGTGAGGACGGGACTGGCCTTGCCCTCACCACTGCTGACTGTGCCCAGCTGGCAGCACGTATCCAGTCTGAGCCATGGGATGTTTCCGGACCTGGATGCTTTGAGTTCAGTTCACTGTTGGCCCTGTGTGGGGTCAGAAGCAAGAGATGCTGACTATGTATTTAGGGATGAATTGAGGAGTGAATTGAGATGCCTCTAATGCCAGGAAATGCAGATGTTTTTGATTCACACCTGCCTTAGGGAAGACTGCAGTGAGGTGTCTGCTTGAAACACTCAGTGGGGAAACTGAGGCACCTAAGCAGCTTTCCTCCCCCTGAAAACACCTGATAAAACAAAAAACTTGCAGCCACTTCTGTGGCACTGGGGGCAACTCTTAGGACATCCCCAGCCCTCTCCAGTGAAGCAGCCACTTTGGAGAATGGAGTCTGCCAGTGGTGAGAGCCCTTCCCTTCAGCCAGGGACCACATCCCGCTGCATCATGGCTGCCTGGTGTGTCCAGTGATCAGCCTGGGAGCTCTAACAGGTCAGTGCAGCAGTACGGGATGGGAGAGTAATTTGATGCTCTGAGTGTCCAGGAGAGATCCTGCTAGAAATACCCATCTGACAGTGCTTGAGATAAAGCAGGGGAGGTGGGTTCACTTTAGCTTATCGGACACATTTCCTCTAGAGAGATCTCCATCAGCTTAGGGAGGAAACTACTGAATTTTTGTCTTTTGGTGACTTTTCTCCTCTTGAAATTCTTTGAGAGGAACAAAGACAGTCAGAAAAAAAGTGTTTCACTTGGTCCTTACTTTGTTGATGAAAAAGTTTCAGGTTGGAAAGTTTTTGTCTCCGATTTGTTTTATTACCAGGAAGTAAATTTTTTTCCCCACAATTAAGATGAAGTAAAAAAATACTGCCTGGAGAACAAGGTGGAAAAGAAATTTTTAAGCTGAAGAAGAGCAAGTGACACACTTGGAAAGCTGTGTTTTTCATAATTATCCAATGGAGACAAAGTGAAGCACAAGCACAACATGGGAATTTCACACGATACTCCAAAGCTTATTTAATGAAATTTCATTTTTCAGGGATAGAAGCAGCTCATCAGAAAGCATTTGCAGACACCCCCATCATCAGGACCTGATCTTCTGCCTCCTGCTGTGACTCTGCACATGCTGGAGTGGTACAAAAGGACATTTTGAATGCCCTCATCATGTGAAGACCTATGCTTGGCCTTGCCTGCTGTGCCAAGTGCTTCACTCCTTGCATCTGCTGTCATCAGTCCTTGCTGGGCAGGTTTTGGGCTCTCAGAGCTGCCCTGCACCCCCAGTCTGCAGGAGGGAAGTGGCTACAGCCTAATCCTCTTCCCCAGGTTTATATCCAGGCACTGGGGCTCCTCAGCAGGGACCTCTCCCCCAGGCCATCTTCTCTGGGGACCCTCATCTCCCCCACCCTCCATCACCAGCTGTGCAGGCAGCAGGGCACAGGATGAGCAGGATGCTGTGGTGCCAGGCAGGATTTCTGCTCACCTGGCACAAGCCCAGGGAGCTGTCTTCTCACCATTGCTGTGCTGCTAAGCATCAGGCATCCAGCATCACTGCCCCAAAACCCAGCAGCAGCTTCAGAGGATCCACCTGGCAAGATGCAAGTGTGAGCAAATGCACCATGGTGCACCAGTGCCTCATAAAAACTTCTGCAAGGCTGTGAGTACATTAAATACCAGTTTTGGTACAGCATTGTGCAGGGACCAGACCCTGGGGGACACAGCCTTCAGGAGCAGGAAGTGCCTTCATCCATTTGACTTCCCAGCTCCTTTTATCATGGATTTTGAAAACATGCCACTTACTAGTGTTTGACAAATGCCCTTTTGTTCCTTTGCTCTGCAAAATGAAGCCCTGGCACAGTGCTCTCCCTACTGTTATATGATAAACCGTTTAAATTCATTTTCCTTTGAATTTTTCACCAATTTGCTGATCTGATTCGGTGAAGAGACACTTCTCCAGCTCACCAAGTTTTCTGCTCCTATTTTCAGCACTGTGTTAACCAGCCCTAGTCATTGCTAAGGATGAGGTTTGTTTTTACCGGTGGTCAGGACATTTCCCTCAGACTGAGGACCATGATGGCCTCAGGGGTTCTGTGGGTAATGGGAAGGAAAAACAGGCATTGGTCAGACAGAACAACCTGGAGGGAGGTGTCAGCAGCCATTGCTGGGGTGTGAGGAGAGCTGGGATGTGCTGGCCTGATGGTGCTCTGGGCCTTTTACCAGCCTGGCAGCAACATTAGGTCCTTGGAAAGTGAAGCTTCCAGGATCTCAGTGGCCAGCAGTGCTAGGTGTGTGGCCAGGGTGGGTAGAGTGTTAAGTAGCTGATTGGGGTGGTGATGGATGAGCAAGGTGTTTGGGGCTCATTAATTTCCTGGCAGGGATCAGCTTGTCACATCCTGTAATGCAATCAAAGTGGGAACACATCTCACTCAGGGAGCACCAGGAGCACTCAGTCCAGAGGCAGATCACTGCCTTGCAGCATCCTCCAGCTGATAAAAAAATGCCACTGCTGTGAGAGTTTAGCCCTGCTGAATGCTGGGCAGGGCTCAGCCTGGCTCTGTAACCCTCAGCAGGGGTACTGCTCCCATTTGGCTGATTTCTCCTGGCTGCTCAGCAAAGGGGAGGTTAGAGCTTGGCCCAGTGCTGCCTTGAAACCCCAGCATCCCTGGGTTGCAGGTGTCCTTGGAAGCCTCTGTCCTCTGGAAGTCTGGGTTGGCTGAACCACAGACCACAGCACTGTCTGCTGTCACTCTCCCTTCCCCTCCTGTCACAACATCCAGCTTTGGGGCTTGCTGGGATCCCAAGAGCAGGGTCTCAGTTGTTGGACAGGGGAAATTTCCCTGCTCCAGAGGTACTCTGGTGCAGCCAGGCTTATAGGGGAGTGTGACAGGTTACAGCCAGCACTCCTGCAGCTGGAGGATGCTGTGGGACAGGGCTGCAGTGGGAGGTCAGGACAGATGAGCTTGTGCTTCCTCCCAGCCTGAAACTCCCCAAATCCCCAACCTTCTCTCCAAGAAGCTCTACTTCCTGTCATCCAAAGCACCGGCAGAGCACGGAAACTGAAAGATTTTAAAAAAGAAAAAGGCCCCCGTGGTGACAAACATGATCAGCATGGCTGTGAGCCAAGGCCCCCCTCACCCACCCAGGGGACAAGCTGGGGGGGGACACACACATCCCTCCAGCCGGGCCTGGGGTGGGGGGAGGTTGTTTTTCCGGCTGCAGCATTGTTCTGCAGGACCTGAATAAACACCCAGCCTGGCGCACCCAGGCAAAGGGCAGCTTCCCTCCAGTGCCTGGAGTCCTCAAGGAAACCCCTTTTGTCTCTGCTTTTGGCTGACCCTTGCAAAGCTCCTCCATTCCTTGCAGCCAGCAGTGCCCGCACCAGCACCATGGGTCCCTCCCTTGCTGTTGGAGAGAGTGGGATACAAGGCTGTATTCCAGCTCCTGTGCAAACTTCTGGTACATGGTCTCCTCTGAGAGAGTCAAGATCTCTCATCTGCTTCTTCAAAGCCTAAACCCACCACACATGTGGGTGTGCTTGAGAAGTACGTTAATTTACCCTTTAATACGAATAATATTCAATAGTAATGATTTGATAACCATTTAGTTACTCATACAGCTTGTTTGCTACTATTGATTGGTTTGATGCTACTTGCAGACAACATGGAGCTGAGGTCAGGCTCAGCTGCACCACAGTGAGCTGCAGCATCCCAAATAAGGGGAGAGATGTTCAGTGGTGGCTGTCCCCAGGTGGAACAGGACTGGGAAAATGCCACTCTCTGGGCTCATGCAGGCAGGCAAGGTTTGAAAGCTGTTGGGTTTGTGGCCAGCTGCAGCTGGGGAACAGTAGCTGGCCTACTGATCTGTGCCTCTCTGCTTCTGGGGAATTTTCTATCTCTGAGATCACCCATTGACCATCCTGGGGGATCCAGAACACGCCTGGATCTCTTGTCCTGGGAATGCTCTAACAGCAGAGAGGGCACTGGCAGCAGGGAGCTGGCTGTCTGCGCTGGGCATGGAGCCTGGAGCTGGCACATTCCCCAGCTCAGCACGGGGCTCTGGCTTTGCCTGATGAAGCTCTTGCAGGTGCAGCAGCATCTGATGGGCTCAGGACAGGATCTGAGTCACTCCAAGAGGGCAATGGCACCCGGATACTGCAGTGTCCAGGGACAGTGCTATTCTACAGGGCAGCAAAGACCAGCTCTAGAGACACCACCATGCAGGAACTGCCAGGACAGGTGTGATGTCAGGGATATAATTTTCCTGTGCCATTCATGATTTCAGCCTAGCCATGTCAGTGCTTGGCAGCACGTGTGCCCCTCATTTCATCCCGTGCTGAATGAGATCTTGCCCCTGTGCAGGAAAGAGCTGCTGCCTGCCCAGCCTGCTTTGCTGTGTGGCACTGATATCACCCAGACAAGGCAACACACTTCTCCAGGGCACAGCAGTTGAGTGCAGACTCACGGCCAGAGAGCAGCTTAGCAGCCCATTTTGTTCCTATTATCCAAAGCACTGAGAGGGCTGCAGATGAACTAAGTGAGGGACTAAGTAAATAAAGGATTGACCTTCCACCCCAGGGGCCAGAGGGCAGCTACAAACTAGTGCTAATGTGAAATAGAGAGCCAAACTTTGCAGACTCTGGAGGAATTTACGCTGGAAGCATCAAAGAAAGCAAAGGACTCATGTATCACCCTGTCTGCATCAACATGGGGATGATGGCCCTGCCACCCAGAGGACCAAGCTCTGGCCAGCGGCTCTGGCAGGGACTCTGTGTCAGTTCAAGGGCTGAAGCAGAAAATATCTACAGGGAAAACCCTGACTTGGGTGCCTGGAGCTGCCCACACTTTCAGCTGCTCCAAGGGCAGCTTAGAACGAGTGATTTCCTGTGTATTCCCCAGTGTCCTGCAAAGGCACCGTGGGGCTGCTGGGTGCTGTGCAGGTGGATGGACCTGGGAGCTGCTGGTTTTATGTTAACCTCTGGATGCTGGGACTGGGGTGCACTGAGAAAGCTTGGGCTCTGCAGTACAGAGTTTACAGGGGACTCCCTAAATGGGGGTCTCACATCTAAATGTCTCGGGCTGGGCAGCCAGCATCCCCAGCTACTTTTGACCATCTGCAGAGGGACACAAGGAGAGTCATATGAGAGAGGAAGGAGACCACAAGGGATGGATGGGTCAATAGGAGTTGGCAGATGGACATGGCCACTGGAGAAAAGGAAAAACAAGCAGATAAAGGTGAGAGCTGGAGATCACCAGAGGAGAGCTTTGACTGGGATATTTTGACCAAGTTATTCCAGCTGAAGGAAGTTGAACCAAGGGATGGTTTTTGTTATTGCTTTTCTTGCTCTTGCTCTTCTCTCAGGGAAAGAGGTGAGGCTCTGCCTGTTATCAACAGTTTGAGAAGCATGGGCTGGCACAGAGCACTTCTGACAAACCTGCAGGGTCCCCAAATACTCCTAGTCAGGCACTAATTCATTCACAGGACCATGGCAATGTGCACAAACCTCTCTAGGCCTGCTGCATCATGAAAGTCTGTGAGAGATTTACACCATTTTAAGGAAGATCCCTAACCGGTACATGTGTTATCTACAGGACCTTCCAGGCTGCTTTCAACTCCACTTGATATTTTAATTGGTACCTGGAATTGCTCTTCCTCCCTTACAACTGATGCTATGGTACTGTGCTTGCCTTTCCCTTGGTAAAAAAGAAAAAAAAAAAAAAAAGAAATAAAATAAAATAAAATAAATAAAAAATCCCCTAAAGCACCCTGTTAAGAACTTCCACATCTCATTGAGCTGTTATTAATAGGGGGATTGTCTGGTGTCACAGCACAGGCATAAAATACATTATCACATAATCTTATTTAGTAAACACTTGTGTTGCTTCGCCCTTGGTAATTGCATTTGGGAGATGCAATATTTATGAAAGGGGAGAAGGAAATGTCTTGACTCATCTCCTATGAGCCGTAAAAGTCCTGGGAAAAAGGGGGGAAAATACACTGGGAGGATGAAGGGGATGTGAAAACTGCCGTTTCCTTTGCAGCAGGTTCAGTGCCCTGCCAAAACTTCAGCTTTGCCGCTGAGCTGCTTCTGGAACTGAGCGAGGCTGGGGAATGGATCCGGGTTTTGCAGTAGGCTGTGCCGGACCCCAGAGCTCTCCCAGCATCTCTCCGCAAATCCTGCTGCGACCTCACTCGCTGCCGTGCCTTATCACATTTCTGGCTGGACCTGCGGGGCTCTTCGGTGAGACTGCACTCGGGGCTCGGCTCCGAGGATGCTCCTCTCTCCACGGGAAGGTGGATCAGGATTTCTCCTGGGACTGAAATCCCCCTAACCAGCCCCGCATTTCCGTGTCGGACCTCACAGTCCGAGAGCAGGAGCTGAGGAGTTTTGCCCGGGGTACAGCATCTCCACCCTGGGAGCTCAGATCTGTGTGGGCACCTTTCCCTCCATCTCTGAAGCTCCTGCCACTTGCAGATTTGGGGGAAAATTGCAGCAGAGGATGAGTCCCTGTTTCGTAGGGCGTGCTTTGAGGAAAGGAGAAAGCTGTCTTGGAACATTATACAATGCCTCGGATAGCTCCATTCCACCGGAGCGCTGGAGTATTTGTCCCCAGAAATCACAGCTCATTTGCCCGCCTACAAAAACCCACGTCCTTTCCCACCCCCGGTGTCCGTGGGTGACTTGATCGGCCAGCGAGGCACTGTGGGCTCTTCTGGGGTCCCAGAAGCTTCCACTCCGGAAAGTCGTGGAAGGAGCAATACGCAAAACAGCGAGGTTTCGCAAGCCCCGATCCCGTCGGCACTGGCAATTCAAAGCCATTGGTGATGTGCACGGAACGGGGAAACTGGTGTCACCTACTCTCCTGCCCGATTTATGTTTACACACCGTGTTTAATGTTTGTTTTCTGTCGTGCTCTCTAAGCTGATTTTCGGCATTCCACCTGGGCTGTTAGAAACATCCGCAAAACCTTTGGGGTGAAGCCGGCTCTGACTTCTCCCCGTGGTCACTTGGTCAATCGAGAGTCTGTAGCACTGGCTATTACAACGAATTACAGGTGGAAAATACACTTAATACGAAAGTGAAAAGTGGAAATAATAGATTAAATATACAAGTGTGGAGATTACCCTTTGCGTCAATGGCCAATCGTGTTTAAATACAGATAATCCTTCGCTCTCCCCCATCCCCAGGCATCGCTTCCCGGGCGGAACCCGCTGTAGGTTTTACCCGCGGGGAGCAGGTGGTGCCACGAGGAGAGACTTAGGGCTTGGAAACCCCCACGATTTCCTATTTCTAGATAAATCCCCCGATTTTATGCCACGGTTAGTACCTGTCCTGCAAACGACAAGTGCTGCGGCAAGTTTTGAAGTGCCCTGACAGAATTTGTATGTATTCTTAAACGTCAGCAATGAGTTTAGGTGCAAAAATTTGCTAAATGGTGAGCAGGGTAATCCTTTGCTAGGAAATTTTCTCCTGCCAACTATTAATTCCAAAAATGGCGTTTCAAAATTACATAAAATAAATTATATAAAAATTTGACAAATGTTAACTTCGATTGCATACAGTGTATGTAGACGTCAAGAAAGAAATCCTTAGGTCAAAAATTGCTGTAAGTCATAATCTGTGGTGCTGGAGTTTGTAGTTTTCTTAGGTACAAAAATATTTTCTGTGTGTTTTTTTTTTTTTTGTTTTTTGTTTTTTTTTTTTTACAAATCAAAATTTTCCGCCCATATCTGAATCAGTTGCAAAAAGACAATTGTAAACAAGGAAAAGTGCCTGAACCCATCGGAGTCTCTTGACTTCGGGGACAGAAGGGACTCGCAGCCACCCACCCGCACGGCAGCTGCCCGGGGGGAACGGGGCAGCCCGGCCCTCCTCTCCAAAGGCTAACGCAAACAGCAGCAAATTAGATTTAAGTTTACCGATTGGTTCTGCCATAATTTCTATTTGCTTTTTGCGTACTAATTGACCTCGGGGTGGGGAATAGAGAGAGGAAATAAACAAACAAACGCGAGGATTTACCGAGGAGGGTTTTTAGGTTTTTAGAGCTAAGCCCTTAACAATGTTTGCAATAATTAAGACCATTATTATCGGATCTTCTCATTCATTAGTGAAAGCTACTCTGTTAGCGGAGCCGGCAGGGCGGGCCGCTTCCCGCCTGCCCGGCGTTGGGAGCTGCCTGCTCCCCTGCCCTCGAGGGCGGCTTTTAAGGTGGGGGGGCCGGGGAGGTGAGGGGAGAGACACAAATCTGTTGGCCAAACAGGACTTTGTGTGATGGGGAAAAGGCCTAAGGCTCGGGGCGGGTGGGAGACAAAGAGGCCGCCGCTTCCCCTGCGAGCGGGCAAACAGGGCAGCTGCCGGCAGCCGGGGCCGGCGGCGGTGAGCAGCCCCTGTGGGTGAGGGGCAACCGCAGGATCGGGCCATATCGCGATTGCCGTCCTCTGTGTCGCGAAGGGCCTGGCTGTCGCAGGGACAGAGTTTCTCGGAGCGGGGGAGACCCAGAGGGAGGCGGTGGAGGGACGCGGGTGACCAGCCCGCGTTTCCTCCCTCGCTGTCACGGAGAGTGTAATTAAACCGTGAGTTAATAACGGGGCAGAGCCCCCGGTGTCCCCCACTGCCGTCGATGCCCTCGGGGGTGGCGGCCAGACGCCGTTCATTACAGAGGGGCTGGTGCGGGGCGGGTGGCCAAGGGGACGGGGCTAATGGGATTACACGCATTTCTGCACGGTGGAGAGAGGAGCTGGTGCCGCAGGACCAATAATTTATTGGCAGATGCTCCTCCGGCAACCGGCGACATTGAATATTCATGGGGCGCCGCCGGGCACGGCGGGCCCCATCGGGCACCACCCCATTTCCTCCCCTCTCGCGGGTACCCCCGTCTGGGGCGCATCCGAAAGGACGAGAGACCCCCGGCCTGTTGCATGGAGCTGGGCAGTCCTGGGGCAGCGAGAGGTGGGAGGCAGAGGGAAGGTGAGATCCCTTCGGGACTCCACAGCACCCGTACTGCTTGCGCCCACAGGTGCGATGGGTCGTGACCCTGCGCTCCCCTCTGCTGAACCCGTTTTCTCCAAGAAGCCAGGGGCTAGAGGAGAGTGAAGGGGCAGTTTGCGGACTGCTCTAAATACTTATTTTTGGTAGATAACTACTGCCCCGGGAGATGTCGTTGACAGAGCGCGGAGCCGGCCCCTCCGCTCCTTCCCCGCCGTATTAACTCGTAGCCCCTCGGTCGTTTGTAACCATAAAGGGGAGAAATATTGTTGCGGGCGAAGTTCGTGCGATGCTGCGGCTCCCGCTGCGCCGGGCACTTTATACTCATTAAGTGCAGCGGCGCTAAGTCATTACTGTAATAAGGAGTTATGCTGAATGCACGGGACCACGTTTCCAAAGCCATAAATTACAACTGTCAGTGCGTATTCGAGGGATCAACAGAGCTGGGAGTAATTATTTACAGCGTGCTTTATAGAGCAATTAAAAATTCCCCAAATGGTGTTAATTGCTTTTAACGCTCGGGAAGCGCAGGCCGCCCTTCCCGCGGACCCGGAGCCGGGGAAAAGCCGCCGCTGCCCGTGCGGACTCGGGCTCGGGCTCGGTGGGAGCTGCGGAAAACGAGATTTCCCGTTGGGAAGCCCACGCCCCCGCGGGAACCCGGCTGGTTGGTTCAGGGGTCGTCCTGCTTCACTATCGGCGCCTGTCACGACAATTGCGGCATAACTTAGTGCGGGCGGCAGTGCTGAGGGAAACAGCCCCGACGGCAGCGGAGACCTCGGCTCCCGGTCCAGGGAGAGGCGAGGGACGCCCGACGGGGCCGTCTTGGCCCCGGAGCTCTCCCGGGCCCGGGCCCGAGCCCGCAGCGGCGCCTTCGCCGCAATGGATTTCACAAGGGCCGCGACGGGAAAGTAAGAGCTGCGGGAGGTGATGGACGTGCAGAAAGATGGATGAGACCCGAGCTGGGAGAGGCCCCAGCGCAACGAAGCGAGGGAGGGAAGGAGTCGGGGCGCACCCTTCTGCTGAGGGGTGTTGGTCGCCGCGCACCTGCCCGCGGCAGAGCCGCTCACTCTCCTTTCAGCAATGTAGAGGGCCTTAGAAATTCCGGAAAGCACTGCTCGAAGTGATTTTCGGAGCGATCCCGACGGGCTTTGCTGGGATCCTGCCAAGGTCCCAGACACGCCACTTTTGTCCACGGTCCCCTCAGGAGGGCTTGTATTTCGCAGCGGGGTCCTGGCCAGCAGCTGCGAGGCAGGGAGGCAGCTTGTGATGCCAAACTCCTGGGAGCCCCGAGCTGCAAAGGAGCTCAGGGGCCAAGAGGAGCTCCGGCAAGCCAGCAAGGCAAAAGAAAAGGGGAGTGGAGGGTGGAGGTCAGGCCCTGGCTGGGCTGCTCCTCCCTGCTAGCAGGAGGCAGATGCACACGATCAATGAGAGAACCTGAGAAAGGATCCCTGGGCACTTCGTGGGGAGGGAGAGCCTTATGCATCAGGAAGAGTCCTCATCTCAGTTGTCATTTCCTAGCATGGATATACTGGGCCCTCATCTGGGGTAGGATTAAAGCATCGTTTTGGAAATTAACTTGTCCCAGCAGCTGTTTGGGGTAGGTGAACAGGGACAAAAGTTTCAAGGCTTGAAGGAATATGTGTAGTGGCTCTGGATACTTGAAGGAGGTGAGATGCTCTGAAGAAGTGGAGACCAGGGACACTGGGCTTCCTTAATGGATGAATTTTGCAGCAACTTAGTGCATGTGTCAGCTTCTGCACTGGAGGCTTTCATCTACCTCCAAGGACCACCCCCACATTGATGTTCCCCACAAAAAGGGATTTCTCTGTACAGAAGAACTAGGAAGTAAAGCAGCAGTTGGGGCAAACATCTGGGAATGTCTCCTTGGGCTCTGCCTAGAGTGTGATATCTGAATTATTTTTTGGAGGGCCTGCCATTTAGAGTCCTAGCAAAGAGTGACAAATCAAGTCCTCAGAAAATGGAAGCATACTGATTGCAAATCCAGGCAGATACAGCTGGACTGGGGTCCCTCTGGCCCCCACCCCAGGGATCCATTCGTAGGATCATTGGATGCATCTCAAAATGGTTGCTGGTCCTTGTAGACTCTCCTGTTGGGATGTGAACCTAAAAGCACCAAGACTGACCCTGACATGTCTTAGTGTGTGAGCTTGCAGCACTGCCTCTTTAGCCTCAGAATTAGGGAGGCAAAACCCGCATATTAATGGACAGGACATTTCCAGAGCCTCGTGCTCTACAGTACTGCTCAAGCCACAGACCTGGGAAGTCGAAGGGGAAACTGAGGCCAAGAGCAATTTGAATTGGAACATCTGAACTGGGTGTTGTCCTGGAGCTTAGATGTGGACTGCCCAAACTTCCAATGCCAGGAGCTGTGGCTTTCTCAAGGATGCAAGTGAAGTCTGGTTTGTGCCAGAGAATAAATCCTGGGGCTATGCATCATCCCCAAACTCATCAATAATTCCAGATTTCCAGAAATTTTGAATCCGTGTCAGGACCTAGCCCTGCCTTATCTTCTCCTTTGTCCTCACTGGATGCAGGACAGAAGGAATTCTGACTTACCCGTAATCTGCCTCCTGGCAAGATTTTGCTCCAAAGCCTTTACCCTGGGCTCAGCAGCTGGGGGCTGTGACCCTCACTAACTAGACTGGATCACTGGTGCTGACCTTGTGATTCCTTGAGGCCAGTCCCTCTGGGGCCTTCAGCATCTGTTCATCCTGGGGGATCCCTGGCACAGGGGAGGCCAAGGCTTCTCCTGGCATCAACTGGGGCCTTTGGGCTGTGCAAGAGGCATCAGGCAGCTTTGTTCTTTACTGGAGGGGGGGCATCTCCTGGGCCTTGGTAGCAGATCTGGGTCACTCTGGATGTCAGAGCTCACTGTCAGGGGACTCTGGCACTGTGCACAACTGGCATGGCATGTTTTATTGCTTCCCTGTGGAGACAACTTGACATGCTCAGGGCAGGTAAGCAGGCTCTGCCCCACATCTCTTGTGTGACAAGGGGCAGAAGAAGAAGCTCAGGCATTTCTTGAAAAAGGGGAAAAGCAGCTGCAGTCCTGTGGGACAAGAAGGCCCCCTGCCCGAGGGCAGCCTCCTGGCCCCGGCTGGCCCCAGCCCTCACTCCCTCCCTCCTCTCCCAGCTCCTCCTAACCACAAGGACTTTGGTTGATGGAGCTGGCGCCAGCGAGTTCCCTGAAGAGTTCAGAAGTCAAGAACTGAGGCAGGTACCGGGAGGGGGGGGAAACCTGACCCCAGTGGCAGGCAGGACTGGGTGGTGGTGGGGGCAGGCTGGCCTGGCTGGGCACCGGCCAGGCATGGGGCTGTGGGTTGCTGCTGCTGCCCATTGTCCCCACAGCCTTCCCGTGTGGGGCTGTGGTGGTGGGTGCGATGGTAACGACAGGTCTTGGGGTGTCACAGCAGGGTTGTGGCTTGGGTGAGGGTGGCAGGAACCCACGAGCACTGGTGTGTCAGTTCGTGAGTGTCTGGGGGTGTCTGAACACATGGGAACTGGGGTGTGTTACTGCCTGTTGTGGGAGCGACTGTGGGTGTGAATACCTGCAGTTGTGAAGGTGTGAATGAGAACGTGTGTCAGAGCCTGTGTGTGTGCAGGGGGTTGTAACTGTGAGTGTGTGGGGACATTTGAGTAAGTGCACAGATGTATGTGTGTGTGCAAGAGAATGTGTGGGACTGTGGACATGGGTGCCTGTGAGCTCATGAGGGTGTTTGTGAGCTTGTGTGCAACACTGGGAATGTGAGGATGAGGATGGGATGATGGAGCTGGGGATGAGCGGGGAAGTGAACCTGAGTGCACAGACGTGACTTGCCAGGCCAGCACCATTTGTGTTGCATGGGCCATAGCCGAGAGCAGCCTGTCCCGTGGTGTCCCCACGGTCCCTTGTGGGCACTAAACCACGGGCACGCTGAAGACGTGAAGGGCAGCCTTTGCCCCAGCCGGGGAAGAGGGAGCCCGGACGGCCTGTTCCAGCCCATAGCGGGAAGGATAAGGCGGGCAGAGCACAAACCCTGACGCCGCGGCCGGGAGCGCTGGGTCTCCCTGGGCAGCGCCGGTCGGAAGCAGTGGGAGGCGGGATTCAAGGAGACGGCAGTGCCCGGTTCCATCGGCGGCTTTGCCCCCGGCCCGGCTGTGCGGAGCAGGCGCCGGCGGGCCAGGGCCACAAGTTTTACAGAAATTGCAATAGCGGCTTTNTTAAACGAAAACACCCATCACCCCGCGGGCAGGCGCGGGAGGGGACGGAGGCAGCAGATGGCGGGGCCGGCAGCGGCGGGTGCCCCGTCAGCAGTGTCCGCTGCCCCGTGGGGCGCAGCTGGGGCCTGCCATCGTCCCGGGTGAATGAGCCCTGGAAGGGGGAAGGTGTGTTTCAGGAGCCCCTCGCCTCCTCCCGTCACACCCCTTCCACGGGTTCTGGCACTTGTGGGGTGCCCTTCTCAACGTCCCCGTGTTCCTGCTCTGGGGTCTGGTGGTGGGAGAGCCGCCTCCTCCGCGGCTTTTTGAAAGGTGCTGACTGTTGAAATTGAGAACACCCTTCTGGAACAATGGAGCACGGCGGGTCTGGGACCCCACCAGAAGGGGATCCTCCGGCTTCAGCCCTCGCTCGGGGTCAGCGACAGCCCTTGGGGGTCGCAACCTAGGCTTGATTCTCCGGCGGGGGCTGGCAGCCAAGATTCCCCTTCCCAGCAGTCCGCGGTCACAAACTCCAGGACCAAATGTCCCTTCTCTGCCGCCCGGTATCAGCCACTACTTTACCCCCCAGTACCCTGCGCTCACCCAGCGCTCATTTTATAAGGCCGAGACGGGCGGCGATTTTTTTGCGGTGGGGTGGGGGTGCGAGAGGGGGCTGGGGAAGAAGAAACTCCTCTTGTGTGCTCTTCTCTGCTGTCATTCACTGGGCTGCTCTCAGCATCCAACCAATGGAGAGTGAGGGCCTGCAGCAGTAGGCCCTGGGTAGGGTGATGGATGGGCAAGCGGGGCGGCGGGCGATCGCACTCGCAATCCGCCGCGCTCCGCTCCGCGGGGCTCCCGGCTCCCCACCGCCCGCCGCGGCGAGGGGTCCCCGGGGCACCCTTGTGTGTGTGTGTGTGTCCGTGTGTACGTCTGTGTGTCCGGGGTGAGAGGCTCCTGAC
>WEIU01023838.1:125210-137360 GCA_013389925.1 Aegithalos caudatus | reverse complement strand
GCGGCTTCGGAGCGGTGGGGGGTGGTCCCTAGCCCAGCGGCCGGGAGCCGGAGCCCCTCTGCTGATGTGTCGCTGCTTGCTTCTTTGCCTCTCATCCCCCCTCCTCCCGTGTCCCCCCCAGTGGCCCTCTCACCCTTCACTGTAACACGCCGTATAGGTCACCCCTACCAGAACCGCACGCCCCCCAAGAAGAAGAAGCCGCGCACCTCCTTCACACGCCTGCAGATTTGCGAGCTGGAGAAGCGCTTCCATCGGCAGAAATACCTGGCCTCGGCCGAGCGCGCTGCCCTGGCCAAGGCCCTCAAGATGACGGACGCCCAGGTGAAGACCTGGTTCCAGAACCGGCGCACCAAGTGGAGGTGAGGGGCCGGGGGTCTCGGTGGACCGGGGTGGGGCAGGCCGGGGGGGACAGACCTGGCCGCCAGCAGCTGTGCCAGGAGCACTGATGGCAGCGTAGGGACGTGCAAGCCCGCGTGTGTGTGAATGTGACCGTGTGTGTACACGTGCGCGTTGCACGCACAGCGGTGCGTGTGTGCCTGCATACGGTCTGTGCACACCCGCTGGCTGTGTGCAAGCAGGACACGCGTGTGTGATGGCACGGTCAGTGGGAAGGCCACGCGTGCCCGTGTGTGCCCGCACGCCCTGTGTGTGTGAGCGGGCACGGGGGTGCGAGGTCAGAACAGAGCCCCGCGAGTGCGGTGTGGCGCGGGCCGTGCATTACACGGCGTGTGCACACCGCACCTGCGTGCAAAAACCCGTGCGGGTGTGCCACGGGGATGAATGTGTGTGCGCACACACGTGAGCAGTGGGCACAGTCAGCGTCACCGGAGGGTGCGGAGGTTTCCGCGCCTCTGTCCGCGGCAGCAGCGGGTGGGAGCTCCCGGTCTGGGGCTGTCGGGGTACCGGGCTCTGCACAGCGAGATTTTCGTCCCCGCGGGGTTCGCGGCGCCTCCTTGCCCAAACGCTTTATTTTTGTTCTGCTGCCGGGCGTGCCGGTAAAGCCGGAGAGGAAGGGAAGGCTGGGCTTACACGGAGCCTGCAGGGCTCTATCGCGGTGACCCGGCCCCTCCCAAGCTGCACGTTCCCGGGATATTGCCGAGGGAAGCACCCCAGCCCTGAGAACATCCCCTGCCCGGGGCTGGGGACAGGCTTCCCGCGGGGGCGGAAAGTGAGGGCTGCTTCCTCAGAGAGCAGAGAAGGTGGGTGCGGAGCTGCTGGAACATGAGCACTGGGTGCTGGAGGGCAGGCAGGCAGCTTCTTCAAAATGGGGGGAAAGGGCTTTCCCAGAGTCTTCCCAAGTGTTAACAGGACAGCGATTGCCCGAGTATGCTGGGGCTGGGTAAGAAATGGGGGTCAAGGAACTTGAAACCAAGGTAGAGTGTGAATCCTCAGCCCTAGTGGGTTGTCCCCGAGAGAATCCATGGTAGAGCAATTCCCCAAGTATTAGGAAGTCTCTAGCTGCAGTGATCTCTATTAGTCAGAAACGGAATCCTGGAGGAGGAACAGTCCTGCTGTGGCCTGCACAACGGGGTCAGCTGTGTCTTCTAACCAGGTTTCCTAAGGAAGTGAGGCAAATCCATCTGTCAATACTCTTTGCGTCTGTTGGCTAAATTCAGCCTCTTTTGGCAGAAGTGCAGAGGATACAAACCTATTCACGTGTTTTACAAAAAATAGCTGGGTAAAGAGAAACAAAATCCTGCTTCTGCCTAAGGGAAAGGCTGCAGCCAGACCTCAGCTGTAATATTAGACACGGGAGAATTTCTGGCCTGAGCGAGAGGGACACAGGCATGTGAGTTCTACTTGTGTATGTCTGTGCCTGCTGGGTGTTGCAGTGGAGATGTGGGTGCCCCTAGCTGATAGCACACCCAACTTGCTGCCTCGGGCCCCTGCGCTGGGCAGTGGGCTCTCAGTGGTTCCTGGTGCACTGGGAGCTGGAAGGAGCCACTGCAGGCTCGGCCTGAATGAGGCAGTGGAAGGTATCCAAGAAAAGAGAGTTGCTATGGGCCCTCTGAACAATTTAACTGCTTCAATACAGATTGTGGGGAAGAATTTTGCCCCTGCCCCTTGCCTGGTTGTCTCTGCTGGAGAGAGGAGTCTGTGTGATCCCCTCCTCAGATTTGGGCTCTTACTTTATACACAGACCTTTCCAGTCAGGTATGAGCCTGGAAATCCCATTCTGATGTGAATCCATGACTAGACCAGCTGCTTGCAGCAGGGAGGTACTTGTGAGCAAGGTGCTCACAGCCATGATGCTCCTGATCACCATGGACTTGGGGCTGTCTCCCTCCTCCTGGAGCATCTTCTCATTGTGCAGGGAGTCATTAAATATTCATTGAGGCAGAGACCAAGCTGCTCCCTGGGCTGGTGCAGCTCTGAGCCGGCTCTTCCCGGGATGTCTGATGTGAGATGTTGACACAGTGATTAGAACAGGGACTGAGCCCTGAACTAGCTGCTCCCAGGAGGGAACACTGGCCACATGTCTGGAGGCTTGGGTGCCCAGAGGCCCACTGCTAGCATCCAAGCTCCAGCCTGCTTCCCCATTGGGAGCCAGGGACCCCCTGCCCTGTGCTCTGAGATGTCGCTGTGGAGGTCAGTGCTGCCACTTCTAATTCCCATGGCCAAAGAAGATGAGACATCTCACATCCCCCTGAGTTGCTAAATTAAAAAGCTGCCATTTCCTGTGTCACTGGTCCACTGAAGCTGCTGAGAGGATGTCAGCTGAGCTTGGGGCTGTGAAGGAGGGAGAGGATGCTTTGGGAAATCACCCTGGGACCAGCACAGTGAGTTACTCCCAGGTTTTCCCAGCAGCATTGATAGAGGTGCCAGGTGAAGTAGAGGTGAGTGCAAACTGCAGACTTTAGACTGATCTGCCATCCAAGCAAACACGAGTGGGGTTTCCATTGTGGATATAAGAGGATTCAGGCTATTTCTACCTATCCCATTCTCTGGCTCCAGGCAGACGAGAGCCAGGGCCCCACCAACAATGGAAAGAACCCCTCCCAACCCCCTAACAACTCTCTCCTTAGGGATAACCTCTGCTGGTGTCACACCAGGCAGAAACATGTCAAAACGGTTCTGAAAAACATTGTCAATCATTCTTTCCAGATAGTATATTCTGTGCTTTGATTTTTTTTTTACTGCTAAAAAATGTGTTTCTAGTGTTAAGCTGAAATTTTGCTGCCTGCCATGGGAGTGTTTTTGCCTCCATCCAAGCTCTCAACAGTTGGTCACCGCAGTGTGTCAGACAAGATGACAAACCTGGATGCTGGAAAATGAATGTCCAGGGTCACACTGCCCATCTTCCAGCTGTGTGGCACTGCCAGTCACTGTCTCACCCAATCCTGCTCCATGCTTCTTCCTGGGGCTTTACATGCTTGGCTCTTGCCCTCAGACCAGAGTGTGTTTTCAGGGAATCACAACTTTTGCAATGCTGTTGTGTGTTATTTTGGGTTTTTTGTCTCTGGTTTTTTTTTGTTTTTTTTTTTTTTTTTTCCCTGTGGGCAGAGAGTAATCCAGAGCTGTGGGCTGCTCCAAGGTCTCCTTGATCAGAGCAATTTTTGCCAAAGCCAGTTAAGACAGACAGACCCAGTCTCCAGTTTATGGGATTTACTGGCCATTTGTGGGGGGTTGTGGGACCACGTCATGGCAAGGCACCCTCTTTTCCTACCCCTGCCCTCCCACACCATGAGCACCCAATCCAACTCAATCTCTCTGGAGATGCCTCCTTTGCCTCTCCAGGCCCCCCTGATGGCTCCCTCTCTCCTAGGAGGCAGACAGCGGAGGAGCGGGAGGCTGAGCGGCAGCAGGCAAACCGCATCCTCATGCAGTTGCAGCAGGAAGCCTTCCAAAAAACCATCAACCAGCCCATCCAGGCCGACCCCATCTGTGTCCACAACTCCTCTCTCTTCGCCCTCCAGAATCTCCAGCCTTGGTCTGATGACTCCACCAAGATCACCAGTGTCACCACCGTCGCCTCTGCTTGTGAATAATTCTGGCACACGCTGGTGGCACCTGCACCTTCTACCGGCGGGGCTGTCCCCAGGGGGACACAAAGCATCCTTGGTGGGACATGTAGCAACTCTGTTTCTCCCTGAGGAGGGCTGGAACCACCCACCCCCGATCCTCTGGCCACCTGCATCCTATGTATCCAGCTGGGGAAACCCTCCACAAGAAAAAAAAGAAGGAAAGCCACCCCAAAAACTCTCCCCAGCCATGGAGTTACTGGAGCAGCAATGCTGCCTCACCTCCCCCCGACCCCTTTGTTCTCTTGAAAGTCTCCAGTGTCGACCCTGAACTTGCTGACATGCTGCCAGACAAAAGCCCAGCCCTGACAGACACAGCCGCCGGTGTTCATCCAGCTGGGGGATAGGAAAACTTCCTTAGAATTCTGCTGGTGGCAGTGCAAAGTCTATGTACACCCTTATATGTCCATATATATATATATATATATATATATATATACACACACACATATATATATATATGTTTTGAACTGATGGCTTAAAAGAAAAGGAGGAGGCTCCCTGTGAAGCTTGTCTCTGCTGTGAGCCTCCTTGGTTGTCCACACCGGAGACGTTCGGGGATGCAACAAATGGAGGAAACAGCAGCAATTTCTGCTTGTGCCAGATGGGAACCCTTCAGATCTCACCTCGCTGTCTCTCCTCCCCTTTTTCATTAATTCTTTCTTGTGAAGGGGGAACAAGAGAAGGATCTGACAGACTCCTGAGGACGGTAAATATGATATCTCAATTGTATGAAGGGCCCAAACAGTCCCTGGCTGCCACGGACTCTGTGCCCATCAGCGAGTATTTTAATAATGAGAAGACCTGGCTGGCAGTTTGTGGGGGTAATGCAGTTCCTTTCCATGGAATATTTCCATATAATTTGCAAAATGTTGTCCAATGTTTTATTTTATCAGTTTCCTGTTAGAAGGCAGTTCCTGACAGCAAAAAATCGATTTCACTCTCAGCTGTTTAACTTAGTTGTTCTTTTAATTGTACCAAGAGAATGAGACACAATTAAACAAAGCACTTCTAGCAAATACCAGGAATATATATATATATAAACAGTATATATTTTTCAGTTACTTATAATCTAAAACAGCACTGCCTATTTAAGCAGTTAGTACAAACAAGCAACCAGAAAACCTATTTTCAGTGAGATTTTTAAAGGTATTCATTTGTTTGCTTTTTTTGTTGTTTTCTTTTTTTTAAGTTATGCACTTACAAGGTGTTTTATGTGTATTCATTTTATAAAGTGCTTGTGTAATTTATGTGGAAACGAAAAAGAAAATAAAAAATCTCCAGGGTACTGAATAAATCATTTAAAGCCTTGCTGTGCTCTGTCTATTAGTTCCCCAAGAGGAGACAGCATATCACAACTGCTGCTGAAGCCGCTGCTATTTTTTTTAAATGAAAATAGAGTTAGTGTTTCCATTTGACTTCGCTCAGGTCCACTTGGCTTTGGAAGCTCCAGATGTAATATGCTGTATTTTAATCCCTGGTCCTATAAACATTTTCAGGCTTCAACCCAGCAGTGCATTTAGCACTAGCTTAAATTGAATCCTTTCTGGGGGGCTTGCTGGGGGTGGCACAGACTATGCAGGGGCTTAGCCTTAAACTCACGTGGAATAATTTATTCAATAAGACCTTGGAATGAGGTCTCACCTGGGTTGAGGCAGATCTACAGCTATTTGTGTCTGAAACTGAATACAGAAAGGGGAATTTGAATGTAAAGAAACGTGCAGGAGTATATTTTAGAGACAATCTTGCAGGATTATTCTGGGGACAGTGTTTTCCATTCATGCTCAGGCTTGCTGCTGGACATTGTCCCCAGCTTGGCAAGCCCTTCTCAGAGGAAAATCAAACCGGTGGGAAAACTCACTTCAGCTTCCTTGGGGGAGACTCCCAGCCCTGTGGCTGGGTTTTCCTTCCAGTACTGGGAATTTCTGAGTAAAGGATGTTGGAGGATGCAGCTGGTAAGGGCAGGCAGCCACAGGCAGTGGCCCCGGGGTCCAGGCTGTCCTGTGGGAAATCTGCAACAAAACAGCCCAAGCCTTTGGTACCTGGTGGGTGACAGAGCTCGGGAGGGCTGGGTCCTCTGGGCGCAGCCTTGTTGGAGAGTTTGTTTAGGGAGCATAGGAATGCCCTGTTTCATCCAAAATCTGCTGTCACAGGACTGGGCTGAGAATTTCTGGTGCTGCAGGATTTTCCCATTGTGCAGTTCAATGTGTACAAGAACACAGAGAAACAGCTGCAGCAATGGAGAGAAAAGAAGCCAGAAAAAGAAAAAAAGGATAAAACACAGGAAAATATGAAAGTCAGAGAGCATGCATTTTTGGAAATATCTTTAAAAGATGTTGATTACTGCCAGAAAACTACTAAAATAAAATAACTTGTATTTTTTCCAATGTAAATTTCAGGGAAATATTTTGCTTGAATTCTTTTTCATGCTACAGTCAAAATTTTTCAATTCTGATTAAGCTTGTAATTTAACACACATCCAACTTTGTCTACAAAATTAAACTCCTTCAGGAGGCATTGCTGTGTACAAATCTTTAATGGTTTACAGTTTGTTGCAGTGTATATTTTTGTTTTCAAGGTTTCTGCACAGGAAAAAAATCAACCACAAAATAATAACAATAACAATAACAACAACAACAACAACAACAATAATAATAATAATAATAATAATAGGACTCACTGTTGATATTAAAACTGTTTTCTATTTCATTATTACACATCAATATTGTAAAATTTATTTCTAAGACAGCCATTTTATAATATCCACTTTATAAAATTCATAATCCAAAATGTTCTCCAGTGAAGCTGAACATTTGAGGAAATATATTTGGAAAGAATATTTAGCTTGTTTTCAAAACTGGTTACTTCCCCCTTTTCCCATCAATCATTCCTGTAAAAANTTTCCCAACAAACATTCCCAAAAAAAAAAAAAAAAAAACAAAAAAAAACCCAAACAAAAAAACAAAAAAAAAACCAACAAAAAAACCACCCCAAAACAACAACAACAACAAAAACCTCTAAAAGCAAACAAAGAAACAAAAAACCACCAACAAACAAACAACAACAAATCAAAAGTAAAAAATGAATCTCAATAAGAAATGAGAATATATGTTACATTGGAACCAGAAAAACTCTTGCCTGGTCTTTCTTGTCCCTGGAAAAATTGCTTCTGGAGTAGTTTTCTCTGGGAGTATTTATCTTGGATTCATTTTAAAAATTGGTTTAGTGGCAGAGGTGTTTTTGATATCTGCATATGTACTTCCAGTTAAACATGATGATTTGTATCTAGACAATAAAAGTTGTCTGAAATATGATGGAATTAAATCAATAAGTAATGACATGAAACAATGACACATAATGTTACGTTTTGTAGACTGACATCACCTCAGCTGTATCCTGGGGCCATCCATATCACATTGAAGGCTGATTTAATTTTTTGTATTATACTTATTTGGGAGCAGGAATAAAATTGCATTAACATGCCTTGAAAGTCATTTCCCCCTTCCTTCGCTCTCAAAATAAAGCAAATCCCAAACATGAAATGGGAGTCAGGGAGAAATGTTTTCCTACTGTTTGCCTGTATCTAGGAAATACAGACCAAGGCAGAGTGACTGGTCTGAAGGGGAAAAGCCTGAAGCTGAAGGCACAGGACATCACAGGGAATCTCACTGTGTCTGTGCTCATCTCTCTCACCCACAAATCTGCCAGGGATTGAGAGCTATCATTTATTTGGGTTGGATGTGTTGAGCTTTTGAAGACAAAACCTGGAGGGGGGGAAATACTGTCTTTGTGTGAGCAACTGGAGTATTAAACATCTGTGTGGAGCTGGAGGAAACGAAGCCTTATGGGATGGGCTGTGGTTGTCTGGGTTTGGTCCCAGCTCAGCAAACCATGAGGGCAGGAGGGAACCAGAGGTCTGGGCCCCATTTAGCCAATTAGTTGAGCACATGAGTCATCCAGACAAGGATCAGTTGGAAAAGGAGAAGGCAGAAGGGTCTTTGCTGGAGCCTTCCACCTTGAACAGAGCCTGCAGTTGTGCTCGGTACGGGCCAGCCCATTTGATCCCTGCAGTACATGCAAACCCCAGTTTCTACATGAGTACCACATGCAGCTTTTCTTGGACTGCATTTCCCCATCTACAGGGCATTTGTTATATATTTTAAGTCATTTTTGCTGCAGCAGCAGCAGTGAGAGTCACCTGTATGTGGCATTCACTGGAGAAAGGCTGAGGCGAGCGTACGTGTCCTCTAATGTGGTTTGTATAATTGATAATGAATGGAGGCACTGACCCCACAAACACCCATATGCAGGATCATTTTCATTATTTCACTGAGACTGTTGATTGGTGTTTTTGAATGTGCTCCTAATTAACCAACACACTAAAAAAAGAAGCTGAAAGCCGGGGCGGCTGGCTCAGCACGGCGGCAGCAGGAGCCGGTCCCCGCGGAGGCAGCCCCGAGCCGCCAAGGCCAGTACGGACACTCGGGGCTAGATGGGGTAAAACACCCAAACCGATTCACTCACAAAACTCAAAATGGCTTTGCTGAAAACTGTTTGGGTTACAGTAAAAAGCCATTCCTCTCTGGGGTTCTGAGACAGCTGGAACTTTTTTGAATTAACCCCCCCTTTTTTTTTTTTTCCCTTGCCAGAAGCAGACAGGCTGAGTGACACTGCTTCTTTGTGCAGAGGTCAGCTTTGATGGCTTCTTGTTTAAAAAACGTTTGTGAAAAAACATTTAGAATTATCAAATTATCCTTGGTGAAAATTTTCTAAATGAGAAGGCCTTAAATTTTGGGAAAAAAAGTAGTTTTTTAAAACAAATATGAGGGGAAGAAATAACACACAAAACTATAGATTATCAGAACAAACTTTGGTTGGAGTCACACCAGAGATGGTTTTTTTCAGATCTTTTCTTTGTGCAGCTGTGATTTTGATATTCCTTAAATATTGTTATTGTCTTTGCTACAGCAGAAAATTAGTTTGATTGGTCAGGACTTATCCAAGATTAAGACAGAGGTTTTTCCCCCTATTCCTTTCCATTAATCAGAAACTCTGTGTTATTGGTAGTTTTAAATTAATTCTATATATTTATTTTCATCACACCTAAAACTGTAAACTGTATTCAATATACAGTACAAACTGTATTCAAAATACAGTAAAACTGTACTCAAAGAGTTGTGCTAGTTTTTATTTTTCTGACAGCACCAGAATAATCTTGATTTTTCCAAGTGTAGAAAATAATTTTTGCCTTCCTTTTGTTTTGTTTGGGTTTTTTGCTAGTTTTTTGTCTTGTTTTGTTTTGTTTTTGTTGCAGCTAGCTGCAGTAAGCACAGGGCTGGCCTCAGCAGCTTTCAGCTCTCTAAGTTCAGGTGACACACCAGCCTCGAGCCAAACCTCTGTGTGCTGAAGGTGTGCAATCCCCTGTTACAAAGAGCTGGAATCCCCTTCCCTGCACTTCCCTCAGTACTTACCCTCAGCTCAGCCATTCTTTGCCTTTCTGCTTTTGAGACAAAAATAAAATGAGCACAAATGAGGAGCCCATGCTCTGGTTTTCGAGCAGGAAGGAGCAAAGCTTGAGAAAACTCGTTCTCTCGTTGCCTGTAAAGAATGTGAACCCGCTGGTCTGAGCACTGCGGTTAACTGCCTGTCTTTCCTAGTCTGCAACTGTCTAAAAATAACAAAGCAGTGATTAAAAAATATCAATCAATATATACTCTTTTAAACTACAGTTAGGAAGCGGTATTAAGACGGGGATAGATGAAAACATGGAGAAAAGCTTTGTTTCCCAGGGTCTTCCCTGTCTCAGCCAGAGGTAATTTTTGGGAAGTCATTATGTTTAGCAATTTTTCCCACTGTTGTGAGGTTTTAGGCACACATCAGGGCTCAACAGATTCCTCCTCTCTAGGTATTTATCTAAAATGTGTCTAGTTTGGGATGCCAGTGCTCGGTGTGGGTTAGATTGAGCCTGGGCTATCAGGCGTGTTGGACATAAATGTGCTGAAAGGCAGGGCTTGACCCCATATCTCCCCATGTAAGGTGACAAAGGGGAAAAAAGAGGAACAGGTGGGGATGGGGCTTGCTCAGGGTCATGGTAAGGAAGTGATCACAAGTGCAGTGAGCTGTGGCCAGGCCTCTGTGCGCTCTCCCTCTCCCAACTGACCTGGCTGTTTTCACAGGAGAGCCTGAGGAAGAAGAGGGGGTCTCCTCTGAGGTCAGGCTGGGGAAGGAGAGGAAAAAGGCCAGCAGGTCCTGAGGAGCCGTGATGTAACACAAGTCTTCTGAGAACTGCAGAGAAAAGGCAGCAAGTCTTCAGGCCGGTGGGGTTTGAGGGTGAGCAGTGTGGAGTACCTTGGGGTCCTGGTCCAGTGGAAGCCTGGTGGAGTTTGAGGGTGAGCAGTGTGGAGTACCTTGGGGTCCTGGTCCAGTGGAAGCCTGGTTTGGGCAGAGGAGAGCTGTTCTCAGTCAGGGGCTATACCCAGCTTGCCTGGCCCTGCACCAGTGGCATGCCCTGGAGGGTCTTACAGGGTCTGGAGATGGCACACCATGGGACTGCTGCTGAAATGGCAGTCCTATGGCATCCCATGGTGACACAGATGTGAACTGTGTGGTAACTATTGGGCTGTACCCAGAGCACTTCTTTCCTTCCTGCCAGGATTAAGGTCCAGGATGTTTTATATGCATTTACAGCTCTGTTGGGCTGTGTTCCACTGCCTCTGGAGGGACTCCTGCAACCACAGAGGGATGTATCCCAGGCACCCTGCCCACTGACATAGCCACTTGCAGGGACAAGTGAGAGAGCTGTGGCAGGGGCATTTCCCACTCACCCCCATTCACACAAAAATACCTGAAAAAGTCTGGCTTTCACTTTGGGATGGAGTGAAAACAAATGTTGTAACCTTATCAGTTGTTATGACAGGTCTGAAACTTGCCTTTGCTGTGGCTGATACCACATCCAGAGGCAGGAGGTGGGGTGTAGAGCAGAGTATGCTCTCTGAGGGGCAAGGCACCAGACATCTGTTGGTGTGCACACCACTGTTCCCATGCACTCTCCCTCCAGACTTGGTCCTTTGAAGATCTGAGGATTCGAGCATCTCACACACTGCAGGCAGAAGCCAGGCTTGCAGCAGTCAGGTGAGGGAATGCAGATTGCCTGCTGGGACCCCAGGGTGCACATTTGTGTGGCAGTTCCTGGGAAACACACCACAGCCGTGGCAGGTAAGGTGCAGAGACAGCAGAGACACCCCTGTAATGTTATCCAGAGGAAAGGATTTCCCAAGGGACCTTGTGGCCACAGACACTGCTAAAAGAAGTGAGGAGTGAAGAACTGTGTCCTGTTGCTGAACATCTCCTGCATCTCAGGAGCCGGTTTCTCTCCCTTCCCTCCCAACAAGTGGAATTGCAGGAGGTAACTCCAGCCTCACTCCCCTTCCTGGATGAAACCCCAACTGTTGCTGATGGCTTGGCCCGAACTGGCTCTGGTAGGATAAGAGGAGTGGAGAAAGATGGGGTGGGGGGTGATGGGATGAGTATTGCTTGGCACTTCTAGAGATGCTGCCCTGCATGGAACTCACCCCACGGCCCTTTTTTCCTTCCTTGTGTCCTGCCCCTCTCTTCAGTCTCAGAAACCTCCCTTAATTAGCCATTATTTTAAGGCCCTATGGGTGTTTCCTCTGGATGGGAGCCAGAGAACCACAAACCTCTCTGCAGCAGATGGAGAGGGACACTTGGCTGTCTGGTTTCCCCCATAGGATGGGGCTAGGGCAGGATAACCCTCACCACAAGTGCTCTGACGCACTTAGGGGTCAAAGCTATGGGCGTTTATCCCAAAATGCATGGCACTGCCCCTTCACAGGTGACTTTTGTGGACGATGACCCACAGAGCTGGCCAGAACAGCAGCACGTGAAACACTGCCCCGGTGACACCCTCTCAGGCCAGGGGTCAGCACCCACGGGGAGCTGGGCAAGCAGGCCTGGGTTGGACACCGTGTCCCTCTCCTCGGCCCTGCGCCGTGCGGGGGAAGCTGCCGGGAACATCCCTGCCCGCCCCGGGGCCGGCCGGGAGCGATCGGCGGGCACCGAGCTCCATCTAGGGGTCAGGGAGCGCCCGGCGAGCGCTCGGCCCGGCCCC
>WEIU01023838.1:104320-125194 GCA_013389925.1 Aegithalos caudatus | reverse complement strand
TGGGTCAGACTGGGAGCGCTGGGTGCTCGGTATGAAGGGTGGCCGAGCCCAGCCCCCAGCGCGTCAGCCTGCCCCTGAAGGGGACACGGAATCATTTAGATTGGAAAAGATCCCACCGATCATGGAGCCCAAATTAACCTAACAGTGCCAGGTCCTCTGCTAAACCATGTCCCTGAGCACCACAGCTACATGCTTTCTTCTTGAGAAAAGCCAGCCCTGAGAAATTCAAGGAGTGGAGTCCCCTCTGTTTAGTATTCCCCAGTGGGATTAGGAAGCCAGACTTTCCATAGGACATCCCATGTGCTGATGTTTCATGTGCTGGGTGAGTTGCAGCACGTTTGGGGCAGTGCCAGGGTGGGGTCTGTGATGTGTGCAGGGCCACTGCGGGGGTTGCAGCCACACCGAGAACATAAAGCTGAGGCCCTTGACTCTCTGAGCTCCAACGAGGCATGGAGAAAGGGGTCTGGCTCCATCCCTCTCCTGGCTGCACACCCCTCCCTCCTGGCTCACCAAGTGCAGTGAATACTGAGGACAAGCACCTGGGATTTTAGTGATGAACTTTGATCAAAACAGGTGGCTGCAACAGCTCTCTAGGACAGCCAAGAGGCTGCATGCATTCATCAAAAGAAAAAATATAAACCCATTAAACACTCAAGCAGATAAATAAGGAAGCAATGATTTTTTGTCTTTGTGACAAAGTCAGTAAAGCTCAAATAAACCACCTGTATTTTATCACATATTCATATGTTTAATGCTATTAAAACGAGAGTCTGGGGTGAGCTGCAGGAAATCAAAGCACTTAATGGTGCAGACACAAACCTTCTCTCCTCCCTCCCCAAAGGTGATTTGAACCAGTTTAAGCAAATGTCTTTGTCTCTTAAAATAATTATGTGGTTTAGAGGCACTTTTTCCTGGCTTGCATCAAATGACTTTAATGGGGTCTGCTTGTGTGTGTCTCTGTGTGTCAGTTTAACAAGTTATTGCTTTTTAAAGCTGCATTCATAGCCCAGTATTCACCAGAAAAGTAATTCTCTATGTGAAGGGATTATTTGTGTTTCACCACCACTTGGCATTTATTCCACAGAGCATTTACTAGTGAAATGGTGCCCAGAGGGCTCAGGCCAAAATGAGCTAAAAAGATATGTTGAAATTTGGGATAAACAGTCTCTGGATTGTCTATAAACTGTGAACTTTCTCTTCTTTGCCCAATAGGTTTTGTCTTCTCTGGTCCAGTCTTGGCCACTCTCTTGGCCCTCCTCAAGATCAGGCTGACCTCTGTCCTCCCTGCCTGTGTTCTCCTCATGGCCCCAAATGGGATTTCCCTGGGGCAGAGGAGAGCTGACAGCAGGCCCTGCCACACTGGGATGGGGATCTGAAGGTGGGTTCACACTGGCCAACACTTGAGTGGCCAATGTCCTGGATGAGTCCTCACAGGTGATCCTTCTCTCTTTGTCCAACAGAGACCTGCCAGTGCTGGGGAGAAAAGGGCTAGGAGGGCATGCAAGGAGCCAGACTCCATTTCCACCCCTACCCCAGCCACGGCTGGGCCAGACATTTGGGTGATGCTGAGACTGCTCGCTGATGTACAAAACAGAAAAGCTGTGAAGAGTCAGGAACAGCCCCAGTTTTTAGGAAAGGGGAAAGGTGAATGCACAGCCAACCTGCTGTAGTGCCTTGTTTCCTGCAGTGAGGAGAAAGCAGTAACACTGTGGGACAAAGCCCTGATGAGCCCTGCTTGGCACAGCCGTCAGTTCTGGTGGGGCTGCTGGGGAGCAGAGCACTGAGCCATGATCCTTGGGGAAGACACTTGTTGAGTGAGCTGCCTCATTTATTTCTTGTCCTGGAGGCACTGGGAATCTCCTAAGAAACTGAACTGTGCCACTGAAGCAGCTAATTTCTCCTCACAGGTGTATTTGGCTGCTTCAGGTAAGGGTAAAATGAAGTCTCACATGAATTATCAGTGCAGCTGGAGGATGGAGGGGGACAGTGGCAGCTCAGCAGGAACCAGCTTATTTCTTGGAGGAAAATATCACTAGTACATACAATGAGTGGGGCAAGAGAGAGGGCTCTGCAGTTAAAGAATCGGGCTGCTCATGGCACAAAGCAGGCTAAAAAAATGGTCTTTATCAGGGGAGATCAGCCCCTCTGGCTGATACAAGGGAAGAGATGGGCACTACCAAGTGGGGAGCCAGGAGGATGGATGAGATGGTGCTGTCTGCAGGATGCCCTTGTATAGCCACATCCTGCACCAGGGATCATGGAGCTGAGCTGGCTCCAAGAGCAGCATCAGGACAGCCTCCTCCACAGGATGCTAGTGCAAAGGCCAGTGGCTCTCTGGTGCTCTGTTGGCTGCTGCAGCTCATGGGAGACCCCTCATGTGCCTGCCAAAGAAGCCCAGGGAACATTATCCCTGCAGTAGGATTGAGTCACTCCACCAAAGCAGGCAGCAACATTGCCAGGAAATGTTCAGGGCTACAGTCAAGAAAGTCTGGGTTCTTTATCTATGCTAGGGCACTGGCTTTGGTTTGCAGGTCTCATCTTCCAGAACCACATGGCTTGGAGCCAAGTTTTGCTAGGTCTGCCCAGGTGGGGAAGTCATCCAGAAACAGAGGAAGGAATATGAAATGTTCCAGTGACTCATACAGGTGAGAGATTAATATGTTTTGTGTCCACAACAGATCATTTTAACTATTCATCTGACCTACTGGATCTCCCAGGCACAACATGTTTGACCCTTAGTTTGTGCTTCAGAGTCCTCCTTCTTGACTCATAGCAAATCTCCTAGAGGGATATCAATATTTGGCTAAAGGGGCCCTGATGGACAACCTATAGTTCAATCCTGAATTCATTGAGTCTTTTGTGTCTTTTCAAGGTTAAAGCAACAGCTTTCAGTGGAAGTAGGTTTTCTTGCCATGTATCTTAAATCTTTTCTGGAGGAAGAAATCAGATCAATTCTTACATCCTTTGTGTCTGCAATAGCTATAATTGTAAACATCTGCAGTATGTCCTGTTATAAAGCCACCAGGAAGGGTTATTGCCTTCTGTTGACAAAATAAGAACAAACCACTCCAGCCCCTTGTAAATGGTTTCTCCTGCTCCTGGCCTGTTGCTTGCTCATCCAACGCTCTGACAGAACCACCTTTGCCCTTAGGTGGTTATGAGAGAGCTGAACGTGTGAGTTTCCCAGGGGTGAAAACTCAACTCCTTTGCATTAGCCTGTTACTGGGGTTGTTCACTCACACTGGACTAGCAAACTGCATTTTTGGGAACCATGGGTAGTCCAGGTCTGCAACAGTACAGTGACAGAAATGTAAGTATAATGGGCCCATTAAGGCATTGTACTGGAATGGGCACAGCGAGACACATCGCTGCAGACTGGTTGCTGTAGGAAAATGTGTTAGTAGACTGAGTACATCCTGTCCTTTTCCCTCCCTTGTAAGCCCATTCCTCAGGTGGTCGTTCACTTACTTATTTCACAATTAAAGATTAATTCCTCAGTCTTCCCATCTAGGAACACAGAGCTCAGTCACCCAGGCACTGCCTGTCACCTGCAGCAGGGGAGTGCAGGGCTGAGGGAAGGGCCCTTCCCATGGAGGCTCTGATACTGAGGTGCAAATTATTAATTTTGCTGGTTTAAGGTAGGTTTTCTGAACATGCCAGCCTGGTTTAGGGAACCTACCTGCATGGCCAACCTGGCGTGGACACAAGCACCTGAACACCTCGAAGCATCACAACAAATGGGACATGGCATGAAACCTGGCCTCAATTTTTTTCTGGAGCTGGGCATTTGGCCATTTCCACATCCCATTGAGGAGTTTGTTCTGGGGCCCTGATGGTATCTGCCTGAATAAGTGGCTGCAGAGATCTGAGCCCCCTTTGCCCATGTCCTGGCCAGAGGGGGGGAATGCTGTGGGTTATACAGGTGGGGAAGCAACACTTGGACTGCAGAAATCCCAAATCAGTTAAGCAATACCCAGATTTACAGCAGAAAAAAGCCTTTGTCCCTACATTACATGGTGGCCTGCAAGCTGCTTGTTATGAGGATTTTCCAGGACAGTTCTGGTGCAGCTTTCCAGGGAACTGAGTGATGAGAGTCTGGTGGTAACAGCCAAGGTTCTCCTCATGCTCCAACCCTTACCTGAGGAATGCTCCAGCAGGGAGGGTCTGACCCTGTCCTTGGAGCACCAGCCTTGTCTCCCGATCCTTCTTTGCCGTGTTGTAACATATCCTTTCAGCAAAGTGGTGAGTTATCTTAATTTTGCAGACAGCAGCATTCAGGGATAAGGCAACTAATTTGGGAAATAATCCTGGCTGCCAATTCCCTGAGTGATTGGTGGGAGAGGCTTTGAAGCCTCACGCATGCTCCCTGCCATTCACTTGGACTCGAATTACCCTTTTATTTTACTTCCTCCTTGTTCTCATTGCCACACCACTCAAACTAAAATTATTCGCCTACAACCACAAACGCGGGGATATATCACCGGGAGTGCTGTAGGGCTGTCGCCATATATAATTCTCTGAGCTCAATATTTATAGAGCTACACACGGCACAAATCATACCCAGAAAGCCCATCGAGCTGGAGAGCTAGGTATAAACTCCAGAAATATCGCAAGCCATCGCTCACAGGAGACTGCCCAGCAGACCCGCTGGCTGTACATCAAGCTGTAATGCCATCTGAGTCCTCGCTTGGTGCTCCAGTGGATCAGAGGTCACTTCCAAGCTTTTCTTCCATAAATCCTGGGTGCTGGCTCTCAGCAAGGTTAGGGGCTGGGAGAACCCTGCTCTGAGTGCTCCCTCCTTCTGCTTGCTGACGCTGAGCTGTCCCAGCACTCTCTGTGAGCATTTATCTTTGGGGTCTTGTCCTCCCTTCTGCAGAAACCAGAGATGAGAGGGAGGAGGGTTGTACTGGATCTTACAGCTCCACTGTACAAGCTATGGGAGCTGACAGCTCCTCTGAAATGTCCTTTTGCTGGGCTTTGGGAGAGTCTTCTTCTCATCCCTCAGGGTCACATTCTCCCTCATGCCCCCATCCTGTGCAGGGCTGTGAATTTTCTCCAGATGCCCAGCTGGTTACAGGCATGCAGCAGCCTGCCTGCCTGCCTGCCTGCCCACATAGCAAAGCCACAGTCATCAGTCCTAGGATACTTCAGGTCCCTCTGTCACCTTCTCCTCTCCTCTTTTCCCCCTTTTCAAAGCCTCTCCCTGTCTTGGGTGGAGCTGATGCCTCGCTGGGGGTAAGGGAGTGGTTTCTAACCAGGACAGGCCCCAATGCAGTTCCAGACTTTTGCATTGCATGTAAAACCACTCCAAAGAGTGAAGAGCAGGTGAAATGAGTGCTCTGCAGATGCAGACTAATCCTTCCCCAGCTCTTCCCACCCTGGCAGCTTCCACCCAAAGGGTACCACAACAGGTGTAGAAGATCCAGATGAAACCCAATGCAATGAGCAGGTAAAGTCTCTCTGAAGCAGGGCACCAGTGGAGTGGTGCTTTATGGACAAAGAAGTGCTGGGGTTTTGCCTGAGAAATCACCAGCCAGACAATTAATTTTATTTCTAAGCTGCATATGATGGACTTGAGCTAACCAGTCTCTGGTTCTTCCCTCTCCCCCAGCAGCGTGGCAGACAGACTCTGACATTTAAGCAAACTAAAACCCAACCCTAAGCATTAAGTAAAACTCCCAGTGTGATGGGTTCATGGCTTGCAGCAACATCTCAGCAGGGGCGTGTTAAAGCTGGTCTCCAGCAAGTGGAAGAATGAAGCTCTGCAAAACCCTGATGAGGCAAAGCTCCTAAAATAACAATTGAATTAAACTTAATTCATTTTCACTTAATATCCTTATAGTGCCTTTAGCAAACGAGGCTGTTATTATTTTGAGGAGGAAAATGAAGAGGTGCAGTCTGGATGGAATTCACATCTCCTTACTGAAAGAAAGAAAACTTTGGTGGAAATAAAAACAGCCATGGGAAGAAATGCAGAAAGTTCAAATGCTCCATTTTGGATTAAACACCCCCAAACCCATCCGTCCTCATGTTGTTCAAGATATGCCCCAAACTCAAGAGTGTGGTGTAACCCCCTTTTTTTTTTTTTTTTTTTTTTTTTTTTTTTTTTTTTTTTTCCCCAGGTGCTGGAGATTTTCGGTCTTCGCCAGGGTCACATCCAGCATCTGTGGCAGGTTGGCCAGGTCCTTCCTTCCCTCTTCTTCTCTTGCTCAAAGTTTTTGAGCTTTTCTGCAACATTTGAACCCCAAATTCCCCCTTCTTGCTCTGCCCCTCACTAGCATTGTCTGCAGTGTTTAAAGCACTGTTCTCACTTTTGTTTCCACAATGTGTCAGTGTGAGCCTTTCCCTGGGGAAGGCTGAGCTAACGTCATGATTCTGGCCCTGACTCAGTGGGGAAAGCAAGCACAAGCTCAGGGTAGCCCTGTCCCATGTCAGCCCTGGACACTCCCTATTCATAGGACAACCTTTGTCCACATGCCTTATTTCTAGCCATGTCTCCTGTTTGCTTGTGCCCACCCTTATTTCTACTGGGGGTGGGATTTGGCAAACCCCTGACCACCAGAAGTGTCTCTCTGTTGGGGTTGCAGAATACCATCCCAGAAAGGATGTCTTGCAGCTCTTCCCCTCAGACATCCTAGCAAAGAGGGATGATTCCTCATGATTCCACTCTCCAAAGAGGGACGGTCAACTGAAGCAAGGAGGAAATTAAGCCAAGGAGCCATCCCAACCTTGCCCCACAGAATTCCTTGCTCACAAACCTCCGGCTCTGCTAACCAGAGGGAGCAAAGGCTGCTCTGAAATGGCCATGCAGGCACTGAACTACACTTCCCAGTAGGCCACAGAGCAAGGGCCCTCCTGGTATGGAAAAACCTCCCTTTGACTTGCTCATGCTCCCTAAGGTTGGGGACATCTGGGGGATTTTAGGATTTCAAGGCTAGACAGCCGTTGTTCATTGCTGCGTAAGCAGCAGCAACAGCAGGCATTACAGCAAAATTAATTTCCATTCTGAATGCAGCTCTCCTGTGTCACTACTGCCTTTACAGTTTTCTTCCTGGAGCTTGAGAAAATAGCCCAGACAGGCTTTGCAAGGTCGCCTCACCCTCTGTCTTGCTTGGAGGCAGGCTCTGCTCCAACTAATCCTCTCCTGACAGACCTTTTTGTCTCCCTTACTCACAGAAACCTTTCCCCACCTGCTTTGGTTAGGGCAGCAGCTTATTAACTCTAAGAAAAAGGAGAATAAACTTTCTTATTAAGACACAGCTTTTCAAAACTCTCTGTTCTTCCCATCAATTAGAACTGGATAATTTTGGGCTCATGCTAAGGAAACGGAATGAGAAGGTCCCTGAGACAATGAGCACCCATCCCTCATGGCTGCATCCCCTCTGCTGCCAACAGATGCTGCTGCTGCTCTCTCTTGCTGCCAGGCAAGGACAAGCAATATTCAGAGCCTGTGTCTGCAGCAGGGACAAGATATCTTCACTGTGAGATTTTCAATAATCTGAAAAGTTAGCACATACCCGTCATCTATTTCTCTGTACCTTCCTGCTGCTAGCAAACCACACCTTCTGACTCTGATAGATTTTCAGAGCTATTCCAACAAAATCCAGCTTTACCTTCAAAAGCAAGGATTAATGGGAAAACAATAGCAGTCATGGTGGAATACTTAATCAAAATCAGATCACTAGGGTTTTGTTTTTTTAGAGCATTGAAGATGAATATGAGATGAACTCCACCATGTCTGGGGCTGGTGTGAGATATTTGCCTTCTGTATCACTGGCAAAGAAATGGATTTTTTTTTTAAATTTTTTTTTTTAATCACTCTTCCTTTGAAGGGAGATTCCTGCCTTGTTTGAGAGCCAAGGCCTGGCAAAAAAATGAAGGTCTAGGTATGCATTGGTCAGAGGTTGTGAATGGATTCCTGTGCCCAGCATGTGGCAGACCCACACCCATTAGGAAGCTGTGTGGAAAGCCCCTGGTTCTGTCCTGGCAGGGTGAGCACCCGAGGGGCACAGAGCTCACACTGCATGCTATGCCTGAGCAGGGCTTCTCCTGACCAAGTCCTGGGGGCTCTCAGGGCCCCAAGACACCAAGAGGGCCCCACAAGCTGCCTCTGCCAGGACACTGAGCACCTTTCAGGAAGAACTGCTGAGTTCTTGTGCCTTGCTTTGGGGACACCAGCTAAGAGAGGAGCAAGGCTCAGCCTGTGCTGTGCATGCAGCCTCCAGCCACGTTTGCAGGCCATGGAATACCTGCCCTGTTCCCCCTCCCCCCAAACATTTCCTGTCCAAACCCTTTCTTTCCAGCCATGTCTCTGGAACATAATTCTCATCCTCCCTGCTGTTGAGAGGAGCCTAGAGAAGGTACCAAAAGCAAGGCTGCAACACAGTACAAAGAGGATACAAGGGCTGGGAAATTTCCTCTGGAGTTCTTAGCACTCCTTCAACTTTCTAACCACCAAACCCACTGCAAGAGGGTTTTGAGGGGAAGACTTGTCATCACTCCAAAGAGAAGTGCTTCAGAGCCCAGCCCTAAATGTCTCACCCAGGCATCAGTTTAATGAAATAGGAGGTCCTGGTGTCAGAACCAAGATACCAGTTGATTATTAACTCTTCTCACTTTGAGGTGATCCTGTCTGTGTCTTTACACCTTGAAGTGCTAATTATTATTTTGCTTTCTCTTGTTCATGGATAAAATAGGGCAGATTTTCTCTCCCCTTGGCCATGGTTTCTATACCCTGGGCTGGACAGAGCACAAAGGATGAAGGCAGAAGTTGTTTTGCAAATTTGCCCATGGGTACTGTGGCTAATTCCTCCTACAGGGCAAAGCAAGAGACAAGGAAGAGAAATTAAAGCTATTAGTATCAAACAGTTAAGGGCTGTGGCTGAATTAGATGAAAAATAAATGGTACTAATTGGGAAAAACATTACCAGATCATAAAATAATAGCTTTTTAAGAAATAAAAAATAGAAGCTAATTACAGGCTCTGTGACTTTGGCTTTATGTTGGTACTTGTGCTGATGGACTTGGAAGTTGCTTGACTGCTCCAGTTCATTTTGGTGTGCAGGAAAGCACTGATGGATGAGGGGGATGCAGGAGTAGCAGCCAGGGATTTTTTTGCTTTGTCATTGAATCATAACATAATTCACATTGGAAGTGACCTCGGGAAGTCTCTGATGGAGCTCTCTCTCTGAGGAGCAGGGCTCACTGCTGCTAGGGCAGGTTTCTAAGTTCAATAAACCTTTGAGTGTTGACATGGTTAGTGACTTCAAAGTTGGATCTCTGGTCCTATATTTGACTATCCTTCATGTGGAAAGTTTCTTTCTCCTGTAAGCAATCAGTTTTCTTTGATGCAGCTTGTCTGTCACTCCTTGTGTCTGTTGGCCTTTTTTCTTTCCCAATACCGCAGGAAGAGTCTGGCACCATCTTCCCTAACACTCCACCAAGCATCCCTGGCGTGGATAAGGGTGTCTGTGCAAAAGATGTGCAAGCACAGGACACCGGGGGGAGCTGTCAGCATGAGCATAAAGGAACATGACTTGTGATACTCCCTAATCTCCAGGCGTAAATACACAAACAAGAAAGAACAACAAAAACAAACAATCAACCTGCTGTAAAGCATTATATTTTCCTTCAAATTATTATCAATTTTCTGAAAACACTCATGAGAAGTAAAGGGGTTGTAATACTCATTTGTGTGTTCTAGAGGCAGGGCTAATACCTGGAGGGCAATTGCTGCCCATAAAAGTGAGAGCAGAAAATAACCTGGGGAGTGCCCACCAGTACATATGTAGTACTTCATGCTGTCAGCTCTGCCAGCCTCAGAGCAGGGCACAGAGGATCCCATGAGCAGTGAAGGGGGGACACTGTCTCACACAGCCGGCAAGTTTGGGACAGGACATGTACAAGGATGGGCTCATTCCAGGTGTTTTTCCCTGTCAGCTGACAGGCAGTGACCTAGGGACTCTGCAACCCTCCGGGTCCTGGGGATGAAGCAGGAGGCAGGAGAGTTCCTGCTAGAGGAAAGGAGCTGTATGGACACAGCAGGGAGTGCTCCGAAGATCAGTTCCCGATGGCAGCAGGATTTGAAACATCCAAGGACTGAATTTACTTGTCATGTCTCTAGTCACATTTTGGCTGAAATTCAATGAGACATTTAAATTTGGGAGGACAGGGACTCAGGAGCATGCACAAGATCGACTAGGCTTGCTTTTGTGTCACCCCAATGTTTCTGAGACATGTCTGATCACGTCTAACCCCGTGCCGGGTTTTCACCTTCCATCCTCTCCCCGAGATCTGTGGCACTGGTGTCACTGTGTTTTAAGCGGCAATCCTCTCCAAAGTGACTGTGAACCAGGGGATGGGTTTCACTCTCCAGACGGCTTTACTGTGATAGTAATTCCCTTCAGACTACATCACTGTGCCTCCTGCTTCCTCATGTCCTGGGGGTACAGTATGCTTCTTCCACACGGTGATGTTAGTAACGTCACAAGCCCTAAAAAGTACGATTTGGTTTCCCTGTGGGATGTGAAGTGGCTGCTCACCTCACAGAAAAAGGAATGCCGTGGGGGTTTTGCTCACGAAACCCTTCCTCTTTTCACCCTTTAACTTTCAGAAGGGCTTTTCCCCTTACTAAAACCGCTTGGCCGGAGGCAGCTCGCCGTGCCCGTGTTTTGGGGCCGGGTGGCGGTGCCGCCTGCAGAGGTCCCCCTCGCCTAAGCTTTGAGCGCTCCGGCGGCGGCCGCGGGAAGCGGATCCCCCTCCCAGCCCTCGTCCCGGCTCCTGCTCCTCCGTCCGGGCCAGAGCGGCACTGCCGTGCCACGGGCGCGTCCTAAGGATGTGCTGAGGAGAGCTTGGAGAAGCGATGGCCTCGAAGTGGGACCCCGGGAAGGAAGGGGAATTAACAGCCCGGCTAATACACCGTAACTGGGGGCAGCAGGAATTTTTGGGTGTCCTGCGACTCTCCCTGCCCTTCGGAGGAGTCACCTGGTGCGGGACAGAGACACTTTGGACCTTGCCGACAGCAGAGGCCTACAGGCTTGACACTACTGAGGAAAGGGGCAATGGGACATGGCAGCCCATCCCTCCTTTCCAGCTGCTACTGGATCCAGTTTTTGCTTCTGTGATGGATTTGGAACTCTCCAGTTTGAGCCCATGTCAGTAGTGTGGCGGCTCCATCTTTGGCAGTGCATGGGATTTTGGGAAGCAACGAGTGCTGCACGAAAAGGTAATAATTCCTGGAGACACACCAGAGAAAACAAAAGAGGGGTGTTCCCTCCTGTGCCCAGTGGCAGCTAAAAGCAGGGACCCCCACACCTGGCCAAGGCTGTACGCCTGCAGGGTACATGCTGCATCCCCTGGCCTCGCTGCAAAGCCAGACCAGGCAAGGCAGGGGGGTGCAGGGTGCCCACCACAGCTTCTCTGGTTATGGTCACAGGCCTCCCCTCACCCTCAGTGCGTGGGCCATGGTTAACCCTGCCCTGACCAGGTGCTGGAGCACTTGGGTTTGATGTTGAGGTTTGGGAATGGAGACAGTGCTGCTCATCTGCCTAATCCACTGCTTCAAAATAATATTAATATTAATATTAATATTAATATTAATAATAGTATTTGTAGTAGTAGTCGTAGTCATAGTCATAGTTGGGGATGAGATGATCCATTCACCCATGTGGCAGCACCTGAAATTTTTACTGTTGGACCTAGGACATGAGGTGCCAACACCCATAAACTCCTGTGTGTGGGCCAGCACTTACAGATAACTGGCCTCTCCACAGCCAGCAACACTTGAGCTCACAGTCACATCACTTTTCCACCAAATAACACGTTCCTGTTCCCAAATAATTGAACTTTTTTTTTTTTTTTTNAAAATTGAATTTTTTTTTTTTTTTTTTTTTTTTTTTTAAGCAAAAGGAGAATAGCAGCCAGCTACTAGTGTAAAGAACAGAGGAAAGGGTGTGAAAGAAGAAAGACCCTGTGAAAGGGTCCTCTGAGGGAGCTGGCATAGGCTCCAGTTTTCTGTGATGACATGTTCTGTGGTCTCCTGTTCCCACTGGTCTGAACTCTGAGCAAGGTGTGAATCCATTCCAAGGGAAAAGTTATTTCCATAATAAATGGACTGAAGGGAGATGAGAGGAATATTGGCTTTGTCAGGAAATGACAGATCAGAAGTGATATATTGGAATAATTTCAGCATCTTGGAAAACTCCAGTTTGGCTGTAATATTAATGTTTTTGAAGATAAGGAACACTTGTGCAATAAACTCGCGTTCATTCAGTGTGGCCTTGGCATTGCTTTGGGCTATGAAACCATCATGGACCCTCTGCACTGAATGCCCTCAACTCCCTGAATGTCCATGCTTGGCTGCCCTGAAGGTTTTTCCAGAGGTGGATTAGTGGGTGTGCGAGAACGGAGGAGCGTGGCTGGTACTGGTGAGGCCGTGCCTGCTGGGGGTGGCGTGGAGGGGACAGCCGGGTCCTTGGGGGGGATGTTTGCACATTGGGGCACCATTCAGAGCACTTCTCATCCTGGGGGTTATGGCCCCGGTGAAGCCAACCCTGCCCTTTGCCCGTGCCGCTCTGCGTGCTCCCTTTGCAGCCCAGGCACCCCAGAGCTCATGGGGAATCCCCGGCAGCCGGGACAAGGGTGAGCCCCAGGGGCACAGCGGGAGGGAGCAGTCACCCCTCCTGTGCCAGGGGAGAGGGGCACAGGCATTCCCTGCCTTCCAGGCCGCTGTGCCTGCCTGCACGCCCTCACGGCGAGGTTTGCTCTGGGTTCGGGGCGAGGGGGAGGTGTGGGATGCCGTGGAGCAGCAGCCACTCTCCCCAGCAGTCAGGACTCCTCAGAGCATGGGGGGCTTTGCTGCGGCCTCGGAGGTTCCTGCATCCCTCTGAGGGACCCCCACCAAGTCGGGGAAAGTCCCCCCCCACCATCCATGGGCCCGCTGAACCTGGGGAGGGCCTGGGGGGCTTCAGGGGCTCCCCCGGACGCCGGACTTTTCACGTGTGGAATCCCTGCTCCCTTCCTTGTGACCACTCGGTTGCCCCTGCCCGCGGAGCCGTCCCTGGTGGGGGGGGTTAGGAGGCAGTGGGGAAACCACTGTCTTGTTCGGGAAATGGGAGACAGGGGTTGGGAAGGAGGGAGAAAGGCTTTTGCCAGAGGAAATCGATACCCCGTGAAAAGTAATTATTGAAGCATAAATTTATCATAAGGGTGATCACCAATAAAACATCTCTTGGCGACGTTTTAATTTAAAATCAAATTCGAAAAGGCCCCCCTCCCCTTTCAAAAAAAAAAAAATCCTTAACAAGCAGAAAAATAACTGCAGCCCTTGGAACACTTCATTATACGTTCAAAGAGAGCTCCATCATCTTCGCACCGACGCCGGGCTCTGCTCTTCTGATGGATCCAATGCAGCTGATTTATGGAAATGACTTGCAAATCCATAAATGTAGTTTGCAGTGACAGCCGTGCATATCACTAGTAATTCCTTTAAACTATGCAAAGAAAAATGATTCATATCTGGTTGGACCCTGCCTTTTCCAAGGGTCGCCACTCCTGAGTCTTGATGTGTTTGTCTGTATTGGTTTCCCTCTCGATTTTTTTTTTTTAACTCCGTGATGGATGAGGCTGAGATGCTAACACTGAAACCCTGGACCCCGAGACGGCCAGCGAGGGAAGAGTTAAGCCTGTGGGAAGGCGGTTTCGCCCTCCTTCCCCACGGACACGCGTGGGTCGGACGTGACACACATTGCCACGCTCGGTGTCGTGTCCCCCCTGCTTTTCTCTGCAACCCCTCGGGTTTCAGCCCCGGGTTCCGAAAGCTTAATTGTGTTAATTAATTAGTCCTCCATGTGTGCTTGCCGGGTGACTCCGGGGCGGATGCAGAGGGATCGGGGAGGTGCAGCCCGGAGGGATGCGTGTCCCTGCCTCAGTTTCCCCACCTGCCAGAGGGGCGTGGCGGGGACAGCCGGGCCGGGCCATGCTGCTGCATCCCCACTCTGAGGACACCCCCGAGTGCCCCTCCCTGGGGCTCCCGGTTCTCTCCTCCTCGCAAACCCCAGCAGAGAGGGCTGGGCCCGCACACGTCGGGCAACGATGGAGCAAAAATAGCGGTTCTCGGAATTTCTTCATTGTTTTTCGCTGTTATCCCAGGAATCACCACACCTCCTTCCCCATTTGTATCCCTAAAGATCATCCTCCAGCAGTATCTCTGATAATGCATTTATTAGGCTTCATGATGCAATAACCACAAGCAGCCAGAAAATGTAGCATATTTCCACATTATCATCCAATTTCCCTTCCCGGGTATTTAGTTCAACTCTTTAACACCAGCCACATAATTAGAATTTGGATTTCCATTAATTTTCCTTGGGCCTGCAACCATTTTAAGATCACAGTGGTAATTAACGTGATACATCACTAATTTCACCAAGCACAATCTAAGCAGGCGCTCCCCCTCCTTCTCGGGGCCAAGGCTGGGGGGGATGGTAAGGGGGATGTCGGGGGTCGGGGTGGTCCGGGGCCCCTGCCAGGGTGATCCTGTCCCCTGTCCCCGCCCCAGCCCCGCCGAGGAGCGGAGCGTGTCGTGTCGCAGCCCGGCCCCGCCGCATCCTCCGCGATCGCTACGGAAAAATACACTTTTCTTTCCAGTAAATTTAACAATTAAAAATATTTATCGGTAGCAGATTTACGTTGTTGTGTCTCCAGTCTTGGGGCATATTGGTAGACTATTAAGACTAATTAGCATCCTTTCTGCATGCAGATTTACTAAGCTGATTGCGGTATAACTCATCCCTAAAAGCCCCTATCCCTTCACATTTGCAGAATGTAGCTGAAGGCAAGGCCCTTTCGTCTTTCTCCGAGCTTGCAAGCAGCTCACGTTAGCCGGGCCTTTTGCTAAGTAAACTTTAAAAATGTGAAGCAATAACAATTTGAGTTAGAAGCTTGCAAAGTACTAAAATGGAAATATTACCTCGGGAGCTTGCACAGGAAGAATCTGGGAGGAAACAAGAAGCTTAAATGTATAGAAGCACGCAGAAGATACAGGCTGTATATTCTCAGCATTAAACCCAGGGCTGTTATTTTCTTAAATATATTTGGAAATAAACAAAGGGATTTCGTACGTGCCTGGGTGGCTGCGTGTTCCCGAAGCCAAACAGCACCGAGGAGAGAAGGGAGAGAGGGAGGGAAAGAGAGAAAACGAAGAGTTACAGAAAGTTTGCAAGATGCAGTTGCAGGGAACAGTTGTTCGTCTTTTCCTTCCTCCTCTGCATTTCGGATCTGTTAAAGGCGCGGAATCAGCAGAGTGCTCTGCTGCGCAGCCCCTCAAATACAACGGGAGGGGAGATTCGTAGCATCCTTTATGCCTTACCTGGCATTTAAAATATTTAAAGCGTCGCAGAAGGCTCTGTGAGGCTCTTTCAAGGTGTGGAAAGTATCGGCCCTTATGCTTTTAGAAAGCATACACTGCTGGTTTATTATTAACACACTGGGAAGTACATAAGCCCCACAACTTTATTCTCTTTGATGAGCCTGGAAGAGCACGTTGGCCCTGAAGGGTTTTGTTCATTAAAGATGTAGGCTGTAGGAATATTGTCTCATTAATTATCTGTTTTTAATTACACTGTTACCCTTTGAATCCATATATTTGTATGGGGGGGCGGTGTGGAAAAGTTGCTATAGCCAGACTCTCACAATCCACAGCGAGGGCGTGTCGAGGTTTAAGGCTTAAGGAGCAGCAAAAACTCGGACAGGGAGTGCGGGAGTTGCAGGGATGCTCCTGCTGGAAGGACAGACGGACGGACGGACGCAGGGGTGGGGAGGAAGCGAGGTCTCCGCGCGTGTAGAGCTGCGCGCACACCACGAAATATTTGTTTTCCCGTGTCCGTTCGCAGCCGCCTCTCGGCTGCCGGCCGTCTCCTGAGATGGGCCAGTACCGAGTGGGATGTGCAGTGGGGAAAGAGGAGAGCTGCGTCGGGCAGGCTCAGGGCGCGTCCCCCTCCGTGAGATGTAACCCTCCGGACACCTCCCCAGTTCCCACATCATTATCTTTCCTCAGCGCAGAGCGAGCCGGAGCCTCTCCAATTAATTTTATTTTCCTGTTAATTTGCTCGCCATTTAGGAAGAGCAGCTCTATGGCCCGCTCCCTTACACCGAGCAAGAAATACAACATTTCTCACCCCGTCGAGGCCGGGCGGCGGCAGCCGTGGATGCTCCTCCCGGACTGGGCATCACCCGGAGGGGCCGCGGGCGTCGGTGCCATCGGGGCGCTTTGTCATTAATTACCCGGCGCTAAATTGTGCCGTTTTCCCTTTAAATCCCAGACATGTTGACAGGACACATTAAAGTGCAGCCTTCTCAGGCTGAGAACATCATAAAAACCGGACAGGCAATTTCTGTTTGCACCAAATAGCCAGGGTAGCGCGTTCTGCATCTTTGATTTTAATGCACTAACTGGCAGCTAAGCAGTGAGGGGAGCACAGAGGTGGGGAGAGAGGGGACTCGAGATGGAAAACCTGGGGAGGAAGCAGAGGTTAGCGATTTTTTTTTTTTTTTCCCTTCTCTCCTGCAAGCCCTGCCCTGCCTCGGCCCCCTCCCATCTCCAAATCCATCGCACCAACTGAATTATCAACTAGAATTTGATTAATATGCAAATCTGAGGCAAACAGCTCCATATAATTCTTTCAGTGGAGAGTAATTAATCAACAGTTAAAGCAAATTAATACATATATCAATTTTGTCAGGAACATGCTTAGTTCAATAGCCCGTAAAATTGAAGTTTGAAGTATTAAGGGGCTCTACAGAAACGTTATGACTAAAACTTTCAAATTGATCCTATTTAGTAATCAATCAGGCTCTCCCCTCGGGTTAATCTGTCTAATTTTTCATCTCAAATCATACACTTTAGTGACATGCCATCTAGCAAACAGTCGATAAAAAGTTAACAAAAATGATAACGACTCAACACACGGTGGTTCCTGCGTGTGAGCGGGTGGACGCGGGTGGGTGTGCGGCCCCACGGAGGCCCCACCACCCAGCCGCCGCCGTCGTTGCCATCCCGGCAAAACCATATTTTGCCGAGCTGCTCATTAAATATGCAATTATTTTCTCTCCTCTCCCCGTTTGCTTCGCCCTCCCTCAGCCCAAGTGGGCTGATTTAACACCGGCCGGGCGCTTCGGTGCGCGACTCCGCGGTGTCCGCTCCGAACCGTGTGGGGATCCCGCTCCGCCCCGGGCAAGGGGAGCGAAGCCCCCGCTCCTGATGCCTCGGCTCCTCCCGTGCCCAGCGGGCAGCGCTCGGACTCTTCCTCCGCAGGGCGTGGGGAATAAAAATTGAAAGTGCGGTGAAGATGTGCGGTTTGCAGCCGTGGGGGTGGAGGTGTGGACACAGCCTCACACGTGTTACCGGCGCGGGCTCTACACGCTTCACACCCCTCGCACCCCCCGGCCCGGCTCCGGCTCCGCGGAGCGATGCGTTCGGCGAGCAGAGCCGCGGAGGCGGCGCGGCGCCACGGGCAAGGGGCCGAGCAGGGGCCGGGGTAGGGGCTGAGGACCGGAGCGCTCCGGCAGAGGACTCCCGGCAGCGGACAGCCCCTGGGCATCCCTCTCTCCGTCGCCCCTCTCTGCTATGGGATCAAGCGGCGCGTTCTGGGAGGGCCCCCTCGAGGGCTCTGCTCCGACGGCCACTTGCCTTCGGTGGGATGGCTAATGAGGTCACCGTGAGCCTCGATGACGTCATACCTTCTGCTGCCGCCTCCGCGTTTGACGGGCACGACAGGGCTGCGCACAATTCCCCCGGGGGCCTGAGTCCCTTCCTCCAGCACTGAAGATATCCCCCTAGGGAAACCAGGCCCAGGATGGGGACAGGTGGAGGAAAAACGCCCTCTGGTTCAGGCTCAGCCCCGCCACACAGCCTGAGGGAAGATTTCCCGCTGTGTTCCCCAGCCGGCTCACCTGGACGGGGAGGGCGAAGGGCCTCGGTGCGCACGTCGAAAATTCCGCCTCTCGCTGCAGAAGAGACACCCAGACCCTACGGACACCCCAGGGGTGCCAGCCCAGCCCGTCGGGGCGGATGGACCCTCCAGGTCCCCCGGGACAACGGGGAGCCCGGCAGGGGGTGGGGACAGGAGTAGTCCGGGGAGGCTTCCCCGCTTTGACCCACTCCTCCCCCGGGGAGACACCGGAGTTCAAGAAGGCTGAAGGGTGTCCTCGGTCTGGCGTCTCGGAGGAGGACGCTCACGGCCGTGGGGCTGAAAGCAGCGAGCGCGGCCCCACCGATATCACGGCGCAGGGAGCTCTCCGTTTCCAAGCGGCACCGACCCTGCCCGGGCTGCCCCAGGGCGCCCCAGGGCGCCCGTCTCTTCGCTCGGGCACAGGAGGGGGCCCGGTGTCCCCAGCGTTCCCCAGAGTGCCGCAGAGCCGAGAGAGCGAACATGGGCCTTGCCCCGGGGCCGAAAGCCGCTGGGGCAGGGAGTGCGGAGTCCGTGTGGGCACGGCAGGCAGGCAAAGTGCGGATGCCCCACCGGACCCGCTGCCGAAGATCCGGGGACGCTGGGAGGCCAAGAGCTGCTGGGACGCGCGGCGCTGCCCGACAGCTTTTCCGCGTGTCGCGACACAAGGCAGCCGTCGCGATACGACCGCTAATGTTTGGTGTTACCAGAGGGACGGGCGGGAGAGACGGTGTGACATGCGGAGGAAATGAGGAGAGCCCTGTGTCACCTCCGTCCCTCGGGCTGGCGGTCCCCTGTGTACCCCGGGCTGGGGATGGGCGGGCAGCGGCCCTGCACAGGGCCCTTTCCGGGCAGCGGAGGAGACAGACTGCGATTCCTGCCCCAACCCCAGAATCGGGAAGAAAAAGCCTTTCCTTTCAGCAGAGACTCATGCATCAAACTTCAATTTTCCGGACGATTGAATTAGTGATTTTTTTTCTCCTGAACTAAAATACACTTAAGTCTTTGGGATTAATTACCACGTTCTGGTCCCTCAGACTGTAGTATTAGTTATCGTTGCCATATTCGACATCAGCTCTGACACCTCATAAAATAAGGAACTGAATTTCACTGACTCAACCTGCTTCAACCCTGTTGGATAATTCAGAAGGGGGCTTTATTCTCCGTCTGGGAGCCCTGTGTGAAGTGAACAAGATCAAATATGGATCTTCTCCACCCCCCTCAGAAAAAAAAAAGAAAAAAAAAGAAAAAAAAAAGAAAAAAGAAAAAAGAAAAAAAAAAAAACTTAACTCCCCCCCGCAAACACTAAACAGTGGCTTTTCCAAGCAGACAACACCCCCCACCGCTTCCTCCCTCCTGCTCCCTTCACACCTCCAAACGAAATCTAATGCAGTGTCAAGTTTGGGGATGAAGGATGGGTATGGCAGGGGCGGGAGGATGGGCGGGAGGCGGGGGGGACACGCAGGAGGGCATGTCCGGCTCCCGCATCTGAGAAATGGGGTTCCTGCCGGGGAGGGAACAGCGGTGGTCGAGGTGCGGGCTGGACCGAGACCCTCAGGAGTCGCCACTCCCGCCCTGCTCCTGCCCCTGCCCGCGCCCGGTGCCCGCGGTCCCCCAGCACCTGCCCCGACGCAGGGGACACGGGGCAGGGCAGCCCCCGACGGGGCGGGTGCTGAGGGACCTTCGGGCCTCCAGCTCGCTGTCGCAACGCGCTTCCCTGTTCCCCCACACCCTTTTGCCAATTGCTAGTTTTCATCTCTCCGGGCTAGCACCTGGGGTGTTTAAGCGGATGGACACCTTTATTTTTCCTGTCGGGAATCACCTGGGAAAGGCCCGTCTCTCCCCGTGCCCACCTTTTCACAGGGAGAACAGCGGTGAGCCGGTGCCCAGGGCACGGAGCCCCGCGCTGGGGGTGAGAAGCTCCGAAACGCCGCGGGTTTGCCCGGAGTAGGAAACGGGACGGACTCTGCCCCCCGCTTGTGTATCCCACAGGTAGTACTGGGGGCAGGCTGAGGGCCAGACAAGGGGACCGCTGCCCCGGGTGTCCCCGGCCAGGGAATTCCAGCTGGGGGTCACGGCCCAGCTTCCTCCTTCCCCGGGGCAGCACTGGATTCGGACCGGAGCGGCCGGCGGCCCCTGGGTCGGCGAGGCAGATTGGGAGATCCCTAATTTGGGGTAAATCTGGGGACCGGGGGCCGGCGGGAGGGGTTCCATGCCGCGTCTATGGCAGCAGCCTTCCTAATGGGCCGGGAAGGGCTGCGGCTGGGTCAGCCCAGAGGGCACGATTCAGCGCTGTCACCGCGTCCCTATTGCTGCTGCGGGGGGAAAAACCCAAATCAACCGACAAAGAAACAACAGTCCCACTTCCACACCCACCCACCACCCCCGAAAATGAAAAGATAAACCAGGAAAAAAAACCCCAGCAAAACAAAACAAACAAACCGCTGAAAAAAAAAAACCAAAAAAACCCCAAAAAACCAAAAAAAACCCAAACAAACAAAAAAACACAAACAAACAAACAAAAAACAACCCAAACCGTATTGTATCTAAAATTCGAGGGAGAGCAAAACCCGAGCAATAGATCTACACAGGTAGGTGATCCCAGGGAACGGCGCATTTCAAACTGGATGACAAGGAAGGGCGTAATCCAGAGCTTCATTTTTAAGTTAAAAAAATTTCTTTTGTTTGTCAAAATGCAGATTAAGCAGCCAAAATCCCAGTTATTTGGAAATGGGGGGAGGGAGGGTAAGCCAAATTAACAGGCTACAAATCTTCAGGAGGAGGCTTTATTTACTAACCCGCCCCAGCCACGTGTGGTAAACTTCTGCGGGTGCAAGGCGGCTCGGCATCTCTTCTCTTTGCACTCAGAAGTCAATAGATCAGAAACCCAAATTAACTCCCAGCCTATTTTCCATACACCCAGACACTT
>WEIU01023838.1:30865-98365 GCA_013389925.1 Aegithalos caudatus | reverse complement strand
CTTGGCTCCCACTGCGGGGGTGAACACTCCAGGGTCCCCGGGGGCCCCCGGCCGGGACGTGAGCCGCGGGCCGGGCTGGGGCTGGACGGGACGGGCGGTGGGGCAGGAAGAGAGGCAGGGGTTTGGATCCGGCCCCAACTTTCCCTCCTCACCTTGAGGGCCAAGAGGAGGACGACTGGCAGCTCCCAGGCCGCTAGGTACCAAACAAGCACAAAAGAAGCAAATGGCTCCTCTCCTTAAAGCGCCCTCTTCCCATTTTTTATAGCTCTCTGGGAGTCTCTTTATGCAGTGACCTATTTTTAAAGGCCTATATTGGGTTATTCATCATATCAAATACTGCGAGGAGATGGGGGGAGTCGGTCGGGGGGGAGCGAATTACACTGATTCTAAATCGCCCAGCTTCTTTGCTTTGCTAGGTGGATTATTTGCTTCGCTTTGCTTGGGTTTTATGAAGTGATTTAAACATATTTTAACCAATTAGAGACTTTCCTCCTCTCCCTTGTGTCCCCTCGCATTATTTTCCAGCGTGGTGTTTTATGTCAGGATCCAGGTTTTATTGAGAACTCAGCCGGGGTGCTGGTGTTATAATTACAGAAATAAGATTTTTTAAAAATTAAAAAAAAAAAGGGGGGAGGGGGAAAACGAAAGAAAAATAGCCTTTTTCCTGGGCGCGAGTTTGGGCGGGCTGGCGGGCGTATGGGATGCTCTGAGGCGCAGCCGGATAGCGGCTCCAGCCTTTCCCGAGGAGCCGAACGCGGGCACGGGAGCAACTTACGCCCCCATCTCGGGCACAGCCCGTTTCGCTCAGGGCACGGGCAAAAGTGCTTCAGACCGAGTGAAATCCTGCAGACCGTTTTGGATCTCCCGTTGCCCGCCCAGCCTGAGTCTCCCCTCTCTTCCTACGCGGGAGGGCTTTAAAAGCACCCTGCTTTTTTTTCCTTTTGGCTCCCGAATAGGGGCAGAGCCCGGGGGAGGACGGACAGTAGCCTCAGTACAGACTTCCCCACACAGAGGGACCCTTCCTCGTTTGCCTCGGCCGCTGCCTGGCAGGGGACGGCCGGGTTCATGCATTGCATGAGCAGCTCAGCCCGGCGGCTCCAGGCCTGTCGCCTGCCCTTATGCCCATCGTCCCTTCCCAGATAGCACCTCACTGAGAAAAAGGGTGTTTGAGACGGAGGGGGGCAGATCCCGGCCGCCTTCACGAGTCCTCCAGCTCTCGGTGGTTGTCTCGGCAGGCTCCGACCGACCCCTCTCCGCTGTGCTCTCGGCTGCCCGGTGCTGCATTTGGAGGATTTGGGTTCGTTTGTCCTGTGCTCACTTTTCCTTTGCAACCGCTGCATTTCCCTCCTAGCAAACGACTCCCTCTCTGCACACCGTGGGTGGGCTAGGCTGCCCCCAACTCGGCTTAGGGGGAGAGCTCTTAATTTCCCTTCCCCATCCTTCCGAATTTAATTATTTTAATTTTCTTTTTTGGCAGCCCGTTTGGCACCCAGCCCCGAATTAGGGACCCTCAGTGCCCCCCGGCGTGTCCCATTGCATCTCACTGTCCTCAGAGGGCCCCGGAGAGCAAGGGAGCCCCGGGGACAGCCGGGGCCTGCTCCAGCCACCTCCACGGAACTTCTCATCCCGCCGGGCTCTTCTGCCCGTCCCGCAGGGAGGCAGCTGCTAGTCGTGTGTCCCAGCTTTGAGGTCGTTTGGGGAAGAACACCTTCTTCCAATGCGCTCCAACACCCCCAAACCGCCTCCTCGGCGCTTCTGCATGCTACAGCCCCTCTGAGTGGGACCTGAACTGACCTAATCCTGGTGCAGGCAGAAGTTTGAGTCGGGTTCTCGGCCGAGAGGCGTAGGGAAGCAGGGCTGGGGGGGACGGAGGCCCTTGGATGTCCCCGGGGATGGATGAGAGATTCCCCTGAAACTTTTGGGGAAGGGTGGCTCCGGGTCCCTGCCTTCCACCGCGAATGAAAAGCGAGTAAAGCTGCGGCTTTTCATTTCCTCCTCACAGAGGAGAAAACTGCCGCTGAATCCAGAACTACTCGTAAGTGGGGACACACAAAAAAAAAAAAAAAAAAAAAAAAAAAAAAAAGTCTCTGGCTACGAGTAGCACCTTTGGTAGCCTTTCCCTTGCTGTCTCCCAGTCTCTGGCCCGGCGGGCAGCAGCAGGACGATCCCGGGGCTGCCCGGCCCTGGCTGTGTGCGGTCCACTCCTGTCCAGGAAAATGTCACAGGAATATAATTAAAGCAGGCGGCATATATCATTCAAGTGTTGATCACCAAAGTAACTGCGTACAAATGACACCTCCTTTCCCGGCATAGCTGAGCCATGCATGGCTCCCAGCTATGTCTGCCTAGTTTAAGTGGTCTAAACACGTTACCACTCCCTGTTAGCAGCGTGGAGAGGAGCAAAACTCCGTGCCCTCGAGCTGGTAGCTAGTCCTGGCACAACATCTCTCAAATGCCGGGAGGGCGAGGCGGGAACCTGAGAAATAATGGTTTTAGTCTTCAAACACCCCTCCAAATTTGGGACTGCGAGTGCCAAGGGGCGGAGAGGCCCCGGTGGGACCCGCGGTGAAGGACGGAGAGCCACAGCGGGGTCTGTGGACCCTGTCCCAGTCTATTCTTGATAAACGGCCGGTAAAAGGCACCTACAGGTACCCTGATCCCGCCGTCGCCGGGCACTGCTCGACGTTGCTCTCTTTGGAAAACAACCATCCCGAGCTGGGCACCCATCGGCCCCCAGCTGTGATGGGGAGGGGGCGCCGGGGTACCGGGGAGCGCTGTGGGCATGGGGAGAAGCTCCTCAGCAGAGCCCATTTCTGGAACTCGTTGTACAGCTATCGGCTGATCCTTGCTTCCCTCGCAACCATCTCCTTGCAGAGGAAGAAACTTCTCTGTACCAAAAATAAATGTGATCCGAATGTTCGCATCCGGCCTGGGAGCCGGGGTCAGGGGCAGCAGGCCCGGCCCGGCCCGGCCCGGCCCGGCCCGGCACCAGCCCCGCGAAAGTCCCGAACTTTCCCCGGCAGAGAAAGATGGGGAAATCGCCGTTCCCTCGGAGGTCTTCTGCCGCGGGGCCGGGACTGAACGGGGCCGACCAGGGACGAAACCCGCGGGCCCAGAAACCCGACCAGAAGCGGGATGCGAGCAGCAGCCCCCCTGGAGCAGACGGGCGGTGAGGTGCACAGCTCCCCGACTTCACTTGGGGATTTTCGTTTGTAAACCAACTCTCGGGGCGGCTCAGCAGCGCCGAGACCAGCGAAGCTGCGAGGTCCGTGCACTTTCTGCCCACCCCTTTTGCTTCCCCCCCGCAAAGTCCCCGCACAGTGGAGCTGGCACAGCGGTGCTCGCGCTGCTCTCGCCGTCCCGCTGTGGGGCCGGGAGAGGGGTGGGACCCGCAGTTTGGGCGAGTCCCCGGCCTGGCGTAAGCGGGCATGCTCTCGGGCTGGTGTAAAGGCCGCCTTTCTCCCCCACAAGCCGTTTTAGAGCACAAATGGAAAGGAACGACTGGGGTGCATCAACATCTCCAGCCACCTCATCAGCCTGCGTGAGGTCCCAGGGAGCATTTCCCATAGCGGGGGAGAAACGCGGAGGTGCCCCCATCCCAAATGTCCGGAACCAGTACGTTGTTGCTCCACTTAGCACAGCCGCGGGACCCTCTCGTCCCACCACTCCTGGTGGATTTTAGGGATTCCTTGGGGTTTGTTGGGGCTAGAGAATCAGTCTGCATTGATGGCTCCCCAGCCACACCCCCGGGTTTCCCCTGGGAACAGAGTTCTCCAGTAGCCGTTCCAGGGGGTCTGCGATAGAAGGGCCGATAGGAGCGTCTGAACGTATTTAATCTTTTTACATTCCAGTCTTCTATTTTCTAGTCCAAGAAATCCAGAAGGACTCAAGCTCCCTGGGAAAAACAGTCGGGCCATGCCTGTCCCAGCTCCAGGCAAGGCAAGAGCTTGATTTTTATCAATTCATAGTTTTAACCCCCCACCAAATACTCCGATAAATGCCATCCGCAGATCGCCTCTGGAGGGCAGGGAGGTGGGACGGAGACGGGTCGGGGCATTTCAGGCCTCCTGGCCGTGCCAGGGCCTGGGGATGACAGAGATTTAGCTCTCTCGGACCCTCCCTGCTCCGTCCAAAAAAAAAAAAAGGCAAGGCCGAGAGGGCCTTGAGGCTAAGTGGGCCAAGAGGCTAAGACCCTTCAGAGGGGATCAGCGCATCCCCGTCCCGTTCAGAGGCTGTCTGTCCCCTGGGTCACTTTCGTTTTGGGACGAGGAACAGCCACCGCCTTCTCTCCAGTCCCCCCAGTCCCAGGGAAGAGAATGGGAGGGGGGAAGGAGTGACCTCGGAGATGGCCCTGGGACGGCGGGGCCGGGCGCTGAGGAGGCGGGGGGAGACGGCGCCCGGCCCGTGCAGCTGTGCCCGGAGGCGGCTGGAAAAGCGCACAGCCCTGGGTTCCCCTGTCACCTCTGGGCCCCGCGGGGCTGGTCTGGGGCTGTCGAGACCCGAGCTGATGCCCATCTCACCCCGGCCTCGGGTATCCCTAGCTAAGCCCGGGAGACTGGAGGCTCCGCCGCAAGGCTTCTCCCCGCCCCGCAACTGTGCTCCGGACTCGAGGCTCCACAAAACTTTGGCTGGTTGGTTTGTTGGTTGGCGGGGGGTACAAAGGACACAGCCACCCAGGACTGTGACAGCCGAGCCGCGCTGGCTCCTCCGAGACCTGTAATATCTCTGCCGCTCCCCGCACGCGTGAATAATTCACCAGGCTGCCAAATGCAAGTAGCGTTTGTGGCAGCTATGAAAGAGCCGGGGAGGCGAAGGCTCATTTTTGGGGGGCAGGAGGAGGTGTGGGGAATCAATTGAAACTTAATAAAGAGAGTGTGGGGGGGTGAGAATGGCGGAAATAAGGCAGGCAACTTCTTCTAATAACAACTTGGTGTTAATAATTCAGGAGCAGTCATTGGATTATAGCGCAATATCCGAAGTACACGTTGCTGGCACTGTGCGGGTGGATAATGTAATCGGAGCTCATTTTGCCTTCCAATAAATTACAGCAGCAAAAGTTTCCTGTTAAAGCAGTTATTTGTATTTCTTTTTTGAAGGTGATTCCCCTTCCAACAACCGTAGTAAGAAAATTAATTAAAAACTAATATTTCCATCCATTGCAAGAGCAGCACCAAGATATAAAGCCAGAGTTTGACTGTGATCTCTTGCAACTTTCAGTGCTGTGAGGTTGCTCCTCCTTCTCACTTCTTTCTTTAAGTCTCCCTGTTTTTCCATCTCCCCCTTTTTCCATCCTACTCCATCTGGCCTCACAGGAGCCCTCCAAGCTCAGAGAAGTGCTGCTGTAAAGAAGAGTTTCCCAAAAATCCATCTCTTCATATTAGACTTGCCGTGTTTGTTCCTCTTGTTCCTCTCAGGTCCTGTTAGGAAGGGGTAGCAGCTAGAGGTAGGGTCAAACAACAGTTCACTTGTCTTTCAACTTACACATGAGGTGAGTTTGCAAGGCCTCAGAGGAATCTTCTGGTTTTTTTGGTTTTTTTTTTAAATTCCAAACTGCAGCAGCATTTAGCAGCAGACACATCCCCAGACCCAGCCAGGGTATTGCAGCTTTCCTCTTTATTCCCCTGCTCCTCTCACCAAAAGCCAGGCTATACCCTTGACTTCTTGTGGCCTCCATCTCCAGCCAGGGTTCAAAAGATGATCCTCAAACCTCTCCCAGCCTCTCCCTCTGGACACAGGGATTCACTGCACTGCTCTCCACTGTCAAGCTGCTCTCTGCATCCTCAGACCTGCCCCATAAAGGGACCTTTCCCCATGGATGGTTTGTCCATGTTCAGCAGACATTTCTGATGAGAGGCTTTACACATGTTTGTTCTATTCTGCTTTCAGGAACCATAGACACATTCCTCAGTTGGTCATGTTTCAGGCAGGGTTCTTCCTGTGGGTACTTTTAGCATCCTGTAATGGTGACTGGCATTTCCCATCCTGCATAATAGCTGCTGTCAGCTTACAGCGTTTCTGTACCGATCGCTGTCAGATCTGGCTCTCACCCTGTCTCCAGTGCTGCATGGAGGTATGATGGTGAAAGAGAGAAAAGAGCTTTCTGGAGGAGGCTGGAGTGAGAAAAATCTCTCCTGTTAGGCACTTTTCTGATTCCCACTCTTCAGACTCTGAACTCTGAGGTTTAATATCACTACAAAAACCTCTCTTATGATTCTACCTCTGAGCATCCTGGACTCCTGTCCACTTCCCTTCTCTATTTTGTTCAGTTTGTGACATCTCTTGGCACCAAATTCCCATGTCCTCCTGCCTGGCATCCAAAAATCTTTTTCAGCTGGTGTACAATAGCTGGTGACTTGTCAAACTATACAGCCCAGACTTTTTGTCCTGGGCACTGAATAAAGCCTGTGTAGTGAATAGCCTCAAGATTTCTTCCGTTTTTCTGCTTGAAATCTCCTTGGGGTCCACTTAGCTCTGATGTTTTTTACAGGTGTGAAAAGCAGGTTTCACTAATGCCAAATATGCAGCAACAGTGGATGCTGCTTGAACATGGAAAAACCAGTCAGGTTCTCTGTCCTTGCCTGCGTTGGTGTTCCAGCTTAAGGACCGGCCAGTGCTCCTCAGTTAGAGCCAAGAGGGTGAGCAAAGGGGGTATTAAGGCTGCACACAGCAGAAATAACCTAGTCTGGGGTAGCAAAGGGACTGGCTGGCTGCTGTGGGCATCCCTCACCCTCGGGAGAGACTGGAAGTGGCAGGGCCTGAGGGGTCCCTGGCTGGGGAGCCACCACCAGAGGGGGGCACAGAGGGCAGCTGTGGAGGGGTGAGCTCCGTCTGTCCCAGAGCACAGGTTAACTTCCCAGCAGCAGCCCCACTCTTCTCTCACTTCAAATCTTGGGATTTTCTGCTTGGAAAGCAGGAAATCTCCTGCTCCTGCCGCCTTTTGCGGTCTCAGTGAAGCAATAGGCATTGAAAGTCTCTTGTGCCCTGAGAACCTATTGCCAAACTCCAGATGGACCTTTATTTACAGCAAAAGGAGTGTTTGTGAATCTTGGAGTACATGGACTCCAAGGACAGGAGAGAAAAACGATTTTAATTTCCCAATGCTAAATAAACACTTGTTGACTGGTAATGCAATGTAAAAATTACAGAAGGTATGATTTTTTAACTAAGATGTGTACAGTTCCCTAAATGGTGACCTGATTACATACAAGGGGTGTAGGCAGTGGGTAAGGAGGTGTGAAGTCCAGCACAGGATCACCTGTGCCCCCCACCTCTATGGGGCAGTTGCAATGCTGTGGGTGCACCAGGGCCTCTCTTCTCTTTGGTCTTTGTCCTTTTGCCCTGTACATGTGTGCAGTCTGCACTCTCACCAGCTCAGCCTAGTGGAGCTGGGCACACTGTGCTGCAAGAACATGACCTTTTGCTCTGAAGATGGCAACAGCCTTGTGCTGGCAGCAGAACAACATACCCAGTACAAATAGAATCATTCTGATAATAAATCACTATCCATAATAAGAAGACATTGTTAATAATAAGTCATCCAGAGGCCTCTTGAGACCAGAGTACAACTTACTGTAAAAATAGATAGGAAACATGGTGTGATCATTACAAGCAAGATAACAAATAAAACAGAAAATGACTTTTATAGGCATTTAGCTCTTCTTTCCTTCCCCCAGCTTCCAGCCAGTTCTGTTTTCAGTCAGGATAGCTATGATTTAAGTTTGGTCACAAACACAGACTGGATTTTTGCAGATGCAGAGCCTTGGGTTTACTGCACCTGTGAGCTGGCCAGATCACTACCTGCAAAGGAGCTGCCTGGCAAAAATCCCTCATTTTTTTCCCTTCTGTTCACAGTGTGGTCCCTTAGTTATCCTGATTTCTCCAAAGGTGATGGATACAGGCTCCCTGGCTATGATATACAGCAGCCAACTGAGGCCTTGCCCATAGATATCAGCTCTTTCTGTATCACCTCAGCTGGCAGGATTTGTTGCCCAGCTCCCATGGCTTTGTTTTGGCTCAGCTGATGGGGTAACTTCAGAAACCAGAGGATAGTGAGGGGGAAACACATGGCAAGATGTGAGTTTTGAAATGAATGAATGTTTGCATGGAGAACTCACCAGACCCAGGAATATTTTCACACATAAACTGCCTGGCAGCAAAAGACTAGTGAAAATTGCTCCATGCACAGAAGCAAAGGGAATCTCACACATTTGTTTAAGGACAAATTTGCAAGTCACCCTTGTACTGTTCTGTCAGCTTTAATCTGCTTGGGATATCAGTGCTGCTTCCTTGCAGCAGAGGGGAAAGAGGCTAGGGCTGTTCAAATCTTTCTTGGTTTCTCCCCTTGTTTGCATTTGCCAGGCAAACAATAGCAGATGTTATATAGTCAGTTCAGTTTGCTACTAGTCCCATTATGCTCTATTTATGTTTCACTTTATTGGCTTTTTTTTTTTTTATTTTCCTATTATTGTTTCACTCTGGGGGAGGCAGAGGATATAATATATTCATCTTTATTATACAAAATCTGTGTGAAGCATTTAATAAAATGCTGTTTCCACACAGCTAGGAATATTACTGTTAGCTGTTCTTAAGTTAATGCTCCTATTAAAAAATGTTTGATGGCTGCAGTGACTGGAACTTGTGTGGACAAAAAGCACACACACCACTAAATAAGACACTCATAGCAATTCAGAGATTTCCTGATGCCTTGTGGAAAAGTTCTGTTTAGCCAGATTTCTGCTTATTTAACATATTTCCAGCATTGCTCTTCCCTAGTTTTATTATTAGTTGTACTTGAGTGGAAAATGAGTTTTACCTTTCCTCCTCAAAACGCTCCCCTGAGATTGGAGGGGTCAAATCTGGCCCCCATCCCCAGGTCTCTTTCCCAAGCAAGAGTTTTGGCAGAATTAGGGCAAAGGCAAGTGGGGAAGGACACTGATAGGAAGACAGTCATGGTTGCTCTCTGAACCTGGACCAACTTGTGGCATGCTCAAGGTGCTTTCCTGTCCCAAATCTGCTGATTCACACCCAAAAATGTCAGCATGAGGTAGGCCAGGCTTGAGCTGCTTTACAAGTTGGTGGTCAGGGGCAGAGGGCCTATGCTTGCTCATGGACATGGAGCAGGGAAGGTTTTGAGACCTCCATGCCATGGCACTTGGCAGTGCCAGGAATGGGGGTGGTTCTCCATGGACCAGGAGCACAGGCATTGGTGCTGTTTTTGAGGGTACTCAGGGAATCATGCAAAATAGCAGTGAAAAGTCAATGGTACTGCATCAGGTGAGAAGAGACCAGCAATGGAAAAGAATCTCTTCCTGAGAAAGAGGAAGCTATTTTCAGAAAGATCTTTTAGAAAAGTCTTTCCCTAACTGATAACTTTCCAGGAAAGACTCAGACATCCACACCCAAGACAACAGAAACTCAGAGGGTCTGGCTTTAGACCCACAGCTCAGTCAAACACACAGCTTAACACCACGCTTATCCTCAGCAGAGGCAGGGGTCTGACATGGAGGTGTGGGTCTGTTAATCCTCTCAGAATCAGATGCTTTATCCCTTGGAAGAGCTGATCCATACAGTCACTGGATGTGGGAGGCTGAGGAAGGCCATATAGGGTTTAATGATATTCTGCCTAGCCACATATCCTGACTACATTGCTGCTGCTGCTTCTGGTCATTCCAAGAGAGCAAAATACCCAATTGTACTATATATAATTTTGTATATTATTATCATAGAAACTTTAGTAAGTATGTGCCATGCTTCCCAGGGATACTTTCCTAGCCCTCAGCTGATTGTAGTTCAGTGTCCTGAGCCAGAAGTGATACCTTCATGTCTTATAGCCCCAATAGATTGTTCTTGCATGAATGCATCTAACCACTTGTTCTACTCACATAATCTTTTGGCATCCATGATACCCCAGGGCAATGAGTTTCATGGCTGATCTACCAGCTATGCAGATTAAGATCTTACTTTTGTTTGTTATGAATCTGCCACCTTATAACTCCACATCCACTTGCACTTGTTCAGGAAGAGGTGGCACACACTTAATCCCTGCTCACCTACTCCTCAGCCTATCTGACAGCACAGAAGTTCTTTGGTAGAGCTTGTCCAGTCTGCATGGATCTGGAGTGAGAGAGGTGAATCTCCTATTGTTCAGGACTGAGTACACAATGGAGAAAACCATGGAAAGTCAAGATGCCCCTCAGAGGGAGGATGACATCCATGGTGTGGAGGGCAATGGGGCAGCCTGTGGTTGAGCAAACACCTGAGGAAGGTGTTGGACGACCATGATGAGTTGGAGGGAATTTCTTGGCTGATATATGCTGTTGATAGAAGACAGTTGTCAATGTGAAGGGTTGGCTACTGGGGCCACAATGGTGGAAAAGAAACAGTGGGGATGGAGGTCATCCCAGTGAGCCAAAATCTCCAGAGCTTCCTGAGTAGTCAGGAAAAAGCAGACCAGGAGTTTGGGGCTCACACAACCCCTCTTAGATTGAACCTATGATAGACATCACTGCATTGAACAGAGAGCAGCACTGGCAGCACCCAAGACAGCACAGTGTGGACAAAAGTCTGTCCCTCAGGCAGACCCCACCATGGCCTGCAATGCTCTGGGTTTGTTCCTTTGCCCACCTGGGTTTTGGTGCCGTTTTGTGTACCCCACATTCTCAGGGTTGGGAGGACTTTGCAGCTGTAAACTTAAATCCAAGGGACTTATTGGTCTTGCTGTGAAATTATCATGCTTTGGGAGGTTATAGCAGAAGTGTAAGGACAAGTGTACCCAGCCTTCACAAGGTTTTTCTCTAGACACTGCCCTGTTGGGGAGAGAGAGGAGCTGGGAGAGGACATGCCTGCTGTCAGAACAGTCATTTCATGACATTGCACTCTGCAGCCAAGAGCACCTGAAAGAGAGAGTTTGGTAAGCTTGAGAAAGTGGAAACGTTTTACAAAAGCACTATAAACATCTGCTGAGATGTACCTGGGAACGTGACTGTGAAAGAGAATGAGGAGGTGAAGGAAAACAGGTCTTTAAAACAGGTTAAAGCCACCAGCACTGTGGGGGTGGTGTGAAAGACTCAATGGCACTGTGGGGGACACAAACCCTGCCAGGCTGAGGAGGAAGCCCCTGGGGAGACTTCCTGAAGCTTTTGCAATGTGATAGGAGTAAGAAAAGAGCCAGATTTGCTCGAAATACTTCATTTTAATTGCAGAAGGCTGCCTGCTGTCTCCCCACTGCTTTGCTGGGATGTGTTTCTGTCTCAATCATACGTATGTGACTTTTGGACTGGTGAATGGTGCTGCTGATGGGCAAGGACCAAAATGTCCTTGCTGTAGGTATCTCCCCCTCTTTAAACAGTCCTCTAGGGCTTAAATCCTGACCATTTCCCTGATGGGAAGACTCTTTGGGTCACCCAGTCTCACTGCTTCACTGGATTTTGCAAGTTTTTAACATTTCACTCAAAATGTCGTTTGAGGACAGTTCAACTTGCACATGTGGGTTTTCTCATCTGAGATTTGTGGTGACAGAGATACCCTTCAAGGTGAGTGAATGCTAAGAACAAACCACACAGGGCAAGGGACAAGGAATACCCACCCTTTATTTCACTGGTTTAAGCATCCTCTCATCATTTTGAACCTGCTTCCCATTTTTTTTTTTGGCTGCTTGGTGTTGAGAGCACAGAAAGAGAGCATGGGTTTCCTGCCAGGATCCAGAGTTCTAGTGATTTTCCCAAATCCCTCAGTCTCCAGAAGCCATTAAGCAAAATAACTTTATTTCCTGCGACCTCCCATTACAGTTTCTGATCTGCAGTGCTGTAACATACAGCTCCCAAGGCTGCATCCCAAGGGGCACCTTCCAAACCCCATCTGTCTGCTGAGCACCTTCCAAATGAACTGCGGGTTCAGCTGTATTTCAAGTGCTCCTTGTTGATGAAGAGTGAAGTTTGAAGGGAGCAAATCTGCATGCTCTGGAGGCAAAAATGTGGTGCAGGTGTTTTACTCCACAATGTAGGTCTGGAAGACCTAGAAGAACTCATGTGCTTATCCAGCCCCTCATCCTATAATGGTAATCAGTTGTATTGGGATTTGTGTGAAATACAGCACTTTTTCCAGCAAGTCATGTCCATTGTTTTTGGTGAGGACCCTGAGACACAGAGAGGTGATTATACTGGTTTTCCTTTTGTGCTCTTTCCCCAGCTCTTGGTTATCTTGAAAGCTGTTATGCTAAAAACTTCTACTCATTGTAATCTCTCAGTTCTGTTTCCCATAACCAGCACTGGATGTTTCTCCATCACCTTATATAAGGTCCTTAAACTCCAGACCTTAAACTGCACTGCTGAAATAGTCCAACTCTACACTACTGTATTTCTTTCCATCAGTTCAAAACCTGCCCAGAAATTCATAACAGATATCCCTTGTGGGGCCTGAGGTAGGAGCTGTCTCAGCCCTATCCATGCTGGTCTCCTGGTGAGGGTTGGTCACCTTCCCACTGCAGGGCTCGTCCTTCCCCTGGACCCCAAGCTGTGTTGCCCTGGGCTCCCTCATGGAGCAGTGCCAGTTGGGATTTGCAGAGTTACCTGTCCAATCCTCACTGGTAATAGGGTTTAGAGGAGGGATGTTGCCCTGGCTGTGGGGCCATGAAGAGCAGGATGTGTGGCAGTGGGGGATACTCCCCATTCCATGCAGAAATACCTCTGGAGCATGGAGTGTCAGGAGCATGCAGACCATTGCAGGCAGCCCCTTACCATGGTATCACTGCATGGGAATAGATCCTTCCCCATCCCATAAAACTTCTCTCCCCTCCCCAAAAAGGTTCTTTCCTTTTCCCTCCCTGTTGGAGGGTTGGGCCAATGTACATTTGCTGAGCCTGGCTGCTTGCTGTCTCTGCTGCCATTTGCTCTGGGAGCAGCCCATGGCACCGGCACTGTGCTCTGCTGTCTGTCTCAATGTCTCTTTAATCCTGTTTCCCTGGTTTCGCATGGCAGCGGCCCATGTTTGCTTGTGCAAAGCCTTCCTCTGGATTGCTGGCAGCCGTGCTTCCAAACCCAGCTTGCCGTTTTCCCCAGAGTGGTGGGATTGATTGGCTCCAGCCGGAATGGGCATGGCTCTCCGCTGCTTGGACCGAAATGCAACCATCTGTTACACCTCTAGTTAAAAGTACATAAAGTTGAGCATTTGCGTGTAGACAATTCCACCCCTGATACGCTTTCCACCACACATCCCTCTCACACTTTGGCAGGATCTTGCACCGCAATGGGCCCAGTACAGGCAAAACCAGCATTTTAGCTCTGCTGGAGCCAAGCAGCGTGGAGATGCTGGGGGTGTAAATCAGCCTTTCTTTCTTCTGCTGTAGCAGGCCACCGTCAATTTTGCAGTGTGTTGTGCCCCAGGTTTACCCCTGGCCGTGGCTGGTCCTGTTACCTGCTCTGCACTGGGAAGCCCTGTCCAGGCTGGCAGCCAGGCTGCCTTGTGCCTGCTGCACCTCCAGTTCAGGTGGAAACTCCTGAGCCTCAGCCGGGTGTTCCCATTGAGGAAAGGCACTGAGGATAAACAGGCAGCAGACGTGGGAAGCTGGGACCAGCATACGAGATAGCCCAGAGGGTGGGAGGCGAGCATGGCAGATGCATTGTCTGTATAGCCCTGCACCTGCAAAGGCCTGGACAGCCCACCTGCCTGCTGCCTCCCCAGAGCTGCCAGCCTGGCCTCGTGCTGTCCATTCCCTGTCTACATGGGCCTGTGCAGCTTTGCCAGAAGGGGAAGGGAGGCAGTGGGCTGGGAACACTGCTGAGCCACTGCCTCCTTTCTGAAAATGCTGGGCACAACAAGACCCTGCTATGGCTATAAGGAGATTTCAAAGGGCATAAGAATTCTGGCTTCTCCAGTGTTGCTTCCCAGTTCCCTCCCTTCCACAGCTTTGAGACTTCCCTTCCCTGAAAGCTACAGACAGATACTGCTGGGTCATAAAGCTGTTTGCCATGCTGCATCCAGCAGCAGCCGCTTTACATCTGCCCACCCTGCCTCCAACTCCTTGCTGTGACCTTCCATGCCCACCAGCAAGTCCATGCTCAGAAATGCACAAAAGCATCGAACAGATTCCTACTGAGGTCTGGGCTCAGTATCCAACATATGTTGGATATGGGTGGGCAGGGAGAGCTTTAGGACCTGTAGGATGTAGGAAAGCCTAAATGCATGCAGCAACAGCCATAGTTAATACAATGGCTGAGGTACCAGATATCCCAGCCCAAATCATCCCCTGTTCCTGCTTGTCTCCAAGGAAGCTGCGGCTGCATTAATAAGGCAGAGGAGAAGAGGAGAAATAGAGGCACTGGGGTGGGAAATGGCCCTTCCAAGGCCAGAGAGCAGATCAGATTCAAAGAAAGAAATTAGTTTGCTCCAGCCCATTTATACCAACCACTCTATCACTGCACCATTTGCTTGACTGTTTATTTTCACGAAAACACAAGGCTGAATCGCTGGGATGGGGCAGCTCCTTTTGGAAAGACTCAGGACAGAGGGAAAGCAAATCTCCCAGCGTGCTGAAGCTCAAAAGTGGGGAGAAGACAGTGACAAGGACCCTCAAAGTGTCAGTAACTCTCTCTGGAAATGCTGGTCTCTTGATACTTTCACCAGAGCCATAGCTCCGATGAAGTGAGAAGAATGTCACCTTTGCAACATTCACATGAGTGATGTCCCAAGAAGCCAATGGATATTGGGTAACCAAATCTTTTTCCAGGTCCCTCCTGAATTACAGGGATTACACGTCCCTTCTGGATTACACCACAGGGACTGGTGGTGGTGTATCAGCCATCCCTGACCTTGCTCATCTTTGTGGGGCAGTGATGGGGGTGGGAGAAGGGAAAGGGCAAATGCACATCCCAGAAGCCAGGGTGGTGCTGAAAGCTGAGAGGAGGCCTGGGGGCTGGGGGAGAAGAAGAGACATCTGAGCTGAACACAGGGACCAGCAGATGGATTGGAAGGAGCATAACCTCGTGGCAATGCATGCTCTGGTCCCTGCAGCTGGCATTAAGAGTCAATTATTTTCAGTGTAACAACTCATTTCTAACTGGAAAGAGAGTGACCTGATGACACTGATGGAGCCTGCTGACGTCCATCTCCTTGCTATGGGAGAGGACAGCAGCACAAGTCTTGAGCTTTGCTTGATGTGTGATCACAGACCACTGTGCCTGATTCCCTTCCAGACCTCCTGGTGGACCAAATCCAGCACTCCCAGACCTGCAAAGGAAGTGCTCCTGCACACTGAGTGTTGAGGGGGCAGCAGCATGGTGTTAATGAGCCCACATTTGACATTCACCCCTTTTCAGAGCTCTAGGAAGTGTCATCTCTCTTTCAACCCATCCATATTGGCTGGGCTGGGATCCTCTGTCCTGATCCAGGTCAGAGCCACTTCAGCAGGAGAGAGCTGGGGCAGGACCCTGAATGGTGGGGGGCTGGATGCCAGCCTGGCCTCTAGCCCCTGTCTCTCACATGTAAGCACGCCTGGCACCGCTTCTTTTGGGAAAAGAACTCCTTGAGGCCAGAGGGCTTCCCCACTCTAAGGTGCAGCCCAGCAAGGTGCACATCAGCCCTGCTTAGAGGATGTAAGGCAAGGTTGGTGTGCTGTCCTTGCTGTGAAGCATGAGTCACCCATCTGCAGAAGGCCACTGCTGTGCATGATGCTCCAGCATGAGCCACCTTTCATGCCAGCACTGCTTAATTTAACCCCTGGAGCAATAGTCATGATTTTATAGATGCAGACAGCATCAAAGTAACTTTCAGGAAAAGCATCTCCCTCCTGCAAGCTTAACAACCTTCCTGGTGGGAAGATCGTCCCCCAAGGGCTATGGTGGAGGACAGCCCTGGCACCCTGACTTTGGTTGTACCACAGTCTGGGGCATATGACAACCAAGGCACAGTCAGTGCCAGGGCAAATCATTGCCTTGCTGTATTTCCCTATGCTGTTCCCAGCAGTGGCTGAGCTCAGGAGCTCTGCATGGGAAGGGGTCCAGCCCACTGACATGAGTCAAACCCCCCCAGCTTGTGCCATCCACGTCTGGGAGATAAGTGATACCCTGCATTCTGCCAGGTCCTTGACCCGGGAGGAATTGTTTGTGCTATCAGGGTGCTCTGGCCACCCGACTCTGGGGGCAGCCTGCTGTGAAGGGAATCCACAGCACAGCCTGGGGCAGTTTGGCGTGTCTCCTTTGATCATCCCCCTGGTCATCCCTCTCTGGTGCAGCCACATGACACTGCTGAGGTTCATATGATTCACCTGCCCCTCGGTGTGAGGAGGTGGGCACCAATGGAGGAGAATGCTGAAGCAGAGCACCCCCAGGGCTGTCTCCTGCCAAGGTGTGACACGGTCCCAGCTTGGTCCCACAGACTGAGACCTGTGGTCACCAGCACATCCCACCATGCCAGAGCAGGTAAACACAGCAGTGGATTGGATGACACCCTAAATCACAGCAGGGCTGTTCTGGAGTCTGCTCCTCCCAGGATGGTAGGAAGAGTATACATGGAGGGAGAAAGGGGACAATAAGGAACAGACAAAAAGACCCCCAAAATGCACAGGGTGAAAATAACCAGACCAGATAGTAAAGGAAAGGGAGCCAGTTAAACCTTCAGGGGCTGAGTGTAAAAGGATCTCAAAGGGAGCGGAGACAGGTCCTGTCAGTCTGAAGCCCAGACAAAGGAGATGATGACAAGTAGCTATTTTAGCTGATGGCCTGAAGCCATGCTGCCTGGGGTGGTGCACTCAAGTCTCCTAAACTAAGCAAAATTCAGGGATTGGGAGTTGGGTTGTAAAGCCAAGGTGTTAGGATTAAGGGCTGGTCCCAGAGCAGCGCCATGAATGAGCCAGGTTCCATGAGACATGGGGCTACAGGGCACTGCCACCTCCAAGGGCATCACATTTCCAACACCGTGTTTGATGCAGCTTTGTTGCTGGAGGATTCTCTGTCTGTCTTTTCAATGATGGGAATGTGAGCTTCAGTGTCGTGTCCCAGTGAGGGGATCCCAGCAGGCACCTGCAGGGGATGCTCCAGGAGCTGGGATCCCTGGGCTCACTCAGCTGCAAATGAGGCTTATGTGGGACTGAGGCTTTCTGAAGGGGCACATCTCTCCTTCCATAAAACAGAAAATGAGTCAGGTCCATGGTTTTGCTGAGATGCAGAACTTACACCTGCTCATGAGGTGCCTTGGGAATGAGTATGGAGAAAAGATACTTTTCATCATATTTGAATTTCCTTTCTTTTTATATTTTTGATGGCGCAGCAAGGGTTGTGTGGGAGCAAGGTATGCCAGGGGAGCTGCTGGAGTGCCCTGCTCTGTGGCACAGCAGTGAGCTGTTGGGAAAAACAACCAGCAAATACCCGAGTATCTCTTCTAAAACTCTCACTGCTGTCTTCAAGGGACCATGGGAAGATGGTGCTTCTGTGAAAAGGATGCAGGACTCAATCCACAAAACACCTGCTTTACTTAAAGCACAAGCATAAACTCCTTGAAAGCCAGAGAGATTTAAACATATTTGGAGCAAAGCCTGGCTGCCAGCATGCTTGTTGAATCAGAATGGAGTCTGTTATATAAGTATAAAAACTGCTTTGCAAATGTGGCTGCTTTAAATTCATCACCCAAATTCACATGGAGGCACCTTTCTGGATGCTCCAGTAGCCAGAGCAGAGCTGCTGGGTCATGGGAAGCTGCCATTTATAGAAGCCAGACCCTAAGCTGTGCCAGGCAGGCATGGAGCAAACCCAAGAATGTCACACATTATTTGAATTGAGACATCATTGACAGGGAGCAAAAAAACCTCAACAACCCAAAGCTTCTAAATCCACCAAGCCTTAAAATGGCAGGAGGAAACAGCCAAGTGAATTACACCCAGGATGAACTTGGCCCTGCTGCTCCTTCAGCAGTGATTTCTGAGGCAATGTGGAGTCTGGCATTTTTACCTCCTCTGGCATTTTTATCCTATTTCATTCATTCTATTTATTCCTGATCCTGTTAACTTTATCCTATTGATTCAAATGCATTTTCATATTCCCTTATGGTTCCCTTTTGCATCACTTTCAGCTTTTAGGGGAACAAGATGGGCTTTTTCTGTCCTGGAAAAAAAAAAATGTTACCTTGGGAGCATGCTTCTCCCAAACTCCCCTCCTTGTTCTGGGAGACTGGGGTTTATTTATTTATCTTAGTTAGACAAATAACTTCATTTTCATGCAAAATAGGATGTACTTCTGAATGCATACAGAAAAGGTCAAAGGGTTTTAACTATGCAAAGGGCAAAATCTGAGCCTGTTGAAGTGATATTGGTGCCGTTCAAAATGTCTCTGTGAATGGAGCCATCCCTAAAGGCTGCAAATATATTGGGAGGCGGAGATTTACATACCCACCAGTCAGCAGATACATTCAAGCCTTCCACTACAGAGAGGTCCCAGTGTTACTGCTGCCTTCTGCTTTGTGTTGGCTGCTTGGAAATCACCTCTTGGAGATGCTTCATTTTACTGTTGCCTGTTTGTAAATATACCTTTGGTACTTAGATGTATCTGCAGCTGAATGCTGAATATTTTCAAGGCCCAGAGAGAAGCTCTGGTGTGGATTTGGGGATATGAACACACTTGTTTTGCTGATGGTCAAAGACAAGGGATGACAGAGAGGCACAGGAATCTGAAACAGAGTTTTTTTGCATTAGATTCCTCAACAGTAGTTTTTGCCCTAGCCCAGTCAAAGGCCTATCTCCAGTGGAACCATAGAAACCACCTGCTGTGGGAGAGGAAGAATGGAGAAAACAGGGAATTTGGCACTTGCAAGAGTCATTATCTTCAACAATACTTTCTCCACATTTGCTGCCTTGACTCTAAGCAAGCTGGAGACCTTTAACACGCATGTCTCAGTAGACCTAGACCTGGAAGCAGTGGGTGTCTCCATGGCTTGGACTCATCAGCTTTGATCACCCCCAAAATTTTCCTTCTGAATAACATTTGTAGAAGCCCAGACTCCCACTGCTTCCAGACTGTGCCTCTCGCTGCACACTTTTGAGATAAAGACATGTTTTTCTGGCACGTACATTTTGTCTGGAAAGAGGAATAAAAGACCTCACCGTAAATAAATACCAACCTCCAAATGGCATGCACAGCGCCTTGTTCAAAGAGCTCGGCCTGTTTGAAATCAGCAGCCCCATAAAATCCAAATGGGTGCAGAAACACTTGGAGTCACGGGCTCTCTCCACACCGGAGTATCAGGGCTCCTTCCCTGAGCCATGAGGCTCCAGTGCTCCCCACCTCCCAGCCCGGGGCTGCATCTCGGGACACGTAAATCAGAGCCTTTGCCCTTCGCCGTGGCTCTGGGCAGCAAGGTCAGGGGTTACGAGCTCACCCCTCAAAATAATCCTGGACAATCAGGAAGTGTTTCTCGTTTGATGAATTGGGTGTATAAAATCCGTGAAGGGCCCACAAACGGACAGACCTTTTCCTTTCTTCATGGGGATAATATTTCATGATTTGGGGAGGAAAGAGTGCAGAGGGAGGGGGGGAAATAATTAGTAATTTGTGATTAACTCTTTTCATGGGTATTTTGTTTCTTTGTTCTCTGATGCTGCCTGGAGCCATTTAAAAAATGACTTAACAACAATGACCAAACTAATCGTTCTTTGTAACTGATGGCTATGTCAGAACTTGGAAATCAAACCAAAGAGTCTTGGAGAAGTTGCGAGGGAGATGCTGAGCACAGGAGAAGAGGTGGAGAGGAATTTCCTCTCCGGTATCAGATGGATGCTTAGAAAGTGCCCCAAGATAACAGTGATAAAGGGAAAGACAGGAACACTCCCTAGAAATCTGGTGGCTGTTCTCACAGATCCAGGTTGATTAGGCTGCCTCTGATGCACCCTTTCCTCTCCACATGGGCAAAAGATTTTGTTCAGTTGCACTTGGAGACAAAGTCCTCCAAAATCTCCCCATCAGCTCTGTCTGATGCATTATTTAAGATCATAGAATCATAGAATTATATAGGTTGGAAAAGACCTTTGAGATCATTGAGCCCAGCCATTAACCCAGCACTGCCAAGTCCACTAAACCATGTCTGTAAGTGCCACATCTTTTAAATACCTCTGGTGATGGTGATTCAGCCACTGCCCTGGGCAGCCTGTTCCAATACTTGACAACCCTTTCTGTTAAGAATTTTTTCCAAATCTAAACCTCCCCTGGCACAGCCTGAGCCTCTTTCCTCTTGTCTTGTTGTTTGCTACATTGGAGAAGAGACTGAAACCCATGAATAACCTGATCCTATGAGTTTTGGGTTTGGGTTGGCACAGAGACTCCCAAGTAGAATGTGAGGGATTTGGTAGAGTTCTGGCGCTGTCACTGACTCACCAAGGTCAGTCCATCTTCATAAATGGTTTGGAGACCTCTTCCCATGTAGATCCAGTGCATGAATTAAAGACAGAGCAGCACTGACTGCTTTTATTGAGTTCAGTTTTTGCTGGAAAGTGAGATGTGTTTCTGGCTGTTGGAAGGTGAGCATCAAGGACTGCAGGTGCTGGGAAGAAGAGAGAGATGGGATCCAGGGTGAGATCTCCTTCCAGTCTCAAAGGCCACCAACAAGCAGCATGTGTAAATCAGGATATCAGAAGTGACTAGGAACCAAAGCCTTGTGGTCTCTTAATTGGGCCACAAATAAAATATAGTTTCAGATTGAAGGCCTTTTGGAGCTATGATTTAGAAAGGCAAATCCATTATGGTATCTGATTATGACACTGACATTAAAAGCACTGCAAACCTCTAATCGATGAAGGTTAATTTATTTAGACCATAAACCAGGAGTTAATTTGAAAGGGGTTGTGGTGGAGCAGCAGCTGAGACTTCAGCCATCCCTTGTGTGACACTTGTAGGGTGACAGGAACATGTTGGCCAAACTGAAGGTGGAGACCACAGCTCTACAGACTCTGTATAGCTCTGCCTGTCCTCTGTCTCAGCCCTGTGCTGACGGCAGACCAAGGAGATCTCATTACAGAAAGATGAGAAGCTGAGTCTCAGATGAGCATTATTTTGATTTGCCCTACAGTGGAGTCTTTCCCTCCTTGGGCATATCAGGATCCCAAATCATGGTGAGAGTAGAGTCCTGTTTTCTGAAATGCTGCCCTACACTGTGGTGTGGCTCAGTCCTCCAGCAGGTACTGATGTACATTGTGTCCACACCAGAGACCCCTTGGGTAGATGTGACCAAAGAGCATCAGGTCTGAAGGGGTCTGGACACAAAGGGTCACAGCAAGTAGCTCTGGTCTAGAGGAGTGATTTACAGCTCCTGGCTCCTACCTAGGGGAGTGCTGAAGTGGAAGAGATTTCCTTAGCCCGTCACTTTTATTTTCCTTGGTTATTGTTTAAAATGCAGAGATTATGGGGTCAAACTTTCCCAGCCAATATTTTTCCTAATGAAAAATGTAGTAGGGTACGAGTCAGTGATCGAATCTATATGGTGAGTGTTCCACACTACAGTGATTTCCACAGACAGAACTTCAATAAATCTTGTTTTCAGAGAAATTATATGAGGCTGATGCTCTATTTTTGCCAGTTTAAGATCATTTTACCCCTCTGCTGTGCTCTGTCCAAGTGGAACTTTCCTCCAGCTGAGCTGAGTCTTTCCTACAGCAATGCAAAGATCCTCACGGCTGCAATGCGAGCAGGGCAGGACAAAGAAGGTGGCCACCAAAGTCCCTTTGGGGCCACCCCACAAGGCAGTGTGTTTGTGAGGTCCCTTTTCCAAAGGGAACCAAAGATGCTCCTTAGACTGAACAGTAGCACTGTCTCTCACCATTCCAACCTGAGTTCTGGCAACCCTGAGGATGTCCCCTTTCTCTTGGGTAGAGAATCACAGGCACTGGGTAGTGCTGTTCCTGCTACAGACTGCATCTGGTGTGGGACATGCATCATCGAGCTGTATTTGGTGAGAGACATGTCTTTGTCCTTCCACCACACACAGTCCTGCCTCTTGTCAGTATTATTTAATGCTGGAGCTGCCACGGCCTCAGTCAGTGCCCGCCGTGCTGTGTGCGATGCGATGGCAGCCCCGTCACCCTGCACGTGCATGCCTGCAAACATCCCCAAAGTACTAATAGTATTAGTATTGGTTGGATGGATGGGAGAATCCTTCAATATCCTCTCTCCACTCAAGCCTAGGAGCTTTTTCCCAATTTCCACCCCAGTTTGGTGTTGCTCATCAGGGAGACAGATGCACGGGGGCAGCTTGATCCCCATATTGACTGCCCTGCTGTCGAATGCCTCCACTTGCTCAGTGGATTCGGTGACAGCCCATGTACAACCATATTTCACAGTCTGCCCATAGGATCAATATGACATTTCCATTCATCATTAAATATGTCTTCTTTACTCTGTGCTGCATAAATCAACCTTTCAAATGTGGCTCAGAGACCACTGACCAAAACGGGGGCTTTTCTAGGTGGCTTCAGAGTTATCATGTGCTGCTGGTGTAAATAGTACAAACATTGCAAAGAAGCATGGAAATTAGGTGCGCCTTGGAGGTGTTGGGGGAGTTTTAAGCTTCGTGCTGCCCCTGCATGCTCTGCCAGTTGCTCAATGCAGCAGGAACACATTGCAATAGCATCTTCTTGCCCCAGGGGTTGAGAAGGTACCAAGACCATTTGGTCTGAGGTTGTGCTGAGTTTTTTTCCTCTTAGACTGATCCTGAACCAGCTTGGTGAGAGCAAAGTCAGGTGCACAGGCACTGAGCTCAGGCCTGCCCTCAAGATGCTGTTGATCCATACACTGCAGGGCAGATAGTTCTCTCTGCTGGGGTGAGTTCATCCTCTGTCATCTGGGGATGGACCAGCAACTGTGGGAGCCCTTACCTCCCCAGATAAGCACAACTTCTGCTTCAACCCACCTCCAGAGGGGTCTGGAGTAGGCTGGAAATAGCTCCATTCTCCCCTTCTTCTTTACATGTGACCCTGGAGAAGCTGATCTTTGCCCACGTACTTCTCCTCCAGACAGGGATGTCCAGCACCCACACCTGCTTGTGCAGCTCTGGCTCCCATAGTGAGGGAGAGTGTGGGACTAGGATTGCTCTGCTGAAATGGTGGGGAAAGACAAAAAGCACCCCATCCTTGGTGACACACAGGCACAAGGATGGTGGATGCATAGGATCTATAGGATGTCTGCACAGAAAGATATGTTCAGACCTCTCACAGCCCTTGGTGGGAGCGGAGACAAAGGGAAGGACTTGAAAGTGCACAAGGAGCTGCCTCTGCAGCAGCTTCTGATCTCCCCCGTGAAGAGTGGAGCCCTCCCTGTGCGCTGGCGTTTTGTCAGCCCGTTCCCTTGTCCCTGCCACACACACACACATTTTAGCACTGTCTGCAAAGGAGTTTGGGAATCGATATCGCAATTGTGTTGTAAGTGAATTAGTTATAGATCAGCTTGGGGTAGGATTAGCTTATAGATCAGCAGGCTGGCAGGTGCAGGGAAGGAGCACAGGCAGACATGCATGCACACACATCCCCCAGAGTGCTCCTCTACTGCCCAGCAAGGAGAGGAGGGTGAGTCAGGGCTCTGCAGGCCTGGAAAGTACCCTACAAAGGGCTGCCATACTCTGGCATTGTAGGCAGGTGAATGCTTGCTCCTTGGTTTTGAACTTGTTGGGACAGTGGGCCAGGGCTTCAGAAGTAGCAGAGGTGATGTTGTGACCCACTCTTGAATCTGTAGATGTGGAACGAGAATTCATCAATTGGCTCCATACAGTCCTGGCCCCATGGCTGGCATCCTTCCTGCAAATGCCCACACCTCTGGCTGGAGGCCTTTATCCCAACATTTTTGCAAAAAGTGCATAAAAATACCATGAAGGCAAACTAGTCCTCACATATTTCTTTTTATGTTTTCTCAGAGATTGAAACAGATTGCTCTTTTCTAGTTGCCATCTGCATAACCAGGGTCTTGACTCTTTCTTTTAGTAACCTCACATGAAAGCTGTACACAGAAGGATGGGGAAACTGAGGCTACTTGCTGCTTGCTGCTTGCTACAGCCAAAGTGGCTGATTCAGTGTATCCACACAGACTCTCAGCACCAGTCCATACACAACCAATCCTGGACCCCACTTTCTTCTGGTGTGCTGCCCACTTCTTGAAGTCTCACTGAGACCCTTGTCATGACTCCAGGACAGCCTGACTTCTAAAATTAGCCCAGTGCCTGGGTCCATGCTCAGGGGTTTTCCCTTTAAATAATCCCCCTGCCTCCCCTCCCGCTTTTGCTTTGACTAAGCATGCTGCAAAAACAACTTGCTTCTAAAATAAGCTTCTCCTCTAACTCCCGGTTTAAACCTGAGTAGCCGAGCATGACATAGCGGAGTTGGGATGGCAGCTGTGCCATCTCTCAGGCTACCTTTTGGTGTAATGGCACCTGGAACAGCTGGGGCAAGAACACTGTGGTTAGGGCAGCGTGGGCTTCAAAGGGGATTGGGGATCTGCTGGGAGTGTGGTGGGATTATGGGGTAGGAGAGACAGTGTCCTCACAGCAGTACCTGCTGCTGGACAGTCCATCTTCTCTGAAGAGCACATTTGACATCAGAACGTGTTCATTTGGTGAGATGAAATACAGGCAGACCTCTGAGGAATGCCAGCCCTCTGGGCAAGGGATAGTGAAATGACTTTTCCCTGGCACCTTGTGCTGACTTTCCTAAGTAACCCTGTCTCCATCCTTCTTCTCCTTATGTCAATCCATTTTTCAGCTGTGGGGCCAAGTTGCTACAGCTCAGTTTACACTCACAGGATTTGAGCTGGGGCCAGATCCCAAGCTCAGTTTCAGTCATAAATCTGGAGTAGTTCCACTGAAGTCAGGGGAGTTAATTCCAGATTTACGCCCGCTGGCACTGAGGTGGGACTCGGAGTGTCTCTGGCTTTGGGAGCAAAAAGGGTAAAGTCTATAGAGGATTTACCCTGGCAGGTTGCAATGCTCGACCCCTGGCAGTGCCTGAGTATCTCGTGGTTGGAGTTATTAGAGCAAGCCTTCTCTGTATTATTTGATATAATCTACTGCTATCCCACCGGGTTTCCCTCACTCTGCACTCTGGGAAACCGAGTGGAACTAACCCGAATAGGAGGATTACAGGCTCCAAATGGAAACGGTTGCACCAAGCCGCCAAGCGGAGCTCCTCGCACTGAGCAAAGAGGGCGGCTTACAGCCTCAATGACATGCCAGCACTTAAAATGCTGGATGATGGATGAATGTCATCCTGCTGGGAAGGGAAAGGGGGGTAGGGAATAGAGGGGTTGGGGGAGGCAAGGAAGGGAGGGAATCCAGCCCAGAGGAGCTAGGGAAGAAGAGCTGGCACCAGAGTTGACGTCCGCACTGATCCTCATCCGTGGGCTGTGATTCATGGGGAGAAGAGAGGGCTGAGCTCCTGTCCGCGGGCCCCACCGCTTTCTGCACACTGGATTGAAATTTCACTGCTGCTGGCAGCTCTCTTGCCCACAGCACAGGCACACTCACAGATGTATGCATTTCTATATGCACACATAGGAAGAACGTTTAACAGATATGTGTGCAAATAAAAACAGATATGTGTGTGTATTTATATAAACACCTCCCCTTGACTCACATACGCAAACATGTGAGATTTCCTCCAAGACACTTCATTAAAGGCCATCCTTGTCCCCACCTTTCACTGTATATTATAGTTCATCCACAAATCACATCTATTAAATGACTAACGGTTTTCTGCTAGGTTTTTTCTTTTTGTATTCCCCAGATGTCAGGGGATGTCAGTGATATGGCTGCATTACTCAGAATATTGCGGTCCTGTCTCCAGAGTGCCCGAGCAGGGGATTTCTCTCTCTGTCTCCTGTTGTATTCCTGACAGCAAAGTAATTTGCTTATATAGATTCTGGCAACAAGAACAACGCAAAGCCTGGATGCTTGACAGTGTTGCATTTTTAACTCAGGGTTGAACAGCTTCAGTCTGAAGACCCCTGGGACTCTTCCAGGGTTGTTGACTCCTGGGATTTGCTCCAGCATTGGGTGATGCGACCATGCTGGTGCCTTCCCTAGCACAAGGGCTGGTGAAAGGGGTCCTATTTTTGGCTGTGCCCTGGGCTGAGGGCAGAACAGGACCTTTCCTGTGGGCAGGATCCATGCTGCTCTTCTGCACAGAATCTCATACTGCAGGCATGGCACACCACACGGCGCCCCCAGAGCTGTTCCCAGAGGCACAAGTCCTGAAATGGCCAAAAGTCCATAGTTATTCCGCAAAGAGATGAGGACTAGCCAGGGGGAGGGGTATCCTCTGCCTCAACATGCCTGTGAGAAGAGCACGTGTTCTCCAGGTGCATGAGCACGTCGATGCTCCAGCAGCTGGTGCCCGGCCAGGCAGCTGACGTGCTGGAAAACGACGCAAAATCCACCTCGGTATGTGCAAGTCGTGGTTCTGCGAGGCCGAGGAGGCAGAAGAGGGGGCTAAGCCTGGGGACAGAGCCCGTAGGGGCAGCTCTGTGAGCGGAGCCCCTTTTGGGGCAGGCGTGACCCCAGAAACGGCTGAGTTTGGGCGGGCGCCGCTCCTGCCCCCGGCAGAGCTGACCCCGCACCCCCGGGATCAATCCTGTCACCCACCTCCGACAGCAGCTGCTTAACCGCGCTCAGCAACCCGGCACAGCAGTTTCGGCAAGAGAGAGAAGCCTGTATCCAATTGAAACCGCAGGGGGGATGTAGGGAGGCAGAAGGTAATTTCCCGAGCTGGAATATGGCCAGCATACAAGGACTAATATCCTGGCTCTTGGGGAAACAGTCATGGGATCTTTGCTTGCTGAGAGTCATCCTGATCTCTGTCTTAAGTCAGATCTGGAAAAAAGGAAAAAGAGACAAAGGGAAAAACCCTTCCAAGATGCCAGGGCTTTGGGGCACTGCTTAAAGCAGCCCTCACCGCCGGGAAGATTTTCCTGGAGGCAAAGCTGCCAGGCATCCCCAACACAGAAGCCTGGCAGCTGACACATGCCCCCATGACCCCAGATGTGGCCAAGGAATGCCCCTGGCTTCCAGGAGAGAAGTAGTGAGCTAATGTCCATCAGTAGCATTACACAAAGTATTCCTGTAACCTGGTCATGTCCTTGTGCAAATGTTTCCCTCTGCTGGGATACCAGGGAGGATCAGAAAGTCTCATGTCAAAGCAAATTTGGGGATAGAAGGCTGTATGCTAGTATCAAGCAGCCCATAATGCAGCTGTTGAAAGACTTCTTGGTTGTGTCCAAAATTTACGCCAGCAAAATGATGACCTGCTGCAGAAACACCACACAGGGTAGAAACTGCTGCAGAGAGGATGGGGTGGGAATAGAGGCATCTGGTGGCCAGAGCAGTGGCAGTGTGTACACCGATAAATGCTGCTCCCAACACAGACAGCTCTCTCGCTGTTGGTATCTGCCATTGGGAAGGGATCCCACCCACTGCTTGGTGCCAGAGAGCAGGCAGGAAGGAAAAGCATCCCTGACGTGCTGGGGCAGGTGAGGGCAGGCTGCTTTGCGAGCTGGCTGAGCTCACATCCCCAGCTTTTATGCTGCTGATTTGGTTAAATGTTTTGCTCAGGCAGAGCAAGACAGCCCCAACCTGTGCTGGTGTGAAGCCATCTCAGCGAGTGGTACTGAAGTGCTGGTCTAATGGAAGTGAGGGCTGGGTGGCACTGCTGGGGCAGCCCAAGAGCTTCCTGCCTGCAGGAAGGAGAGAAAAGACCTGCTTTAAAATTTAAAGCACTTGGAAACAGCACTGGAAGCATTTCTTGGTTAAGAATTATTGCTATTCCTAGTGTGGCTAGAAAACCTTGAATGTAAGCTATAGGATAGTGTGTCTTTAATCAGTGTCTGCAGCAGGTTAATAGCTAGTGCTCTCCTCACCTTTACAAGTGATCCTTTCAGGTCATTTTTTCTTATGGCTGGACTCTCTGTGATCTGCCTGCCTGCTGGCAACGACTTTTTGCATCATCCCCTTGTCTGTTGCTGCGACAGGACAGGGGATAACAAGCAGCAGCCCATCTCACTGCCCCATACATCACAGCCAAGATCTGTATTCTGACAGTTGCATTTTGTCTCCTACTTTCTGAGCAATGTTTCCTCAGAAAGTCAGGAGACAAAAGTATCCTCAGGTTTGATTGAAGACCCAGGGCAGGCAGACACATCCTCCAGACCACCTCAGGAGATCTGGTTGCTGGGAGTTGTTGTCTTCCTAAATTCTATCAAGGGAGAGCAAGAAAACTGCCAGTGCTTTGCTTTGCTGTGTGATCTCCCTGCTTCACCTGTTCCTCCACTTGTGTTCCTGCCTGCTGGCAGCCAGGAATGAAACCAGCCAAGACCTAACGTTTACAAGCCCTGACCATTGCATTGTGCATAATAAGAATTTGTCCTCTTGTGGCTGGGGTGACTGGGCAACACCCCTCATAGGTGGAACATGGATGGAAAAACAGAGTCACCGTTCACATGAAGCCAGTGGTGAGCCACAGCATGGGTTTGGAGGAAGCAGGTGGTTTTCATGAGAAGTAAACCAAACATCCTGCCAGGACCTGTGTATCACTGATGCAGTGGCACATCTCTGTGCAGTGATTTCCTGTAGAGCCAAAGCCTGCCCTTGGAGCTCAGAAAATGATAATTTTGGCCATTATTAATAAAGCTCTTGGTGGCAGCCTCTTGCACAACTGTGCCTTCCCTGATGAACCAGCTCTGTTTCCCAGTCTGGCAGAAAAACCAGCTCCCAATCTTCCCACTGTCCCTCCAAGGAAGCTGTGTTCCAGGAGCAGGGGACTATGCAGCTCCATCATGCTCAATGGGAGAAGCTGTGAGCACGTGTTTCAGAGCAGGACTGTATCGGCTGCTTGCAATTCTCTGAGGGTCCCATGTGTTTGCAAAGGCAGCTCTGTCAATCAATAAAAAGCAATCACAGTAATGAAGTATCAAGTAGGAAGAAAAGATTTCAAGCTCTACATTGTTGAGGGATTGGGGGTTTTCTTTAAATGAGGCAAGAGAGGCTGGGAAAGCAGAGCCCATCAGGGATGACAAATCTGTTTCTTTTGCACGGGGGAAGTGGCAGGACTGCAGCCCCTCCGACCAGATCCAATGACAAGGGAAAAGCTGAGAGAGGACCCCCTTTCTGCAGACACAAAGGACAAGCCAGTGGCGGCGACTTTCTCTCTGAAAAGTCACGTTTGCCAGGGGAGGCTGTGAAATCCAAGACGTTCCCAAGAGCTTGTTCCCTTCCCGTCCCCCCAGTCTGGGGAGGGGAATCATTCTGATTTCGTTTTTATTATTGTTACTCCCTCTTGGGTGAGTGCTGGGAAAGTGGTGAGTTTTGCAGCTGCCCAAGAGTCAGTGGGAAGGGGGATGTGAGGGATGCATGCCAGAGCAAGGGTCTCTTCTCACCTTTTCCCTGCCTTCCCACGGGACAAGGCATAACTGAAACCAAAAGATTTCTTGTTGTCTTTGCCCTCCAGCTCAGTCACCCCACACACCCTGTGTCCCCCTCAGGAGGACCTGTGGGGTAGCTTGTGGCATGCAAAGACAGCAGTGCCCCTGTCATTGCTGGGGACTCTGGAAGTTGCTGGGGACTGTGGTTAGCAAGGCTGGTTAGAGATGGGGAGCTCCCTCATGCCAGTGCTTGCCAAATCAGCCCATCTTGCCAAGGCAAGGCTGTTCCTAACAGGGCTTTTTTAGTGCCTTTTTTAGAGGTAGGTCACTAAAGTAATCTTCTGTAATTAAACCTTACACAAACTGTAGCAGTCTCTACCTGCAGCCATGCAGTCTCCAATAGAGCAAAACTCTTTCCTGCCATAGCAACATGAATTAAAAAAAAAGAAAATCAATGAGATCTCTACCTGGAAACCAAAATCTCCACTGATCCATGAAGATAAGGGCTGGATGTGATTGCTTGTGGTCTGGGAAAGCTTGAGACAGGGTCTGGGATTGCTGTGAAGGGATGTAGGTCAGTCATACTCTGTTCCATGTCTCTGATGCCAGCTTGTGAGGAATTTTAAGTAATGCTTTATGAATTCATTACAGCCACAGCCCAGACAGGTGAGTAAGGTAGAGACAGGGACACATCCACAGCCACTTTTGCAGAGGAGATATCCTCAATGTCCTTACACCTGAACTTTCCTGCAGGGCAGCTGTATCCCCACACCAGTTTCACCTCTTACCTCCCCTCCCTCTTCCACCTCCTTCTCTCTCTGTGCTTTGATTGTACTGATTGCCAGAGATACACCCATCACAAAATGCCCAGATTCTGATGCCCTTTGAAGCTACTGAATGAACCTTTGCAGTGGCAGGAGGGAATGGAAGAGCCATGGGGCTGTGGGGGTCTCACTGGTATCTCCCACATGGATAACAGTCTTGCAGTGTAACTTGTGCTGTTGCTCCAAGAGTGGCACATACAGAACAAAATCCCCTAATTTATTTGGTGCTCCAGCAGAGCTGCTTCTTTAACCAGGTGGCAGCACCTTGGGTTTCAGTGCTGCAGGCCCTGGGTATAAGGCAAGCTGCTCCAGCTGGGGACTGGCTGAAACTCTTTCCCTGGCCCTGATGTCCCAGCTCAGCCCAGGGAGCTGTTGCACCTGCCTCCCTTGAGCCTTAGTTCTTTATCAGCAAAGATCTTGTCTCAGAGAGAGGGTCAGCTGCTCCTCCCATCCTCTGTGGGCTTTGTCCTTGCTGAGGAGATGCAGATGTGAAAGTAAAGGTGCCCTCTTGGCAGGATGGGCATAGTTGTACAGGTGCTGTCTGGAAGGCATCTGCTTGCCTTTCCAGTGGAGGGAAAAAGACAGAAAAGACCACTCAGTTCCAACTTTCTTCATGGGAGCAACACTTGCCATTGTTGTCCACCTTTGTCAAATCAAAGAGACAATGCTGGTCCCAGAGCTCACTGAGCTTTTAGTAAGGGTCTGACCAAGAACAGCCAAGAGGTTTTGTTGGGTCCTCCTTCCAGTCCAGCAAACAGCCTCCAACTCAGGCCATGGGAGATGGAAGGAAGAAGAGAGAACAGATTTATTCAGTGAAATTAATGGAGTGACACTGGGTGTTAATGGCCTATTTACCAACATCTCCTCTACAGTCTTTCACTTAGCCTGAGAAACTGCCCTGCCCTCAGCTGTGCTTTCCCCCCAACTTGTTTCAGACTCACAAGGAAGGGCCCCTCTCTAATGGAAACCCCAGAGCCAGATCCCCACAGAAGACCTGACTCAGCTTACCTGAGTGTCTCAAGCCCACAAGTTCTCACTCCCACCTTGTCTATACATGCTGGCAGGAAAGATGAAGTTGAACAAACCATTTACACGCCAAGTGGATTAGCCAAATTGTGTTAAGCTCCCGCAGGGATGTCCTTGTTCACAGCCTTCATTTGATTTCTCTTTCAAAAGCCCACCAAGCTGAATGTGATTATGGCCTCTTAATCCTGCCTGCATGTGTCCACGTGGGGTTAATGCAGCGTAATAGATGCCCTTTACAAGTGCACACTGGTGACCACTGCTGCATGGCTAAACCCTCAAGCCCAGATGTTCAGCAGATGTAAATCCAAAGCACAGACTGACTGCTACTCTTTGGCCAAAAAGCTGCTCTCACAGCTAAAATATGGAAGGGAAACTCCATCTTTCCAAGGCTGAGCAGCAAATCTGTTGGAAGCAAGAACCAATGTTGGCACTCAGATCCAGACTGGTTCAACTCCTGCAGAGCCCAACACCCTTGGCAGGTCCAGTCTGTGATCAGAACTCACTTTTTCTTGGAGGTTAGGAAGTGGTACCAGAGTCCCAGTCCTATCAGGAGTGCTATCCTTCCAGTCTGATCACTGATCCCACTTATCAGCTTCTGCAAGCCCCTGCCCAGGGGTGGCTCTGCTGACAGGCAGATTTCCTTTGGAAAGAGTATCACTTTCCTAAGGCAGAAGCTACAACCAAAATGTCATTGCAGCCAAACAACAACAGTGGAAATCCATAGTGCTGCTCAGCTAGGAAATGCAAATCTGTCTGCCCAGCCAGGCACAGGGGACTGTAAAACACATGCAAAGATATTAGAATTGTTGCCTTTTACAAATAAGGAACCAAACTGATGTTGCCTTCAAGGAAGGAGGGCCACAAAAGGCAGAGGGAGGCATTCCCCAAATCCATCCTGTGAATCACACTTAAAAACAAATCCAGGACTTGGCACAGCAGGATTTGCCCTGTCCAGAGCACCTCTCCCTGTTTTCACTGGAAAAAACACCCCAAGCCATTCACACATTTACAAGGAAGTTTGACACAGCAAGATGTGCAAGGTGCTCCATTTAGGGAGAGAAACCTGCCATGGCTCAGTCCCATTATCAGCAAAAAAACAAAGACAAAAACAAATTTCAAAGACCTTCTTGTCCAGAGACAAGGGGGATGGAACCACAGGGGGTAATTTCCATAACTCTTTCAGCCACCACTCAGCACACAAACTCTCTTTTCTCAAAGTCAGACCGCCTGCCAGGGGAGCAAATCCATTCCCCTGGTATCTCAGGACTGTATCACATAATCCCCTTAATAAAGCAATCAAGTCCCAGATTAAAAACAGTTAGATTTCTACCCTGCTGAAATGTTTTTTCCAGAACATCAATAGGAGGAAACCTCCTTAAAATATGCGAGATTTGCTGGACTGACCCAAAATAAAAAGTAACATTCCCCCCCAACAAGTAAATGATAGAACTGTTATTTCCCCATGGAAACCATTGGGTTTGCCAGAATATTTTCCATTAAAATTGTTTTGCTGGAGAATTCCCAACAAGTCAGGCTGCTGCATCACTGATTTTAATTGAATTTAGAAATTCTCGTTTCCCTTTGTTCTTAAACTTATATTTAGGAGCAGGGATGGTTACAGATCTGTTTGCCTCCTTCACCAGCAATATAATGTCACCCACCAAGTGACACGTACAAAGAAAGATAGCAATGAAAACCCAACATAGCTCTTGCTACAGTCGGTGCTCCCCAGGCAGAGGCATAATCTCTCACAAGGCTGCCTCAGCTCTCAGAGCCCCCTTGATCTCCAGCTGGTTTTTTGGAGATGCTCATTTTCCTTAGCATAGCTCTAACAGTGAGGCTGTGCTGAATTCACAGATAATCAGTACCTAATTGGATTAGGAGCTGATAATATCTTTGACCTTTTTTTAATGGCTTGCTTGGCCTGGCTTTCTGCAAGGCTGAGGCTTAATTTTAGGCAGGAGTTTTTACCACAAGTGAAGCGTGACCCTGTTAACCTCTGAATCAGAGAGGTGACCTTCCCTCTCCCCAAGCACTGTGGAGCTTTTGGAGATTGTGAGGTACACACAGGCTTCACAAATCTCTGGTCAAACAGACTGAAGCTACCTACAGAAGTCAGAGTCAGGACCTGATTTTCAGCCAGAGCTGTGCTGGTATTGGACTAAATCCTCAGACAGAAATCAAAGGAGGGTGAAGTTCCTGTGAAGTCAGTGTCCCTGCCAATGTCAGCTGTACAAGTCACCTCCTTTCCTCACCCATTCTTCCACATGCAATGTGGGGGAAATGAATCACCAGTGCAACAAAGAGATTTGGATATTGGGTCTTTGTGAGACAAAGGCACAGGGATACTTGTGCATTTGTGTGGTTACATCTTGCTCTGGCTCACCTAGTCCCATCACTGCAGCTGTGTGCTCCCACACATGAGTGGGTCCATGCACAGGCCCAGCACAGCTGAGAGCAGAGACAGCGTGTTTCTGTTACACCTAGCTCATGCCCAGCACAGACACACTGTATTTTGGGGCATTGGGATTTAAGGAGATGCAGGGAGCAGGAGGGGAGGGAAGGCTGCCTGATGAACAGCAGATGTTGGTGATCATTGGATGGAGCTGTTAATTTAACTGGAGTTTATTGAATAGCAATTAGGTTGGGGTCTCATTACTGTAGCCAAGTGGCACAAAGATGTGCTGTAAAAACCCAGGGAACAGGGATGTGCAGCAGCAGAGTGACAACACTGATGGCGTATTTAAGACCTGGAGCAGTAAATATTCTCACTTGCCCAGAGTTCCTTCTCCTGGGTGGTGCTGGCTGGAGCTTGGCATCTGAACCCAGCTGCTGGGCTTGTCTCAAGATGGGAGGCTGCAAACACAGGGAAGGGTAGTGAGTGAAGGTCTGAAGAAGTGTCAGTGAAGAGGTGTGAGTGACAGCCCGGGTAAGGCAGCAGTCCTCCAGCTCAGCCAGGGACAGCAATGAAAGCAGGACAAAGAGTGGAAGAAGGTTTTGGAAGTCTGTAAGATACGTCAAGGTGTCCTAACCTGCCAGGAGCTGGGACAGGGTGTCTTGGTGCTTTAGAAGGAGCGTTACCACAAAGCCAGCAGAGCAGCACTACAGCGGGGCAGGTTTCCATTTCACGTGGTAGTCAGAGACCACATATTTAACTACTGCTTCTCCAGCAAGCTGGGGTTTGTTTCACACCTCTGCTGTGTAGGGTGGTCCTGACACTGACAGGGAGGGAAGTCAGTGCTCTGCTCCTCCTGAATGTGGGCATGAGATCCACTAAGCCCATCTCCCAAGAAAGACCCAAAAGTGTTCGCACCAGCACAGTCAGAGTACTTGATGTGGCTTAAACAGTGCAGAGAGGGCAAAGGCACATTCCTACCCCTGCACAGCCTGACCTGAGCCTTTCAATGTCCAGTGCAGAGCAAAACCCAAGGAGAGGATAGAGGCAGGACAGAAAAGTCCCAAGCAGAGCTTGCTTCTAACACAGGAGACACACACAGACACAAACAAAACCACATTCACTCTCTTAACGACATGATTTTATCTTTCTTCTGTCTTGGAGGAGAAATCAAATGTCCAGGTTCAAAAAAAACCCCAAAAATTTCCACTAATGAACCAATTGCCAAACTAGAGCACAGCAGGAATTTGGAGGGTTAAAATCTTTGGGATTAATTAACTGATTAATTAAGCCCTCACATCAGCCTTCATCCCGGCAGCCCTGCTATTGCATGAGGGATGTACTGGGAACGTGTGATTCTGTCAGCACGATGCAGGAATGCTGGGGGGAAGGTGCTCGGCAAGGGAATTTTACACACACGTTTGTGACTGTGGGGTTGAGGTTGGCTATGCCCTGCAGACCTCGTGTGAGACACCTTCACACCTCTGCCCTGACTGGAGTGGCTGCACTTAAGGGCTGCTGGTTGCTTTGAGAGCTTAAAAGAAAAACATGGTTTTCAAAAGCAAAAGGGATTTCTCTCCCCTGAGGGCATGGGACTTCACTGTGCCCTGCTGTGAAGGTGACAGCAGCCCTGCTCTGCTCAGCAGCCCGTGACACCCACTGTGATTCCCACCGCCTGCTTATCCCGGAGAAAGGGAGCAGTGGGTGTTGCACTGTGGTCTCAGAGGACAGTAGCTGTGGGGTTTTTTGCACAGGTCTCTACCCATCTGAGTATTTAATGTTCAAAACTGGGGGGAAACCTTCCTTTCATGAGTGGCAAATCTTACTGCATGGGGGGAAAAAAAAGCATAATGCTGTTAGCTTTTTCTCTCATCCTTCCTGCCCCACAAAACAACCAAAGGAAACCTCTCCATGCCATGAGGCCACCTGTCTGCTTTCCTGTAGAAGTTAACGGTACATTTGGTGGATCTGGAGGATCATCTGCTTCCCGGGTACTGATACAGTCTTCAAGACTTGAAATACTGCTGTACTCACTACTTCTCACACTTAAGCTGTTTACAGCCCATGCTCTTCTCACAGTCAGGGGGCTCAGTGTCTGGAAGGGTGCAAACGACTTTGGTTCATTAACAAGACCTGGCCTGGGCACTTCTCTTGCAGTTGTACAAAGCGGTGCTAGCAGATCTCTTGTACATCAAGAACAGCTTTGCAACCCCTTCCATCAGAGTAAGTGAGACAATAAAGAAACTCACATGGGTCTGTACACACAAGAGTCGATCATGAATCTGCAGAAGGTATTTTTATGTAAAGCACAAGCAAAAAAAGGAGAGTGGTTACAGCAGGGGATAGAGTATGCCCAGACAGATTAAAATAGCCTGCCTTGGAGATATCCTTCTGAGAGTGGATGACACCAGCAAAGGAAATGGCAGCCGGAGCTCAGCCCACCACAGCTTCACAGCTTCACATTATAAATAAGGCACTGAGCCATTGCACCCACCAAGTTCTTCCCTGCCTTCCGCTCTACAGCAGTGTAGTGTCTGGGCTATGTATAGCATCAGCTCCTTTGTGGTATCAGGTGTTTTCTCTAAAGCCCTGGCTCCCGGATTCTGGGATTACATGGTCAGCTCTGGGTCTTTTGGGAAAAAAACAAAGCAGACACCAGAAAGAAAAAAATTAAGATTAGAGTCCAAATGCATCTAAACAGACAGACCTGTTCTGTTTTGCTTAAGAACTTCTCGTGGAGAAAAATGTGGTTATTCCAGCATCAAGATCCTTCTGAGGAAAATATTTTTATACAGGTTTTCTATTTTCTTATCAGGAGAATCAAAGCAACAATACAAATCATTCCAGCTTCAAATTCCCAGGATGAGCAGCAGGCTTCATTTTAAAATATGACAAGAAATTTCCTCTTCCCAAGTTACATTTTCAATGGCAAAAGAAATTTTTCTTGCTGGTATTTTCACTTTCTAGGTTCATGATTTAACTGCAATCTGCAGTTTGGAGATCTTTTCTCTTGCTTTCTGACATTTCAACTTTTCCTTCTGATTCCCCACTGAGAATGACTTGGAAAACACCAAGATTTCCAACAAGTGAAAAATTTTGTTTATTTTCCTGCATTTTCAGGCTGACAAGAGAGAGGATAAAGAGAAGTTACTCCAAGTTCCAAGCACAATGTCTTGGTTCTGTGTATGAACATTGATTCTTGGTGCTGGGTACCTCAAAGGCCCTGACTCTGTCCCAGGTGAGCACTGTGAATATGTGAAAGTACCACAACAGCTCTCCCTGGGAGTTCTGCCTATAGAACATCTTGTTACAAAGGCACAGGGCTGTTCTGCAGATGATGAATAATTTCCAGATTGCAAACCCCACAAGTGTCACTGTTCATTTGCCACCCGCAAAGGAGATTAAACCATGGATGGAAGAAATGTAATTTTCATCAGGTGTCAAATAGGTGGCACAGGCTGTAAAGTCTGCAACATCCACACTTGAGGTCAGGTGGGCTTACCCAGCAAAATGAGTCATTTCTACTGTTCTTGGGGTGGGATTCTTCAGCAGCTGAGCTCACCTGGGGGCCCGAGGCAGCTCTCCCTCAGGGCATAGACCGAGCTTTGCTGGGAAGAGACTTCTTGTCATTGAGTGCTGAGCAGCAGCACTGCTGACATTCTTGCTCTGTCCATTCATTCCAGCCATGCCTCTGAGGGTCCACGCAGAATCACACCAAAGTTTTATTCTTCATGAACTCACTGTGATTGCAGCAGTGCCCGGACAGCCCCAGGGAGACGCTGGAGCCATTGCACATCTCCAGGGGACCAGTCAGGTCAGGATCTAAGAAGAGAAGATGGATACACAGTGCAGCAAAAAGAAACACATTGACTCCTGTTTCAGAGGCAGAAGAAATGGAGCAGAAAAAAAGATTAAGTCCTGGACTCCCCCAGAAAGTTTTGCTGATGAAAGTTTGAGTGCATCCATGAACTGGTAAATTCCCCGGGTATGAGTGAACCAGGCAGCAGGGTCAGGCCCCCGCTTTGCAATCCCTGGCCCCAGTGTCATTGGGAAACACCTGGGTTTAGTGCAGCCCGGATGGGCACCGAGATGTGCAAACTGCTTTTCATCCCCACGGCTCTTAAACTGCAACTCCAGCTTCCCCGCTGCCCTGCGGAGGGCAGAGCTGAGGCTTTGCTGGTGCTGGTTGGAGGGTGCCCAGCTCCAGCAGGGAGTCCGGGTGCCGCTCACAGTGAAGATGGGGAGCTGGAGACAGAGACGTTCTCCTCACCCTGAGAACATTGGGGATGCCAGCCAGGATGGCCTGAAGAGCTTGTTGATCCATCAGCACCATGATGCATCAGAAAAGGGTTGAAAGGAGGCAACAGGCTGCATCAGCCATAAGCTGGACATGTGAATCCAGCAAGTGACCTCGCTGATCTGTTTTTGGGTATAGCAGGAATTTACATGGACTGTGAGATGTACCAGTCTGGCAGAAAGCCAGAGCAGCCTCCAGAGTATGTTCCAGCACGACCACCCAAAGTCACCACCCGAGCCTTTGGGCAGTAGGGCTGGGTGACAGCAGACAGCCCGCGGTGAGGGCGCTGCTCCGTGCGGTTTGGGGAGCGGGGAGGGCAGCTCGGGAGCTGGCTCGGGAGGACGCTGCAGCGAGCCGCAGGCAGGATGCTCTGAGCGCAGGGCTGCAGGCAGGGGGGAGCTGCCAGCGCAGCCTCCCGGCACAGAGTGCTGACATTTCTTTTTGTTCGCCTGACAGCGAGCACCTGGTGCCCCACGCGCGGAGCCCGCGGCCGCAGCGAGCGCAGGCACACACACGCGCTCAGCCCCGCAGCTTGGAATCGATGCAAACATATGCTGCCATTAATGTGAAAATCACTTCTGCAAACATGAGGGTCTCTCTATTCAAGGCCTTCCCCTCTCCCTGCAGGGAGGAGGGGGGTCAAGTGCAGACCTTTTATGTGAAATCCCTGAAAGGGACAAGGAGGAGAGAGGGGGAGATGGATGGGGCTGATCGTTGTAGGGAAAACAGGACAACAGCACAGACTACACACAGGAGCTGCTCTCCTGCCATGAGCTGTACTAAATTTGCAGCGTTGCCTTCCTTTCTTTCTAGCCAAACACCTCGCTGGGGCCGCCAGTTTTGCCCTTGTCTATTTCTGATAAATGCAGGAGGGGGCCCTGTAGAATGGCGTGACCAGATGCTGCAATAATAGGTGCTCATACAGGAACTCGGGGTAATTTTCTGAGGGGGTACCAAGTCCCTCTTGCATGGTTAAAAAATGCTGATGAGGAGTGCTAGCTAGAGTAGTTGTGGTGACCAGCATTGGAGTACCCAGTCTTCCCCTAAAGCTTAGCATATGTTTTGGCCAGCCCTGATGTGCACAGCCATATCAACAGAGGCTGAATATCTGGATGCTCTGGATGCTCCTCTGCCTCATTGCAGTACTTCAGTCTGCTTTCTGCAGATATTTACAGCAGACTCTCCTCTTAGGGCAAAGTGGCTTCTCTGATATCCTCTCTACCACTGCCTGCCAGCTGTGAAACACCCTGAGTTGCTTTGCCCTGACAGTGGCAGTGTGGATGTGGGTGGGTAGATTTGGTTCACAAAGCATCAGGGGTCTGTAAAACAGCTGGAAGGGCTCTCTGTGAATCTGAATGAGAAAAGGGACACAGTTGACATTAGAAGAACCAAATGGAGTTTCTGAACCTCTCAGTTGTTTGTCAAAGGCTTTAGAGCAACACTGTGAGATGTCACTAAAGTGCCTTGCACCATTCTGCACCAACCTCCCCCATGAGACAGGCTATGTCCCTTGTCTGTCCCGTACAGAAGCAGCTTTGTCAGCAAGAGTCTTCTATATATCTGCAAAATCCCTGAAAACTCTCTTCTGGCCTGTCCTTGGTTGCTGGTCTGATACAAAAATTCTTCAAACCTGGAAAAACACCCCCTTTCTCTGCATTTTGTTTCTCAGCACTGAGCTTTTCTTTCAGGGGTAAAATTTTCCTGGTTCAGCTTTATGCCCACCTCAGACTCATCTCAAAGCACCTGGTATTTTATAGCCTCTCCATTTTGTTTTCTTGTGATGTCCTAGACCAGGCACGTGTGCTGAATTCCCCAGCATCTGGCCTTCACCCATATCTATCTGTTGGAAGCTGAATGCATCTCTGATTTGGGAAATCAATCACACTTAATTGAAGGGTGATTGTTTTCACATACAAGTCTGCCACATCACTTTCATCTTTATCACATTCCCTTTCTCTCTGGGTTTTGTGTGACAAGATACTGCAGAGCAGGAGGGAAGAGGTTGCTGACCTTAGACCTGGATATAATTGAAAAAAGGAGGGCAATGTCTTCCTTTCTTTCCTTGGTGGATCAGTTTGCATTTCCTTCAGCTGTGGGACTGAGCACGTGTATATGCACCCCGAGCCATATTTAATGCAGCCTCATACACGGCTGTGCTGTGATGCTGCACAGCAGAGAAGCTGGTGCCCAGCATGGCCCAGCACTGCTGTGCCATGGAGGTCTGGCTCATTAGGGAACCACAGCAGGGAAGAGGGAATGACACAGCATTGGTCTGATGTGGCAGAGTGTTTTTGGTGCCCGGTGTTTCTGGGTGACTCTGAGCATCCTGAAGAGTAGTCCCAGGGAGATCAGCATGGCTTTTAAACAAAATTTTGGGGCGAGCCTATTTTCTGCTCTGTCTTGTTTTCTGCCTGGCCACACTAGAGACTGTCTTGAACCAGGATTCAGTCTTCTTTTACAGGAACATTATGCTACACAGCAGGGCTCTGATTTCCTTCAAGAGCTTCCATAACACAGATGGTTCATGAGCAATCCCTCCCGGTGGGCTTTTGCAAGCCCTTGTGCAGTCCAGTCCCATGTGGCCACCTGCCTTGTCACCCCCCTGGGATGTACCAGTCCGAACTGCTGATAAGCTCTCAGCTCACAGAGATGTCTTCCTGTCTGTACCAGCAAGCTGAATTGTAAGCTGCTCCCCAGACTCCAGTTTGAAGGTCTCTATAGTATTGACTTTCTCGCACTCGGAAGTGCCTCATTTATCTTATGCTCTGCATTTGTCTTTCCTGCCAGTGTAGTAGTAAGCAACTGCAGCTTGCAGCCAGCTTTTCTCCCTTAATGATATTCCACATATGCAGACAAGGATCTGAATCAGAGTTCTGGAGTCAGTCCCCACTTCCTCACTTTGGAGAAATGTATCTTAATGCAGTAGCCTTCCTTTGCAGTTTGTCTTGGGGCTTGGCAGTGAAACAGCCCCAATACCTACCTCTGATGGCTGTGGTCCAGGGCATGGGTCCAGATTGTAGACTCATTTGAAGGCAGAGTGTGTCAACAGGAATGCTCTGCTGGCTCTGCTGGCTCTTCCACTGGGCAGCCCCAACTATCTCTAACTTTGGCTCTTTTCCATTGGGGATGGATTGGTCCTTTCCAGATGTGGAGAGAGCCTTTCCCAGCAAAGACCCAATACAAGCCTTTACTAGACAAAGGGTCTTTTCTAGACAGTGTGGAAAAATTTTAGGTTCCTCTGGGTGGATGGTGCCTGTGTTTTCTTATGTACCTTCACCACAGGCCTCTCTTTCTGACAGGTGCTGATGACTTGCAGCCCAGGTAGACAGGACTGAAAAGGGTAGAAGAACTGGAGTTTGTGTGATGGAGCTGTGGGTTTCATTGATTTCTAAATAAAGCTTTCATCAAGACACAGGGACTCACTTCCTTCCCAATTTTATAAAGCTCTTGTCAATCTCTGACACAGCTGCCAGAGAAAAAAAACCAAAGCTGCTGGCATCATTGTGAAGGCATGTAAACAAGCAGAACAATGGGTGGGGTGTTGGGTATCTTCCCTCTGTGGAGAAGAACCAGAGCCCAACCCCAGTGTCCTGCCACGTATCCACTCCCTGGCTTTCCCTCAGGGCCAAGTCACCCCACCCTGCTGAGCATGCTCTGCTTCCTCTGGGCCTGCTCCTGCCCAGAGGTGATTTGTGTTTGCAATTAACTTCATGCTGACTGTGTGGGTCACAAATGACATTTTACAAAGTCACAGTGGAGGTGGGCAAGGAAGAATGTGGTGTTCACCAAGGCTGAGGTACATGGGCAGAGCTCTGTGCTGGCCCAGGGATTAAATGAGGTCCCTGAGGTCTCCTTATGATGGTAGAAGGTCACCATCCTCTCCCAGACCTATTTTCTGAAAATTGACAGGAGTAACTCTAGGCAGCCAGGAGGACAACCTTTCACTGCAAACTGTGTTGTTGGTGGAGCCTTCCCCATCACTGGGAGGTGGTGGACTCACTCCTCCCAGGGCTAGTGGAGGACACACAATCTCCTTGCCCAGAAACTGCCATGTTCTGGTGCAGGAGGATGGAGAAATCAAGCCAAAAAAAAAAAATGATCCAAGCATTAGTTGCCTCTTGCACAAAATTTGATGAAAACAGATGGAACATTTGCAGGTCTTTATTAAAAAAAAAAATCAAAATCAAAATCAAAGCCCCCAAATTTGAAAGCAATCTTGTATTGGCTATTAGTCTTTTCAGGCTTTTATTCCCCTCTTGGCAAAAAATAATTGATGTCATTTTCCATCACCAAAAGATTTCCCTCTGAGAATTAGGTATGAAGTCCTCTGTGTTGAGCAGAGATGAGAGGAAGGAGAAACACTTCACATTCTCTTGGCTTAGTCCAAGAGGGTTAAGAGATCTCCTGAGAGTCTGTCTCTCTGTCCAGCATCCAGAGGGAGCAGAGACTCTCCAGTTGTTGTTGTGCCCCACTAAGGTGACGGTTTTCCTTTGTGAGCATGAGGAGTATCTGCCATTTCAACCAGTGCCTGGGGGTCCAGAATGACCTGAGCAGCCTTTTCTGGCTGGCAGAGAGAGCCACTGGAGCTTTCAGGGAGGACCGTCTGTTCTGGAGAAAAGAAGACAAAATAGCTGGGGTGTATGGGGCAGTGGACCACAGGGTGTCCTGGGGACGAACATGGGGTGTCCTGGGAACATCCCCCAGAGAACAACCAACACTGCAGTGGCCAGAGCATCTTGTCCTTGGAAGCCTCTTTACCTGGGAGAGTCAAGAGGCTGAAGCCAAAGCCTTCACTCTCATCCGTCAGCAGGGATGGAGGAGCCCATGGCCCCCTCCTCCTTCTTCCCCTGGCATTTGATTCAGACATACACTAAAAAAGGAGCTGTCGGTTAAAGTAAGAGCTGCTTTTCCAGCTCCCAGAGGATCCCCCTGGTGTGACCTGCAAGGTGTTGCAATCCCTCTCTGCCACTGGCCTGCCTGGTTTTTGTCACACATGCACACACCTTCCTCCCCCTTCCGCAGTGCTTATCACAAGCATTTTGGTAGAACTGCCCTTGTCATATAAATCTAAACATAATTCTCTCTTTCCTGTTAAGCTAAAGAAAATAAACGTGTAGGGCTGTTACTGGAAGCCAAGCTGTAGGACTGCCCTAAATTCTCTTCTTATTGAGTCTGGGCTGAAAATCACTCAATTCTGCTGAGGACACACATCTATGCTTGCACACACAGGGAGGGAAGGTGGGAGGGGGAGGGAGAGAAAGAGAGAGAGAGAAAGAGAGAGAGAGAGAGAGAGAGAGGACACGGTGTGTATAAATATCTCCAGCTCTCTAGATAGTCGGCAGATTTATTCTGCTGCCAAGCCTGCAGAAAATTGACTTGTTTCATGGAGGCAGGCTATTGACACATTACCGCAAGGAGGGTTAGGAGAGAAAGCGGTGCGGCTGGCGCCCCTCTATTATACGATAATGTAATCAGCATTGTGGGAAATGACTGTGGGTAAAATGGCATCGCTGACATTTATATTAGAGGATATTGATGGCAGGAACTGTGACCACATCTATCGTACCTCCCGTTTGCCAGGATTGACACAGACGGCTCTTGTTGGCTGGATTTCCTCTCTCTCTTTCTCTCTCTCTCCTTCCTCTTAGCTCCGTTGCTCGCTGCTGTCACTGCAGATAGATAATTGAAAAATGGATCTCACCTTTCCAGCAAACAGGAGTGGTTCAGGCAATTACTGCAGAGGTTATCTACTCAATCTCGAGGCCTCTTCTCAGAGAGAGATTCAGAGGAAATTGGATTTTACATGGATGTTTTATTCTACAAGGGCTTTAGTATAAACAGAGGCAAGGAGACACCAGCAGACTGTATGGGTGAGAATCACATGCAGAGGGGTAGGGTGAGGTTTTGACAGGGGGGCTTGTCTATAGATGTGGTGGCTATACCATTTGGAGGTCCTCTGCAGAATTTCTGATCTCAATTTTTTGAGATTACTATTAGTTTTCCTTTTCATGTTTTACAGGTTTTTTTAAAGTGGAGGCTAAGAAAGGCTATGCCCACCTGCAGCCATTTGGCTACATTTTGCCCCTGGAATTTTAAAATTAAAGGGAGTTGTTCCCAATGGAAAGAAGCAAAGAGAAAGCAAAATGCTCTGAAGATGAGAGGGCAGAGCAGAGCAAGATGTATTAAAAGAGCTCTGGAAACTGTCTGGCTCTGAAAGGAGAGGAATTTCTCTCAGGCAGGGAATATTGCCCATAGGCCTATTCTCCACGAGCATCCTTGAAGAGCGTTACTCCTTGAGGTGGGTGGTTACATGAGAGGCAAAAATATATCCATGATCCTTTTGTACAAGCTGCAATGGCAGGCTTTGGGCTGAGCTTGGTGGCAATCCAGCCCTTCAAAGCAATTTGCAGCTGGCATCCTTGCCCTAAAAAACTGCTGAGCTAAGGAGTCCAGAGAAGGATATTGAGGGTCTTGGTGACCTTGACAGTTCCAGTGAGCACACAGGCAGGCTGTGGGGCAGCCCTCAGAAGGCTTGGCAGATGTGGCTGATTAGGGACCACTTTCCCAAGAATAGCAGGCTGAAGTAGAGTCTGCCAGGGAGTGCTTGGAAGAAGCTCATTCCCCATTTAGGGAAATTCACCCATCTTTTCATGTTTTATATTTCATGTTTTATATTATGTGGGGTGTTAGCACATGTGGGTAAATATCATGCCCGTGGGTAAGAGCAAAGGTCCTTGCACCATCCAATAGGTTTTACTCCTAGCCAGTGCAGGATGAGTGGGAGCACAGCTTTGCACGAACAGCTCTCAAACAGTTATCCCAGATGGAAGCAGCAGGGATGGTTTTGCAGGAGAAAAAATTCAGCACACATTAGACAGTCTCATCAGCCCCGTGCTGTCCCCAGGAGAGATTCCTGACATCCATGGGTGCTGCTCTGCAGCCCTGGGTCTCTGCTCCCTGCCATGTGCTGCAGTCCCGCTGTCCATCACCAGCTTTTTCGCACTCTCCTCTGTCTGTCCCCTGATGTCAATGCTAGAGGTGCTCATCTCTCTGGCTGATCAAATCATTCCTGACGTGCACAGTGGCTGACTCTTCCTCCCTGAAACTCTGTCTCCAGGGTCCTAGGTGAGGTCCTGCTCTCTCTTCCTCAGACAGTGAGAAAGCAGAGGAGGGGGAGGGCAGTGAGGAGGGGTGGGATGGGCTTCCCCAGCCCTCACACCTCTTCTCTCCATGATGCTGGAAGCCAGAGGGCCCCCACAGCCTATTGCCTATTCTGGCAGTGAATGCAGAGCTGGAGATGAAGCCAAATGGCTTTGAATGAGCAACAAAATCCCCATTTCAAGTGAAAGAAGAGATGAGTTGCTGGAGCTCAAGCCTAAGGCAGTGATGGCTGTTATGTTCCTTGAGATCCCTGAGTCTGGGAGGGATGTTTTTTGGGAAGCCGAGCACAAGCGTTGTGACTGATCCCAACCCAAAATCTCCCAGCATTAAGCTGGCAGGCTGGGATGGGGAGAAGAGGTCCAGGACAAGAAAGGTTTTGCATTTGCCCTTGTCCTGCATCACTCCTGGGCTTCCAATAATGGCCATGAGAAAAGGTCTGGCTTCCTGAAACAGGACCCCAAAGCACAGTCATCTAGGTTCTGTAGAAAGTGGTGGTCAAACTCTCTGAAACTGGGTCATTAAAAAAAAAAAAATTAAAAAAATGCACAGGGTCAAGCCTGTGGAGTTCAAATTTTCATCTTGATTTTTTCACATCTTTTTTGAGTAAAGGAAATACTGAGTGATGTGACCCTAACCCGTGTCTTTTGAAGACTGACGAAAATCTGCTTTTTGAGCTGCAAATGATAGACCAAAAGAAGGTGAGAAGAAGAAGTTTTAAAAATCAGCAGCAAAAAATTTCAAATCACAGTGAAATAATACATCGGCTTCATTTCCTTCTGAATTTTTTCATTTAAAGAAAAAGGCAACGAAATGCTGCTGAAATGACATTTTTGACAAAGTGCCATTTTTCAGCATGACCTCTTGGACCCATTCACACCAGTGCTGCTAACTAGTTCTGCATTCATCAAAGCCTGCAGGAGCAGGGGGCAGAGCAGTGTGTACTGATGAGCAAAAATGCCTTGGATTTTCAGCACACGTGCCTCAGATTTTTTCTACCAGAACCCCTCAGGTTTAAGTCCCAGAGCAGTTTTTACTGGAGATGTTCAGGCTGGGCTATTGGTGTCTGTGACTTCAAGGCCACAGAAGAAAAGGAGGTGGTTCAAAGAGTCTTGTAGGTTATCAAGAACCTTCTCTGGTGGATGTGACTTACTCCTGGGGATTGCTGATTCCAGCCAGGCTTGTGCTGATACAGCTCTGGAAGGGAACATGGCTTGCAAAAGGCAGTTTGTTTTCCATCTCCTAGGTGTTGGTATCTGTGGACAGCCCCAAGTTAGCACATAAAGATGTGCCTCCTGCAGAGTGCCAGAGTGAGGTTGTGCTGAGTCACACAGAGGAGACATCAAGGCTCCTGCTTTCCCTGCTTTCAAAATCAGGAGCATGTGGTGCCCAGAGCAGGATGAGAAACCACACTACTGCCAAAGGTCTAAATGATTGACCACTGTAGGTTCTGAACACCACAAAAAGTCCCTTAATACATAATACATCTAAAAGCTTTGTGGTTGAACTGGGTGTCCTGGTAGACTGTCTATTCCTGGTACTCCTCTATAACCCCTGTAATTGTTCTGAATATGGTATTTGCTTTCATTAATTCATCTAGATTGCTGTGGACTGTTATTGCCTGCTCATAAATAGCTGCTGTGTTCCACCTTGGAGGAGACTGCATGCCACAGAAGTGGCAAGAAGGCTTTGCTGCTAAGTTTTCTTGAAGTGGGATGAATGCCATGAGACCTAATTTCTGTTAAAAGCTTAGAGCTCCTTGGATGGAGGAGGTCAGCTTTATTTTATTAGCATTACCACAATTGTTAGTGGTATTACTAATATCAATCTTATTATAGACATAACATCTGCTCAGGATCAGAAATTATGAAGTTTGACTAGCTCACAGAAATGCTGGGTCTCAAGCCACATTTCCCTCGTGGGCATATAATGATTGTCCACCAATGATCCCAGCCCCACCATAGGAGAGGATATAACCCCTGGAGATCTTGTAAAATGCAAGACAAGACACGAGCGTGTTGGATAATACTTTAGTTAATTTTCCTTGGTATTACTCAACTGCGGTGAGATATCTACCTTGGATCAGGGTCCTGCCTGTATCTCCAGCCAGAATAAAAAGAAGCGCCTTCAAATTGCTCCCAGCCCTGATTTGGAGGTGTTTAAAAGGTTCTGTGCTTTGTTCAGCTGTTGTTTAACCTTTTCCCGTGTCCTTGCCCTGACCATGCCAGGCTTTTCTCCCAAACAGAGCATCTCTTGAGCTTTGCTCTCCTCACTTCTCTTGGTATGCACCCGTGGGCAGGAGGAAGGTGGGAAGGATCCATGGCATTGATCAATAACTCTTTCCTGTCCAGCCAGGAACCCAACCCGCTCAACTTTATTGCTGCAACCAGATCCTGGCTCGAGGGATGTTACGGCAACCGGCCTCGGCCGTGGGGGCCAGAAGAACAAATACCTCCCTAACAGGCATGACTTCAGCCAGCACATGCCCCGCTGCCCGGATAGCTCCTCTGACAGAGGAAGCCCCTGTGAGGATTTACAAGTCCCAACCACTTCCTGAAATCACCACTCCTGCTTGTTATCTCACCTCCCATCACCTGCAGGGTCCGGATGCTGTTTGAAGGGAAAGGGGAGCCCTGAGAAGGAAGAGGAGGAGGTGTGTGAGTCCTGGTGATCTGGCCATTAGGCTGGGGGATGGCAATGGACCCCGATGATGAAATATCTGAGCACTCTGGCTCAGTCTTTTTATTACCTGCAATGGAAAATGAGTGCCAGCTGCAAATCAGGGATTTCAACAGTCTCTCTGAAGGCATGTCAAGCATTTTATGGCTGGAAATACATTTAGAGTTTATTATGGGCTGCCCACTGATCTTTCTTGCATGCATGCAGTGGCTGGACCCTGTTCCCACCCTGTCTTTGGATGGGAAGGGGTCCCCAGGAATTGATCGGTTTTCAGATGGCGAATTGATTGGTTCCATCTGCTGCTTCTCTACTTTCTTTATCCTGAACAAGGATTTAACCTCACATTGAGACAGGCTGGAAGCTGATTTGGAGGACAGCCTCAGTCTGCAGTGGGATGCAGCATATGTTGCAGACCTGTCAAATGCCACACAGAGCAACACTTAGCCCATGGGTCCCTCCACAGCAGGAACAGGCTCTCCCCTTCCCAGCACTGTGCCATCACCTCCTCAAACTTCAGCACTCAACATTTATAAACTCCACACCTTCATGGAGGAGCACCCCAGTCATCTGGTCCCATGCTGGGGTCTTGGGATAGTGAGCCAGCTAATGGGAATTGGACCACTTGGAGGTGGGAAGCTGGCAAGATATGATGTAGCAACACAGCTTTGCAAACCAGCCTGCAAGCTCTGCAGGAGCTTGGGCACAGACTGAGCTGTTGAAGAAAACATCTCTTGGCTTCACTTCTAGATATGCTATAGCCATGTCTTCATTGCACCATGCACACCTCAACCATCCAAGTCCTTCTGTTAAACCAAGTGCTTCAGAGCTCCTTTCAATTTCTTATTGACTGCCCTCCACTCTTCCCGTTACACATCACATTTTCAAATTTCCTCTACCAAAAAATGAATGGGAATTTCCCTGCAGTGTCCTGGTGTTAGGAATTTGGATACTGAAGGCCTGAAGAAAGTCATCACCACAGATGATAAAACAGTAGAGGAGGGATAAAAACAGGCATGTGTGTGGGGGGAGGAGAAAGAACAAAGGAAGGAAGCAGGGAGGGGCCTGGAGTAAACCTGAGGAGCTGTGGGGAAGGTCAAGCTCTGCTATCTTGTCACTCCTGAGAGAACAGGGTTGCAAGGTCTCAGGTGGAGGAACCACAGTCCAAAAGCAAGCTGGGAGAAATGGGGCTGTAAATCAGTTCCTGCCCAGTGCTATGACAGCTGTCTTGGCCTGAGCCATGGCTGACATCTTGCCCGATGCCATGGCAACCACTCTGGCCTGTGCCATGGCTGTCACCATGGCTAACCCACACCAACTGGCTACTGAGTCTACAAGCACAACCCCCCTGCCATTTTGTGTCAGAATTCACTGTAGGAACAGTGAGTTCTTCATTAAACTCACGGTGCCCATGGCCTTGTCAATAAGGAAGGGCCTCAGCACCCCTTGGTGCCTCGGCTCTGGGGAGTGCTTTCTTGGCAGCCATTCTCTCAGGAGCAACATTGCTGTGTCCAGCCAGGGATCCCAGTGTGGATGCCCATCCCCTTGTTTACTCCTGCTACCATCTGCTGGAAGGAATCAGCCTGTGCACTTGCCTGCCACATGGAAACTGGTGGGACCCATAACGGGGACAGCACAAGGATGAGAGCAGAGCTGGGGTGAATCTGCCCACGGACAGAACAAGGACAAGGGCAGTGCTGGGATGGATCTGCCCATGGACGGAGCAAGGAAAAGGGCCATGCTGGGGCGAATCTGTCTGCTCTCTGCCTTCCCACCCTGTGCTCAGAGGGACCAGGACACCCATGTAACCCTCCTAGCACTGCTTAAAGACTGCAACTTTGGAGATTTCCTTGGCTCTGATACCTTCCTGCTCCAGAGCCTGACGAAAGGTATTGGTTTGGTCTGAACCTCAGTTTCCCTGTTGCTACCTCAAACACTAACCTTTGTGTAGCTCATTCTCCTCCATTTGACTTATTTTGAATGTAAACCTCATCCCTTCCTAGATAGGTGCCATCACCTTCACCATGTTCCCATCCCTGCTCCTCCCCATCATTCCCAAAACAATTCCTATTGACTAGCGCTCCCCTATCACAGAAACACAGCCACACCTTGAATGGGGCATGAGGGCTGCTCATCTGTGACCATCTGGGGGAAAAAAACAGTGCTGAAAGCCAAAATACCAAAATACCTGCTCAACACACTATTTTGTGCAAGCTGGGATTGGGACTGAAGACAGTCAGTACCAGGCTGGAAGCTTCTACATTTTTGTTATGGGTTGTTGAACAAAACACACAGTTTTACCCCACAGGGTATCATAAATAAGCAATGAAAAGGCAGAGAAGTGAAAAGGAAAAGTATTTCCCTACAAAAATATGCTACAAAGCAAATGAGTCAGAAGGACGTGGACTGAACTGTGCAGGGTCTGCTATGTCTAAAATCAAAGCTTTTATAAGGTAGGGAAAGTGATTTAAGAGTCTGCAGGTAAACCTGGGCTGCCACGTATTGTTCTGGGGAAAAGTGGCAGAATAAATATGCAAATCCTTCTTATGTGACAGCCAGAATGGTGGAAATGATTATGAAATAGACCTGAAGAAGTCTGATTAATAATTTATCCTCAAATGGAGGCTGATTCTTGGCTGAACAGCAAGGATAATAAGGCTGACGAATCAATAAGAGCATTTACAACTCTGTAAAATGCGTTTACAAGTACAAAAAGATGGGTTGCTTTGTGGCCATGCCTTGCATGAGCTAGGAGAGAGGGAAGGGAGAGCACACAACAGTGACTGCAGCATTGGCCACAAAGACAAATCTGGAGAGGGAGCTGAGCATCATCTGTTACTGCTACCTGAATGATTCTCCACCATTATCACCTGTCCTGACAGCCCATGGAGGACACATTAATTAAGCTCAGTCACTTAAGAAGGTTCATATAATGAATGCAGTGTTGACAGAGCAGTTCAGTGGTACCTTCAGCCAGAATGTGACTGTCCTCAGGGACATAGTGTGGAAGTGGCTGCTTGGACACCATGCCCTTGGATGGACTGTGCACATCTGATTATTAGTTAATATTAATATTAGTTAAAATTAATATTGATTAATAGTTAATGCCCCTCTTCACCACACCTGTATCACGGCATGCATTGGTAGGCAACTCACCCTGCTCTCAAGAGAAGCCTCCTTTAATATAAACTCTTAAAACTTTGTGCCTCAGATGTCTAAAAATGTCAACAAGATCCATTGGGCATCTGGAAGTTCATTGCTTGTCCACCCCACCTTCCCTGGGCAGCTGCGGAATCGGTGCCTTAACAGCAGCTCTGCTCTATGATGTGACAAAACTGGAGGCATTTTCACATGGTCTGATTCAGAGCTGTGAGCAGGCACCTCTGCCTTGAGGCAGATGAGAAGAATGAGGTCTCTCAGCTTGGCTCCAGACTCTGTGACCCTGGAAGGGACATGAACCCATGACATGTAATTGTCACTAACACCTTCCAGCCTGTGGTCTGTGGGTTCCCAAAATGTCCCTGAAATATGAGAAAGAAAAGCCAGTGGGGCTGCAAATGATGAAAAGCCCCTGGCAAGTTTTTCTTTGTGATGTCTTCTGTTGTGGGAACAGTGACATTTTGGGGGAGCAGAGGGAGGTGAGAAGGCAGCTCCCACTGGGGATGTGCCTGATGCTGAGACCCTCCCTGCCTTGGGCAGAGAGTACACATAATAGATTTGCACAGATTTCCTCTTAGTGCAGCTCCTCCCCTGAGGGCCTTTGGCAGAGTGTCTCCAGTGCCCGGATGGCACAGTCTGTCCTAGCCGAATGGCTCCACAGTGGGAACATGAAGGGAGAAATGTGAGGCTGAAGGGACCCTGACAGACAGTCTTGCAAGACAGCTCTCCCCAAACCCTCCCAACAGATGGGGGTCCAACCTGCTGGTAAATACTGCCAGTGAAAGAGACTCCATCCCTTCCTGACAGCTTGTTCCAGGGTTTGTGTGTGCTCAGAGCTGGAGGAGTTTCCTAACATCTGACCTAAATCATGCCTACTGCAAATGGGGCCTTGCTCTCCTTATCTTGTCCCCATGCTGAATATGGAGAGCAATTCATCCTTATCCTTGCATGAAAACCTTATATACAGAAATATATTTTACTTGCTGCCTTCTGGTCCTTTCCTTTTCCAGACAAAATAAGCCCAGTTCCTTCAAATTTCATTTAGCGTTAATCTTTGTTGCTGGTGCCAAGGAGCAGCACACAGCACTCTGCATGTTCCACCTCTGTGAGCAAAGAGGAATAATCAGCTCTAGGGTGCACTCCTGGTCTTCCCTCTCACAGGGCCCTAGCAGGACCTCATGAGAAATGGACAAAGAGCTACAAGGGTGGTCAGAGGTTGACACTGCCAAGTGTGAGCTGAGACCCTTCAGCTGGTGAGAGGCTAGAGGCAGGATAGGTGATAGAGGTGAATGTTACTGAACTAGTAAATGAGGAATGACTGTCCACTGTTTCCTTCAATGTAAGAACCAAAGTTGTCAAGTGAAAGCAGCAGGAGAACAAACAGAAAGATAAACTTTTTGTGCTGTGTACAACTAACCTGAGAGATTCTTTGGGATACATGGAGATTACCCATTTGAAGAAATTAAAAAAGGAGTGCAAGAAAATTATTGGGAAAAAAATCCACAACAGTTGTTGTTAAATACAAAGCCACGATATTTGACTGAGGAAGTCCCCCATTAAAGATCACTGAAGACTGGGAAATGATTCTGAAGAAATCTCATAGCACACAGACCCCCTTCTTACACATTAGGTATCCTCTCAGACATGGTGCAGGATTGCATGAACCTTAGATTTGACCGGATCAGGTCTTTTCCTGTCCTGGCTCACACCATGCCTTTGTTGAGCATCCCAGAACTCTGGTAACCTTAATGAACAACAGGCCTTGCTAAAACATGGATTCAGCATCAGCTGTCAGAAGGACACCTTGGCTGTCTCTGTCATCTAGAGTCTCTCAATAGCTAAAGAGAGGAGATGTGAGGAATATGAAGAAAGAGAGAAAAAAAGGCATTAGTGAGCCTTGCAGAAACTCACACAAGAACAGACTGAACCAACAGGTCCTGTGTAGGAGTTTGTCCTGTAGCATAACACACTGTGGTCCTGCTAAAAGTGCTTGCTGGGCTCCTGTGGGACACTGAGGTGGGGGATGCTGACCTGCCTCGCAGCCTTGTGTAGCCACAGGTTCCTTTAAGTCTCTGCCCCTGGACTTAAGGCAGTTTACAGTAAGATTTCACACATCCCATCCCAGCCAGGTGTGAGATCAATTTACTGTCTGGAGCAAAGGTCAAGCACCCTGAAGGGTGAGGACCAATGCAAAGCAGTGTCTTGGCCCATCTAGGCTGAAGCTGTCAGCAGCTATGGCTTTTGTGTCTGTAATTTAAGCCTCAACAGACAGCAAGACCAAACTTTGTGAAGGATCTCTCATCTTATTTCACTTCTACCAAGTTTGGGACTGGAATACTCAAGAGCAGTAGATCTCTCTTGATATTAAAGTCTTTCTGGCATGGGTTGAAAGATGCCTTTTGCAGGTAGAGGACACTCAAGGCTTTAGAGGCCCCTGGTTTGTAAGTGGTTTATCTCTACAGCAGCTCCTTCTAGGGAACAGTGCAGACTGAACTATCACACAGCTCAGATGGTGTGAGCAGAAGCTGGTGTGACCCAGAGTGGGGCAGCTGAGGAGAACATGAATTTTTGCTCTGTCCTTGAGCCTAGCATGTTCTTGGTGGTCTCTCTGGTTCCTTCCTTAGAAAGATCATGGATGACTTTGTCCAGTCATGAGACATGGCACAGGCTGTCTCCTGGTCCTCAATCTACACATATTTCCACCTCCAGGGTGCTCAAAAACATTGAGTATGTTATTTCCCATGGAAGACACTGTGTAGCTGTTCTTATGGAGGCTGATGGCATTAAAAGGAATGAGGGGCAGTTACTTAGATTAACAAGGACCCAACACATGGACTGAGAGGAAGGGTGGGCATGTTCGTGCGTTTTCAACACTTTATTTATTTTTATAATCCTCCTGTTTCCCACCTCCCCCTCCACAGTGTCTTGGAAGTCAAGACTGACACCTGCCAGGATATGAGAAGTCCAGACAAAGTCAGAATGATCCTCTCCAAAGCTGGAGTGGAAGGGAACTTTTTCAGCCCCCACAGAGATCAAAGAGCCAGCTGGGTCTGGGGTTGCTGGGCTGGGCAATTCCCAGGTGCAGGAGACTGGCAAGGTGTCAGTCATGTCCCCCTGCACATGCTCCTGCAGACGCTCAGCATATGACTTTGGGGCAGCTGGTGACAGCTAAACCTTGGCCCGCACACCCCCTTTCTTGAGAAGCATGACGGAAGGGATTAAGTGGCTTGTAAGGTGACACGGGGTTGATCAGTCTCAGTGCCGTGGTGGGAGGGGAGATGCTGGAGTGGCTTTCCATCTCTGCTCCTGGTCTCCTCTCCAGTCTCCACCCAAGCCCAGAAGTCTGTTGTCCTTCTGGAGGAACAGCAGCTCCTGTATCTGTCACCCACTTTTCAGACTTTACCTCTATGCCCTTTTTTTCTATAGGGAGGAAGAATTTGTCCCTCCAATCTCTTCTCTGTGTTCTAAGCAGTGACAATCCCAGTGGAGTGTGTCCAGGAGCCAGAGGTGTAGAGGATGAAAGAGGGCAGGTAGATGCTGTTCAAGCACAGATGTGACAATTAGATGGGATGTACTCTGCAAATCCCTCTGTCCTTCAGACCTGTGCAGACCTGTGGTGAGGCTGCAGCATTGCTCAGAAGACGAGGAATGATTTGCAACACAAAACTGTTCTTGAATTAATCCCTGCATCTGCTCTGCCACAGGGACACAGGAGCCAGACATATCCAACCAGCTCAGCTCCCACAAGCTGATTAACCATCACACACCCCAGCACAGGGAGCTTCCCAGGGGCTTGAGGGTAGATGTTGCCTGGCTTTTAGGGAGGGACATCTCTGAATGCAGCCCTGTGCTGAAGGTGTGAACTTCACTGATTTTGATCACCTCTTCCTCACCATTGCTCAGTTCTACCATGGTGATTTTTCCCCTCACAAGGCACACAAAAAAATTGTGGGACCCTACCACCATCATCAGACACCAAAGAAAGCTGTGCTACATGAGAAACTCTTTCTCCAAGCACAGGTGCCTCCAGCATCTCCTGTAATCCCCTTGTTCTGCCCTCTCCTTCCTGCTTTCAGCCAGCCCCTGGGCAGGCATTTCTGGATGACTCGTGTGCTCCACGCTGGACTGTCTCTTGTAACCCCCTCTGCCACAGCCAGACACAGGATGCCAGCACATGTGTCTTGCTGGCAGGGTCCTAAGAGCCTTAGGGAGCAGGATTAGCAGTTCCTGTGGTATTCCTGTATTATCACATGCGCTGTCAGCTTTGTTATTCCTCTGCAGCCTTCCCACCCTCCCGTGACACCCAGACTTTCTGTAACACAGATTCCTCTCATAGGGAGGCACCAGAGAGCAGGGAATAAATTTATAAGATTAGTTCATGTGGTCAGGGCTGAAGCTGAACAGATTTTTTCCATCTAATTAGTTCAAATCCCTGCAGCACCTATGGACCCCACTGAGGCCAGGAACTCTGCACCTAATCAGAGGATCTTCGCTAGACCAGCTGAGTTTTACAGGAAGAAACACTTTTGATTTTCCAGTTTTCTCTGCTGTCTCAGGGGCAGTTGCTGAGCTTTCCTATGGCAAGTGATGTCAGATCAGGTGTTGGAGCACAGGGCAAGGCACAAGGATACTGCTGGCATGAAGACTATTTCTCATGGTCCTCATGAGCTTTATTTCCCTGCAGTGTCCCTTCAGTCTCCTTCCCAGTCCAGGAGACTGTATGTCAGGCACGGCTGTGTCAGTAATAGGGGTCAAAATTCAGGGGAGATACTCAGTGCTGTGCACAAGTGATATCCAGACTGGCTGCAGGGCAGGAGATGAGGCTGTACACTTAATCCTCCAAGCATGACAGCGTGGCAGTGCCCTGTAACAGGAATTTCCCCTCACTGTCAGAGCCCACTGGTGACGGCTCAATCCAAGAGAGGTGAAAAGGCTCATAGCTGGCATTGGTAGTGGAAAAAAACACATCCTTAAGTGGCATCTCTAGTGAAAAATATTGCATCTCTAGAATGGAAAAAAATCCAGACCAGTTCCTCTGGAGAACAAATCTCAAAGAGTACGGCTCTGTCTAAATATATATCTCTCTCTGCGAGGGTCCCACAGCAGTCTCAACGCTGTCCTGAGGTGATGGAAGAGCCGGAGGCAGAGGGTGCAATACAGACTTGGCAACATTAGAGGGAGCTTTGGGAAGGGGTCTGGGAAGAGTAGGAAACAATAACTAGATGTAAATTACATTTTGTGAGTTTGTTTAAATAAGGGATCCAGTTTAATCCCATCGAGTGTTTGCTTAGTGTACAGCTGAAAATTAACATCAACAATTTTATGCACGCTAATAAATTTAAGCCATTACTCTCTCCATCTGCAGCTTCATTCATATAGTTTAAGAATCAAAGTGATTTCCCTGTAAATTTCTAAGCCTCAGTAATTTACTCGAAAGAATGTAAATAGAAAGAGCCTGGAGGCCCAGAGACACAGTCTTACAAGCCCTCCCTCCCCTCCCTCCTCTTCTCACTCATCTCAGGTGAAGATGACAGGAGATGTCCAGTTTGGTGAGTGAACATGGATATCATGCTCTGGTCTCCGACTGCCCACTGGTGTTATCCTGCATCTGGACACGGAATACATCAGCTAGGGAAAGGGAGCCCTGCACATTGCATGCTTGGTGTGGGTATAGCACCGTGCTCCGAGGCGGCTGCAAGGAAATCAATCATCTTTTATTGTTCTTTGCTCCTCCGGTCGGGGTGGAACATTCCTCCTAAAGAGAAACTTGTTATCCTCCCCGGCAGCGTCCCTGCCGAATTCCTGGCATCAGCGGCTATAAATAACCCCCTGTAGATGAGAACAGCATGTGGGCAAGGCTCCCAGGGACTGCAGGCAGCACAGGATCCATCCTACACACACACTGGGCCCTGCCATCAAACCCCACGAGGGCTTTCCAGCTGGCTGGGGAGGTTGTTCCCCCATTCTTAGCTTAAAAGCCAAGGCAAAAGAGGCAAAAGACTGCAAGGAAACCAGCTGGCTGGGAATTCTCACTCTGGGGTTTTAGGCCAGGCTTGTCCAGCTGGGACAGAGACAAAGTTAGGATAAAGTTCTATATCTTTATGAGTTTTACAGTCTGAGGCCTTGAAATGTGGTTGAAATTAAGATTAGAAAATCTTGAGCTTTTTTTGCTGAGAATTGAAGAAAATATCCCATCCCTGAGTCAGAACAACACCCACCAACAGTCACAGCAGCCCCCTTCTCATCCCCAGGACTGTGTGGTCAGAAGTCTGGATGATTATTTTTCTATTCTCCACTTGGAACCACTGGCTTTCAGTTTCCAACATTTCATCAAATTGCTTTACGGTGTAAATGCAAAAGTTCGTTTTAAGCAGAAAACATCTACTTTTTTCATTGTGGAGGCTCTAAACTGTTTAAAAATGTTTCTTTTTTTAAAATAAAAGTGTAAACATCTCTAAAGCAGCCCATTGAACAGTTTAGCTTCAGCAAATTAAAATATAAAAGTTAATAAACCACTATTCTGCTTAGACAAGGGGTTTATATTTTACAGCCAAAGAATTGGTGGATTGTAGAAGAGGTCTAGGACAGAGCAAGGGTACATTTGGAGGAAATTAGGGGTGGCAGACTAAAGTGCAATGGATGCTGCACAAAGATATGGCAAGAAACAGCTTTGGAGGAGAAAATCCATGCTTGTAAATGAAAAACATTTGGCTACGTAAGAACTGAAGCTCTGGGATTTGAACTGACATTGAGGCTACCATTTTTAAATGCTTCTGTAGCGTTGGGCACAATAAAGAGCTGGACGGAGCTTTGCAAAGTGCAGAAGTTTGCAAAATCCAGAGGGGAGAAAGAATGCTGAGAGTTCCAGATGTTCAACACTTAATTAGAAATGTCCATCTTGTTCACTCTCTCCTTTCACTGATCTCAAAATTATCTGCAAAGGAAGGTCCTCAAGGAACACTCTTTTCAGATCAGATTAATTAATTTCATTTTAATGTCAAGGTTTAAAAGCATCATACTGCTAAAATGTTAAAACAAAAAAGCTGTGTCTAAACATAGTAATTTTTGAAAATACAGAAGTGAGGTCTTTTGAACATTGATCAAACATTTCCTTTGTATTTTCTTTCAAATGAAAATCCTGGTAAAATTAGGGACCACTCTGTCCTTTTCCTTAAAGCTCGGGGGACTAAAGTGTGAGGAGGAAGAAGCCTTCTTCTTTCAATAGGCATAGAAATCATGTGTTTTAAAACATTGTTTTATTACTCTTGCAAATCTTTACCGACAAGTCTAAAAAATAATCTTATGGAAATTGAAAACAATCTTATTTCTAAAGGAGAAATAAACCATAACAGCCAGATAGCTGTCCCAAAAAATTAACCAAGAAGCCTTTCAGTGATGGAAAACACCAAGAAGACTTAACATTTGGCATGAAACACATTGATTGACTCATTTGACCTCAATCAGGGTGTTGCCCATGTCTTCTCAAAAAAGCCAGGGGGAGAAGCAGGGAAGGTATGAAAGTCAGGCACAAGAAGAAGCCCCTCCACAGAGCTAGAGGAGAGATCCTCCTCACACCTGTTGGGTGGACAGACTCTAGCTTATCCAATTTTTCCCTATTTTCCTAATATTCCCCAGGAGTACACAAGGCTTCAGACAGTCCCTAGAGAAGACCTTGGAAGTGCCTGTCCTGTTTAGGGTGACTGCTGGCACACGTGTCTGTTCTGCAGGGGACAGGCGAGGCACAGCTTCTAACCCCACTCCTAGCAAGGCAATGGCAGCAAGCGAGGCACAGGGGCTGGGGTGGTGTGTATCCAACCCAACTGTGCTCTCACCTGGCTGCAGCAGCAAAGGAGCTGCACTGCTTCAGTGCAGGATGTCCTTATCCCTTCTGGAAGGGGGAGGCTGGGAGAGCTCGGCTTGTTTAGCCCAGCATGACACCCGCTGAGAGGGGATCTGATTGCTGTCCATAAACACGTCAACAGGCCTAACAGCAGGGAAGAGCCACTGAAGCTAAAAGAGGACACTGGCACTGGAGCAAACAGGGCTAAAGCACAAGGAAAGAAAATGTAGGCTGGAAATTAGCAGCAGATTTGTAGCCAGCAAAGAGAGGCTGGAATAGGCATCCCACAGGGCCAGAGTGGGCCAAAGTCAATGTTTGTGTAAGACAGAGCCTGCTCAGTCCATGAAGGAGCTGCAGTACTGGATGTTCTCAAAGCATTATTGCCCAGCCCCAGAAAAGTTTTATATGCAAGTCAGGTATGGCTGGTGAGAGGCACCTTTCTTTGACTTGTCTCTCTATCTCAGTGGAGATGATGGCACAGGGAGTTCCCCTTTCTTAACCAGATGGACCAGCTTCTCTACTGGGTTGTACTTCATCTTCCAAGCCCCGAGAGGCAGATAAATGATTGGTTTTCCACATGGGCTCCAACCCATCCAAGCCATAACTTAAGCTGTGCCTACTCTCTGTGCTAGCAAGACCACACTGAGGTCATTTAGCACAGTTAAATTTGGGTTGACTGAGCCACAGCAACATAATCCCTGCCTCTGCTGCAGAGACCAGCCCTGGGGTGGTCAGCATAACCCAGTGCTGAATATGAATTTGCAGATTAATGATCGGGGTGGTAGCAGTGAAGGCCATGTTCTCTTCTGCCCTTTCTGCTCCAAGAATAGCAACATCTAGCAGAAGGGCAGGGCAGCCAGAAAGGGAGAGCAAGGGATAACCCAAGTGCTGTAGGCTAAGGTCAGATGTCATAGCCCTCAGTCCCTGACTGGCCCTAGCCCCAAAGCTGCCCCTTTGCAGCACAGCAGCTGAGTGGCTGTATATTTGCTCCTGAAGAGCCACAGCCTAAACCCTGTCTGCAGATTTCCCTCTGTGCTGATGCAGTGGTGTCTAAATGCTTTTGGTGGATCGGGATGGCTCTGGGCTGGATGCATGATGTGTTCAGCTGTCTCGGGTTTCGGAGGGCAGCAACATCTGTGAGAGCATGAGGGAATGGCTGCAAATTGATGTATCACACATGCCTCCCATTTGTGTTGGGAGCTCGAATGCACCATGCTGACGGAGCCTGATGTGTTCGGGCTGCAGCCAGCCAGCTGGAGCCCAGGGACATCAAACTGACAGGTTTCAGCCATCAGCTGGGCACAAAGAACCTGGATCTGGTCCAGTTTCTGTCCAGTCCCAGAGCAGGGATAACCAACAGCTCTGCTGGAGGCCCAGTGACGTCAGTGGCTCTGGCGGTGTTTGCCTCTTGAGGGGATTTGAAGTGGGCAGTGCAAGCTCAGCAGGTTTGCACTGGGTGACCTACTTTGCCCCAGGCTAGATGTGGACTGTGTGACTGGCCATGGAGTTCCTCCAGTCCCCGCTATCCGCTTGGGCCAGACTTCCCTTTTATCCTCTATGCCCAGTGCAGCTCATGTTTTATGACAAATTGAATTTAGTTATGTGGTTCATTGACTCTGTGCCCTGGAATTCCCTCACCCCAAGTACCTCCTCCCTCCAGCATGTGCTGGGAATCTGCTCTGAAGAAAATCCCCTCTGATATTGGCTAATCCTTTTTGTCTCACTCCACACCACCATGACCTGAGCTGATACCGCTCTCTCCTCAGGGGCGCAGACCCTTCCCCAGTGATCCGCTTAACAGAAACTGCTGCAGCCTTTTGCAGTCAAATACATGCTCAGCTATGTGCTGTCCTCCCCTATCTGGGCAGTGACACTGATTTTGGCTGATGGCAACTGGAACTGGAACTGGCATCCATAACATTCCTTTCCAAACAACAGGTTCCCAGGCAGCAGCAAACCTCAAAAGCTGAGAGCAGTGCTTCCCCTGAGCTCAATGACTGCCATGGAGTTTAGATCCTTGCGCAAACACCTCTTGAAGTGAAAGCCACCCCTACACCTGCATCACCTTCCCAGGCACCTTGCCTGCTGACAAATAGCTATTTCATGCAGGCACATGACTAAGAGAAGATGCCCAGTAGTTGTCTTTTCCCCAGCAAATGTTGTGACAGTGGCTCTGAGGCAGGTAGGGGAGGGACACAGCCCCAGTCCCTTTCCTGGTCTGCTCTCCTGGCGACAGTGTTGTGTAAATGTTGAAATATGGCTCTTTTGTACTTTCAGTTATGAGAGGTGGGTATCCTGCTTCGATCTGTCTCTCTCATACACATTCATAACATTCAAATTTATAATGTAATCTTACTTGCCGTTCCATATTTATGAGAAGTTTTGATGGGTGTTTCTTTATGTGATAATATCAAGCAGAATGCTAACCCATTGCCTCAAACCACTGTAAAGTCGTTTTCTTACATAATTGACACCAGCATATTCTTTCATTATACAAGATTTAGCATGCATCTGCTCCACCATTGCGCGGCAATAGATGACTTTTTCCAGAGTCTCCTATTATCAATTCAAATTAGCCCCATTTCCCGAAGCTACTGTATGGATTTTACAGTTGACAGTAAGGGAAAAACACAGGAGCATAATGACTCTATTAAATTATTCAGGCCTAGTTAAACCCAGTTCGGTCTGAACTGGAGAGCAAGGAAACAGGGAAGAGGGGGGAGACAGGCAAAAAAAGCCCCTAACTGCACGCAAGTCATTGGTTATAAAACGCAGCCATCTTTACAATGAGTTATAGAGTGCATCACCTGAAAGAAGCCTGGAAGTCCTTAATCAAAGAGAAAAGTCTGTCATATGATAGAACATTCATTTTAGTTAGGGTAATTGGGTTCAGCAAGAGGCTGAGAAGAAAAGTTTGGTGAAGAGACGGACATTTATCACCTTTTATCTTCCCCAAATTTTGGTCTTGCTTGCTTTTCTTTCCAAATCATCTCATGGGGCTTCCTGCCCCATCTCAATCTTTCCCTTCTGTTAGAACAGGCAGCTGGACAATGTGCCCTTGGGTTTTGCCATCTGATTCCATCCTAACTGAACTCACTGTTCTTTGTTCCCTTCTCAGACAGACAGGTAGACAAGTATTGATTGGTGACTTTGGAGAGGGAGATACTGTGTGGGAATGGACAGGTAAAGGATTGACACCTGGCTGCTCATGAAGGGACTAATGGAAAGAGAAAAATGGGACCAGGTGTTTTGACCACATTTAAAAATGGAGAACAGATATATCAGGCTACCTGAAACATGGAAAAAAATAAGGCTGAGAAACTACTCAGATAGATGATAAGTAGATGGTAGATGCCAAGTTCCCAAATAGTTTTCTAGCGTCTCACACTGAAATGAATATATTGGCAATGATCAAATGTAAATGGTAGATAAACAAGCCCTGTGGTATTCAGTGTGGCCAGTCAGCCACCTTCCCTTCTCCTGGCAGCCCACTGCCTGGTCTTCTCAGCCAGTTGCACCTCCAGGTTTGGCTTTGTGCCGCAGAAACTTTGAGCTCAGTTCAGGCAAATGGAAAACAATGGCTGCAGGTGGAGTGATGTTCCTGCTGCTTTGCCTCGATTATCAACAAGGCCCAATGTTTATCTATATCCTGTAGATTCTGTACAGTGGGATCATAATAATTTGTAGGCTTCCCAGCTATGTCTTTTAACAAACAGCACTAAGCCTACAGCACTCTATTCCCAATCAGACCCTGCCTCAGCATCAAGATTTTCATCTCCATGAGCAAAACTTTGCTGTGAAAGAATGCATGAGCAATGGAGCAAAACTCCCCCGCTGTGCACTTTTCTGCAGGAGGAGCAGGAATGAGTGAGAGATTGTTGGGGTTTTTTTGGCAGGGGGGATGAGGACAGAGGCAGAAAAGCATCAGGGAAAAAGACAAAGGCCAGAAGGAACTTTCTGGGAGGAATTCTGCATCCCTGAGTTGAAGTTGAAAAAGGCACAAATAACCTTTTCTCAGCTGCCCTCTCCTGCTTGGACATATTTGCCCAGGTTGAAAGCAGTGAGTCCAGTATAGAGTAAACTCGTTGCCTTATAGATTGATACAATTCAGCGTGTTCCCTCACTGTTGGTGGCTTTAGCTCACAGATTGGCTGCTTGGTCTTATGGAGTAAAGATTGTCCTTCAAATCCAAAGAACTCTTGCAAGGAGTGACACAGGAAAGTGATACTTCTGATCCTGCAAAGAAAATAAATCCCTTCCACATTTTGTTGCAAACAAGTATTTTGGCAGCTCTGAAGAGTTTGCCAGGCCCTGGAAAACTAAGCAGAGATTTTCTGTGGAACATGGTGTGCTAGCACCAACCACTGTGCTTGGTCCAGCAGCTGTGCTCTGTCATCCCCCAGTGCCTTGGTGGTAGTTGAGGCACAAGGTATGGATTCCAGGCTTGCAATGCCCTGAAATATCTGCTGTGGGTAGAAACAAGATGGGAGCTAGCATCACATTGAGAATCCTGGCCAGCCCAAAGCATTCTCCATTAGCAGAAATGAGCCTTTGGGATCAGGATGGAGAGCAGCAGCAGCCCTTAAGCCCAAGGTGGGCTCTGAGGAGCTTGTAGACCTGTCTCATTTGGGGTTTCCCCTCAAACTGGGTCTTTGTCCCCTTTTCTTCTTTCTGTTCAGGCTGTACTTGGGCTTTTCCCACTCTGCCTTTTTCATCCATTGCGACTTGCTCCAGAAGCTGTTTCTTGCTGTCTCTACAACAGTGTGTCCCTGGGGTCTCACTGACTGCTGGGGGTTTCTTTCAATTTTGCTTCATAGCCTCAGGTGATAAAGCCCAAGGAGAACACACCCTGGGGAACTGCACCCAGTAAATAGCTGGTTGAATTGGAGAGGATCATTTAACAATGCAGGGAATTGAGTGAATGGCTGAAATCACAGGATCTGAGGAGCAGCTAGTGGAGTCAGACTGAGGACCCATGCCCAAATTTCCTGCTGTCCTCATGCTCGGCAGATCCCAAAATGTTTTACAGCCAATTCTGATGATGCTGCCTGTTTTAACAGAGTGGCACAGTGTTTAGTCCAGCTGGCTGGGTACATGTGCCCACAGGTCCTGTTCTCCACCAGCTCTTTAGTCTATGGGGTTACAGGGTGGGCTGCCCTGACCATCCCAAGTCTGGCTACAGGGTGTGCAGGAGCCCAGCTTCAAATTCCCCTGCCCAGATCATGGCTGATCTTTCCAGAGAATTTGCGTTGAAGGGCAAAGTCTCTGCATAGTTTAGTAGCAGCTGTTTTGCCTGATTTATTGGCTGTTGCAAAGGCCTGTGTAAATGTAGCAAAGTGGTCTATTATCACAAGATATATCCAGTGCCCCCTGCCTTGCTGATGACTGATGCCCTGATCCAGCAGCTTATTTAACACCTGTTCAGTTTTAAGCACGTGGGCCCAACCCTTTGAAGTCCTCTGGGAGCAGTGGCAGAGCTCATGTGGTCATGGTTTGAGTGTGTACTTCAATATCTGCCTGAGTTGGGGTCCCAGTGGGGCTTAGCTTTGAAAACAGCAAGGGGCAGGACATAAACAAGTCTCTGAAGACTTTTACCCACTTACAGGGTGCAGAGAGTTTTGGTAGGATTAGGGTACACATGAACAGAGGCTCCTCTCTTCATCTCAGTTGGGACAGGGACGTGGCTGCTCTCACAGACTGCAAAATCCCAGGAAAATGGGGTATGAGAATCCACAAAGAGGGGCTAGCATGGAGCAGGGAAGGTGAAGCAGTCAGGTAAAACCCAAAATATCTTGCACAGGTCCCTGTCAATAGTTTTTGTTCCCAGTGAATGAAAGTGAAGCAAAACCAAGAGTACCCACTGACTATTCTCACCTCCCTTTTCTAGAGAGAGTTTTCTGGATGTAGGGTTACTGGAAGAAAGTGCTTTTGGAACCTAAATAGACTCAGACGAGAACAAAGCCTACTTTGAGGCCTGTTTTTTACAAAACATATGGAACGTTCTGGCCTGGCTGTGCCTGACATTTCTGTCTGCATGACATCTAAATCTAAGGAAGTTTTTTGTGGATATTAGGAAACCACTTCATCCCTTTCCTAAACCTGCTAATGAGAATATGGCCTTAAAACCTCAAGATATCTCACCATGACAAATATTCCAGAGGAGATAGTGATGGGACAGAAACAACCTGCAATATTTTGTTTCATCAATCCTGTATTCTTCATTTTAAAGGGGCATTTTCAATTTTAAAAACTGGTCAAAACTTCAACAAGGGCAGAAAAGGTTACAGGAGGTACAAGTTGTTAAAATGAGCTGGAGCCACAATGAATCCTGGAGTCAGTGATAAAAAAAGCATGTTCTTGATGGGAAAATGAGAACAGCATGACCCTGTCACCCATCTGCAAAGTGGACTACCCTTTTCCAGCAATGATGCCTGGTGTTATGACAGCTTTTAATTAAGCTCCCTGTTAATGATCTGGGAAGAGGCTGCTTCATTCCTGAAGCCTGTAGGTGGTAGTAAAGACAGGAACAGATAGTGAAATGACACCAAAATATTTAGCACCCGGTTTCTTTCCCAGTGGGAGCTGGATGAAGCCCATGGGAACTCTGACCTGGGGTTTGAAATAGCAGATGAAGGTCATCTTGGGAAAACACAGCTGATCTGCAAAGGGAAAAGTAACAGATGGGCCCCATCAGGTTCATTCCAGCCCCAAACCTCAAATACCCATTGGTGGCTTGGTTTCTCACTGGGGGAAAGAATCCTGAGCCATTTTCACCTGCTCCACTTTTCATGTGAGTTGCCACCTCTTCCCTTATGAGATTAAAGGAAAATAGTCTGGCTTTCTTCCAAATGGAATAAGCAGAATGGAATGTTACTATCTTTTTTTTTTTTTTTTTCCAGTCTACATTGGTTCAGCTGGTATTGGAACACAGGCAGAGCCATGAGTAGCCAGTAAAGATGAGATTTCCATGGGAAAGGTGCTGATATGATTTGGGACTGAGCACAGAAGCACGGAGGGAAGGATCAGCCTAGAAAACCCCTTAGCAGCTTTGTCTTTGGCCCAAGTAGAGTTCCAAGGGTCATTTCCAGGCCTATGACCTGAAAGCCATTGGCATGATTGGAAGACATTCAGAAAAAGCTATGAAAAGAAGCAGAGGTGTAAAGGGAAAGATTTACAAGGAACTTTTGAAGGAGCTAACTGCAAGAGCTTAACCTAATGATGACACAGTGAGGACAAGATGATAGCTTGCAAATATCTGAGGGGTATTAGCACTAGGAGCCAGTCATGGGGGAATGAAAGGGTATAATTGAGAGGGACAGGCGTCAGGGAGGGGAGGCAAAGAAGGAGCTTCAAGATAGCTTCCAGAGGACCAGGAGCACCAAGAAATGGGATATGCTTTTCAGGCAATGGTTGGAAGCAACCTGGAACCTATGAACAGCCTGAACAAGGAGCTAAAATGTGTGCTGGGAAGCACACCTGGCATGAGGGGCAAGTGAGGGGAAAGCTCATGGGCTTTTCATGTTGCTGGCCCATGTGATCCCTGGTGTGACAGGTTGGTGCATTGCTGGAGAGCAACAAAGCACTGGGCACTAGAGGGAAGCATTTATGGAAGTTCTGGGAGCCAGTGCCAGCTGGCCATGGCTGGAAGCCAGTTGAATCCACGTCTTAGTCACACTCACCCATCAGCTGGGGTACATAGTCCAGGCTTTTGATGTCCAACCCCATCCCCTTTGCCAGTGCCCTCCATGCCTTCTGCATCTCTCCCAAAGCTCCCCAGTGCCAGCTCTGCCACTGCTGTTCAGACAGGCTTTGCTTTCTCTCTATCCTTGGGCTCTCCCTGCATCCCACTTTTCTCCTTGCCCCTTCTCAGGGACCTCTGCACATCCTCCATGCCATGGCATGCCTGACCACTCCCACCTCTGTTATTTCAGTCCTCTGTCTTTCCAAGGCAAGGATTCTCAATCATCCTAAGTAGCACATTGAGGGATCTTTCCTTTCTTTTTTTTTTTTGATACTGAATATCCACTGGCAGCAGGCTCTGGAGAGCATGAGCATACTGAGCCACCTCCTGCATGTCCCCATGTGTCCCAGCAGTGTCAGACACAAGGTCACCTCTGGAGATGGCATGCCATGTGGCACCGAGATGTGCCAGCCCTGTCAGCTGATGCAAACACTGCTCCTGCTCCAAGGGAGCAGCGCCAGCCACGGAGAAGGGAGAGGATGGAAGAACAGGGGAAGACTGATTGCAGGGCCTGACCTTACGTTTGGACCTCCCAGAAACTCTGCCAAGGTTGCCCCCATATGTTTTCCCAACAAGCTCTTTCTCTCCCTTCTGCATCCCTTCCAGGCACGATGAAGCCTCGGAGACAGGAGTCCCTCAATCACATCTTGCTCCCAAGCACATAGGGCTGGGCTGACAGGTTCTGCTTCCTGCAAAAAGTGTGTCTTCCTCAGCATGTCTTTGAGCAGGGACACTTCCTCTGGAGCAGGAACCCCTTAGAGATGGTGATAGGGAGGGCCATGCCCTGGGGAGCAGTGCTGCAAATGTCACAGAGGTGGCACGGGGAGCGTGACGGATCACTCACTGCCTCTGCTGCTGGACAATCAAAGAATTCCTCCAACTGGCTGGATTTATCCAAAAGTGACATGCATCTGGGCTGGGGGCAGGGAGAGGGGGCTGGCAAGGGACTCTCCTTATGGTAACAGCTGGGACCAGGCCTAAACATGATTCATTAACATCGTAAAAAAAAAAAAAAAAAAAA
>WEIU01023838.1:7357-29785 GCA_013389925.1 Aegithalos caudatus | reverse complement strand
TTTTTTTTTTTTTTTTTTTTTTCCTTGCTAAGACTCAAATTGGACTAAAGGGCTTTGCAGAATTATAAACAAAACAGTAACTAGGGGAGTTCTACTGAAGTGAAAAGTTTCTGTAAAGGGCTAGGTCTGCTTTAAAATTCGTTTTGTCCAAAAATACTTTGTCACTCAGCTCCATCATCATTTGCTGCAGATGAGCACAGCTCATGAACAGGTTTATCCTTTGCCCTTTCCTGCTAAGACATCAGCATTACCAGTTCTGTTGTCTCTCATCTCACAAGGAAAATAAGGCTGATTCCACTGACTCCATTCAAGTAACACCCTGCTGCTTTTCCCAAAACCACTTGTAGAATGCAAAGCACCACCCTCCCAGTATCTCTGCGTGCCTTCTGACCAGTTGGCTCCTGCAGCAGGCAGCAGATGTGAGGTGTGGTGAGCCAAAGGGTTGAAATCTAGTAAAGAGGGAGATTACTGCTGTCCCATGCCCGTGAACTGTGTCCCTGGGTAACTCCAGCCAAGCTGCTGACCAGTGAAGGAAAATTTCCTCCACAACACAGAGTTCTATGGAGTTTTCTGATGCTGTGCAAATTACATGGTGTTTGGGGAAGGCAGGGACTAGCAACCTTCTCTGTTTCCCAAAGTTCTGGAATGCTCATACCTGTTTCATAGAGGTGTGGAATGGTTTGGGTTGGAAGGGACCTTAAAATTCATCTAGTCCCAAACCCCTGTGCCAAGAGCAGGGATGCTATCAACAAGACCAGGTTGCTCAAAGCCTCATCCAACCTGTCCTTGAACACTTCTAGGGTGCAGAAGATCAGTGCAGAGCTCTTGGTGGCTGATCAGACTACACAATGTCACAGGTGTGACAGGGGACAGGGGACAATACAGACTCAGGAGTTTCTGGTACCTGGCCCTGAGGGAAGGATACTCTTGTGGGAAGGATGTTAATCCTGGCTATTTCACTGCAGTGCTTCATGCTGTGCAGAAAGTGACTGGCAAGCAAAGCACCAACAGAAATGGCATCAAATCGATGTCAGAAAGTGAGACTAAGGAAAAGTTGGGGGTGTTTGGTTTCACTACAGCATATGGGAAAGTAAATTAATATAAGGAATTTAAGAATTTAGACCGGAACCTTGACTGGACTTAGCACCCATCTGGGCTGTCCTTCATCCATCCGTCCATCCAGGGATCTTTCATCAACCACCCATTCATCCATTTATCTTCCTCTTCCTGCCTGCAGTAATTGTTGGCACAAGGCATTGCACAGAGGAAACCAGCTGCAGAGTGCAATGTCAATTTGCGTGGTACTAATTCCCCAGGAATGATGCTCCATGGTCCTACAGGCTTCTGAGTTGCCCTCTACATATTAACCCTTTGTGTGTAGCAGAACAGCCACCTCAGCCTTTCCGTGGGGCAGGGCCTGCTCTGAGAAGAGCATTGCACCCAATATGCTCCCCCTTATATCAGGACACAGGGATGCAAGGAGGTTGGTGGTGAGGCCAGCAGGACCTGGAGCAAGCAGAGAAGAGATGGAAGCAGAGAGGCAAGGTTTGGATGCAGGCTGATAAGGGATACCCAGTAGGGACAGGTGAGGACAGGAAAAATAAAGGCTCTTTGCAGGAAAATAGGCAAGAGACAGTGGAGCTAAGAGTCAGCAGCTGCAGTGCTGGGAGCAGATGGAGTTGTGCTGTGCATGGATGTCTTGAAGGGGTCCTCCAGGGAAAGATAGAGCTGAGAGGTAATAAGAGAGGCAGCAAGACTTGGTGCCCATGTCCCTTGGAATGGGAGGTGCTAGCTCCTCAGCCTGGCAGGCTGTTCTGTCCCATGCTGTTCCTCAGACCCACCAGCATTCTTCCAGCTGTGTCCCCTCTCCAAGGAAAGCCCTGATTTCAGCAGGAAAATGGCAAGAGAGCACACTCCAAAATGGGATGTTCATAGTAACTCACCCTTCACACCTCTGGAACTGCTGTGGGCAACAGTGGCTGGCATGCTGGAAGTGAGCCACATGTCACTCCCATTAGGAATGAGGCAGACAGCATCCTGACCCAGGTGGTTAACCCATTCCTGTGGCACTGGGAGGCTTCCTGATGCTGTGTCCTTTTAGGGAGGGGAGTAGAGGAGCTGGGTAGGGTCTGTTGGCCAGGACCATGGCAGGAAGCAGTGAGAACACAGCGGGTCGTTCCTGTGCTGCTGTGTAAGAGGTCTTTTACTGCATTACTCAAGTGCGTCCCTGTGTTTCTGCAGCTTGGACTAGACTTGCAAGAAAGCTGAGTTGTTATTTATTTGAGGCAAATGTGAAACATCTCTGTCCCTTTTCTCTGGGATCTATCCTCAGATGCCTCTTGATGCATCTTAAATCTGACCCAAAATGCTTCACTCTGATGAGCTTGGAAGAGCGACCAGGTGCTCTGAGCTCATGATATGCTCTGTTTGCACAAGTCACCAACAAAGGTTTTTCTGGTGCATTGCATCAAGGCACCTTTCTCTCTACTCCTCTTCCCTGCAGCACAGATCACATTGGTGTCAGTCTCAATGCTTCTGGTTGATAGGCTACATAAACCAGGGGAGTTCTCTGGAAACCAAATCCCCCAGGATCTAAAAAACACATGCTAAAAGAAGCTAGAGGGGGGTCTAAATCCTGGAGCCTGTGAAGCAAAGTTTCCTCTTTGGAAACATATATGGTGGTATATTCTTCTCTGGTCTCAGCATCATCACATGTCAGAAAGGTACAAACTCCTTGTGTCACTCCCATGTTCTCTGCTGTTTGGTTCCCCTTGAACCCTTGAATTTTATGTGGCAAGTCTGGGAGAAGACACGGCAGCTGCTTTTGCTATTCTATACAGTTTTCTCCACTGCCTCACATTCCTCTTCCCATTCACTACTTCCCTGTTCCCTCCAGCTTTTCTACAAAGGAAAGTCTTTCCAGTCTTCCTGTCAGAGGCACAGCCAGACATACCTAGGCAGGAAAAGGTGCAGTTTTCAGAATCCTTGTAGGGAAAAGAAATGGCTTAATGCTTAAATACCCTCCCTGCCATGTCGACACCTTCCTCCCCCCGACCTGGTGCATGTTGAGCGAGCAGCAGGGTACCCCAGGGAGCTCTGCTCCAGCTGCACGCTCATCAGCCATACGGGGAGCGCGCAGCGGTGCCTCGCCACTAACGCTCGCCGTGTTTAATCACACATCTGTGGGCTCAAACAGACCTAGCCAGCACGGGAAGGGATGCACCAGGTAGCAGCAGGTGACACAAGTTGCTGATTCTGGTTAAACTGTGAAAAACTGGTAAGCTAGGGACAGGAAAGAGGCAGTGCCATGGGAAACAGGGAGCTAAGGGCATCCTGGCCTGGACAGTTTGGGGTAAAAACATGAGTGTGTGTGTGTGTGTGTGTGTGTGTGTTTGTGTGTGTGTGCAGCCATGTTCATATGGGAATATCCAGATGTTTATACCACTTTGGTCACTCTAGGCTGTGAATCCTGGGTTTGCCATGCTCCCACTACCTGGCTCACACATGGGTTGGCAGTGCCTGAGCATGTGGGTGATGTCTCCACACACAGAACAAGCCCCACACAGGTTTGGCCTGAGATGTTTGTGAAGCAGTCAGCGCTGGCTGCAATGATCCCACGTGAGTGTGTTGGGACAACAGTGTAGTGCTGTGTGTGACAGAGCTCTGTGTAGGCATTTGGCAGGAGGAGACCCTCAGTTTTGTGTAGGTGTTTGCTGAGGTCTGTGTCTGTGAGATGTAATTTTCTTTATTTGTTTGCATGCAACAGCTGAAAAAAATGAGCAGGGGTGCCATGTCTCAAGCAATGGAAATGATGAAATGAAGTTTTCGGAGCTTGGGCTCCTGCTTCTTGCGTGCATGTGTGTGTGCTTGTTCTTTCTAATGACAAGTGTGTGTGTGAGGGATTGTGTGTGTGCCCCACACATGTTCAACCAAAAGCCTGCACGTAGGCTCCTGAGGAACGGGGTAGGTGGGCTGTGGTCTCCAGCTGTTGGCCATGGTAGAACCTGCATGGCACAAAGACAGCTCAGAGCAGCCCCTCTCTCCTTGTGTCCCTGGCATGGCCTCTCCTGCAGCTGAGGAGAGGGGGAGATGTCAGCCTGGTGCCAGAGCCAGGCACAGCTGGCACTGCCATGCCCAGTGATGGGGAGCTGGGATGGGGACCTGATGCTGCAGCTCATGAGCAGCTATTTAGCAGTTCCCACTAGCCATCAGCACAGGCAGCCATGAGGCATCCCAGGCTATATTTTACCCCAGGGATGCTCCCCAGCTGCCTGTATGCATGGCCTGACCTTCACTCTGCCTCTGCTGTCCCTGTCACCACTTCCACAGTGCCCTGCAGCCTCCTCTCCTGCTTTCGAGCCCAGCTGGCAGCCTTTGTGTTGTCCAGTTTCTGAGTGTCTCCAGCCAGCTCCTGGCTGCCTCCTGCCCATCCCAGCTCACTGTCCTTTGGTCCCAGCCTACCCCGTGTCCGATACACGGGGTGTCCTGGCTGGCAGCCACACTGTGACGGCTGGTGGAGGGGACAGGTGGGGTCACAGGCAGTCTCTGCTCTGCAGCATGGCACATTCTGGAGCTGCATTTGACTCCCTCAGGGGGAGGGAGGCGGACGAGGTAATGGCTGCTCTTTCAGGAACGTGAGCATCCATCTGGTGCACTGAGGGCACAGGGGGTTTGGCACCCAGGAGCTGGCTCTGCCGCCACGTGTCATGGAAGGGCCAGGTCTGAGCTCTGCCTGGAATGGAAAACGTGTCCTTCCCTCTCACCTTGGTTCTGAGCAGTCCCTGTGGAGCAACTGCATCCCTCAGTCCCTCTGCTCTGCAACAGCTCTCCGTGTAGGCCAGGCACAATCCAGGCTGTTCCTGTCTTCTCCCAAGCTGTGTCATGCCCTGAACTGTGAGAGAAAATTTGGGGGACACTGCTCTGGGCACTGCACCTTGTGCTATTTGCATCAGTGCAAAATGTGAGTGGAAGAGCATTTCATACACGAGGTGTGTTTGCCAATGACTGTAGAGCACACCAAAGGGTGAGGAGTCTGGAGAGGCACAGGAAATTCCCACCACAGTGCTGCAGGTCCTTATACGGGGTTGGAAGGGAAAAGCAACAGCAAGATGGGAGGCTCCCACTGAGCTGACTAAGAAGGCTCTCCACTGGGAGTAGAGCACATTTAGGCTTGCTATAAACCCCACTGAAAGAAAGAAGAGGATTTAGCATATTTCTCTGCTCTTCTCACTTCTCCAATATCTGCCTCACTTTATCTCTACAACACTAGTTATATTTATTTCCCTCTTTTGTTGTTTAATAACTCACCCTCTGTTTCCCTCAAACTTTGATTTCTGTTATTCTCTCAAACTGTGCCCAGAAACACAAGGTAAATGCACCCTTTGGATGCCAACACATCTCTGCAGATGCAGGAGCCTGCTGCAAAGTGTGTCCTTGGGAGGAGAGCTCAGGGACACCAGGTACCAGTAAAACCTCAGTGTTACTCCTGACAGATGCACAGTTCACAGTCTATCTTTTTAATGAGTGTCACTTTGGGATCTAAAAACCCAAACTGGTGAGTGGAAGTCGCCTTGTGCTGCAGTATCAGGGCACTTGCTTGAGTTCCAAGCAGAGCAGTAACTTTCCACCCCTGGATCTCCCCTCTGGGACTGTCTGGGGGAAGCTGGTGATCCTGACTTGTCCTCATCCCACAGGATATTTCCCAAGTGCTGCTGTATGATGGATAGCAGCTTCTGGTCTGGAATATGTTCTTGGGCTTACAGCCTCTCCAGGATGGGCAGGATGGGACCAGGACCTACGGCAGTCGGACGAGTGACAGGATTGGCAGAAGAGGAGTGAGGTTGGAGGGTTTTGAGCATCATCCTTTTCTTTGCATGGCTTTATTCCAAAAAGCACTCACCTGCATCCCCACTACCTGCTGCTGCACAGACACCCAGCACTGTCCCAGCTGTAGACCTGAAGCCAGAGTTTAAAGTAAGAGAGTGCAAGGCTGCTCCTTCACTCAAGAAGTCTTTGGGGGACGAGGGGTAAGCTGGACGGATGGGACATGCAGAGTCCACAGGACGTCACGCTGACTCTCCATCTCACAGAAATAGCAGAGGCATCAATAATTCACGTCCCCAAAGCCCTTGCAGCCCTCTGCAGCCTACAAACGGCACCACGACATTTACATTGATCCCCTCCTTTGGCTGCTCTGCACCCTCCATCGCTCTGGATCCTCAAGACTGAAACAGCAGCTCAGCCTCCCTGGCATCACGAACAACCAGGGCTATGAAATGACTCACAGGCAAACGCACCCGGGTGTTCACACCTGCCCCCATCCCATCACAGCCACTGCCCCCAGCGCGCTCCCGGCTCGGCAGCAGCCCACACTGCCGGGAGCGCGCTGGGCAGCGCAAACCAGCCCTGCCCGCGGCCCCGCACGGCGGGAGCCCCCACGCCTGCTCGGCAGTCCCGGCTGCTCTCAGTTTCTCCCTACTGAAGAATTATGTAGCATGAAGAAGCAGGCTCCACCATCTTGAACTGGCAGTGAACTTTGCTTTCTACATATAAATACAGATAGCAATCACACCCCAATCAGCACACAAGCTTCAGGGCATCATCACGGCAACTCTAACTTTCCCATTACGATAATGTGATTTTCACTCAGTCTATAATATCACCAGCCATGAATAAAACAACTGGCTTTTTCTCTCTTTCTCTCTCCCTTCCCTCTCTCCCCCCTCCCTCTCTCTCTCTTTCTCTCTCCCCCTCTCTCGGATCACAGTCTTTGCATACTAATGATGGCTGAATAAGGCTTCCAGGGTGCGATCTGTGATGGATAGGGAGGTCAGGCTCTGGGTGGATCCTCGGTGCTCTCCAGTCCTCACACACACGGCTTCATCTCTCTTTGACCTCCTGGGTATGTGGAACCCGACTGGACTGACAGACCTGGCTGGACAGACAGGCAGTCACTGGCTTCTTGTCCCATTTGCATCATGCCCCTAGAGTGGGGCAGGGGCACGCCGCAGTTTGTGTGGTCGGGTAGAGGGGACGTCCCGGTGCCTGGAGCCTACCAGCCCCTGGACGGCTCCCTGGAGCATCTCCATCTCAGCTCGAATGCTCTGGTGTGTGGGAAATGTGTCAAGCCGGGATTAATCCTGCCCCAGGGCACCCTCACCCCTGCTGCTCAGCCAAGCTGTTTGTCTAACCCCGTTCAGGTCTGCTGTCCCTGAGGATGTATGGAGGCTAGATCAGGGAAGCAATCCGACTGAAAAAAAACCCTGCCACCATTAAAAAAAAAAAAAAAAAGTAATTCCCATAGGGATCAGGTACCTGATCCAAGCCACTAGGCAGAGCAAAGCAGTTGCAGGGAATTGACTGGATTTTCCCACTGAGAGGCAACTTGCTGGATCAGACCCATCCTCTTCTAGTTCCCAACATGATTAACAGCTACTGCAGAGGAGAAACCCCTTTTGCAGGCTTCTCAGGAATAACCCTGACCAGGAGTTCCTACTCATTTCAGCAGCTCCAAAAATTGCAGCCTGATGAGTTTAAACCAGCCAGAAAGGGTTCATGACTGATTTTGACTGATTTTGGTGATTTCTGGCAGACTGAGCATCACTGTGCATGTTCTGGTGCAACTAGGGCACAGCTGTCCCTGTGCTACTTGCCCTGCTCTGCATTCAGCCCCAGCAAACATCCCGTGCCTGCTCTGCATGCCTCTAGCTGAAACTGGCACCCAGCTGTCATAGGAATGGCATGGTAGGGAGCACTCCCATATGGAGAGACTCAAGATATGTCAGTTTGATTTTGTTTCCCACTCTCACTCCAGAAACTATCATGCCAAGGCACCCAGGAACGATTTTGCACTTTCCAGACCATGCTGATGCAACATGCAAAGCCAAAGTTCAGTTCCCTTGCATTCTTCCCACCCTTATCTGCTTTCAAAGTTTTCAGAAGTCTCATTTGGAAGCAGTGGTGGAGCACTGTGAGGTTTTCTAACCACAGACTCTATCTCAGAGACAAAACTACTGCCCCTTTAACTCATCTCCACCCAGTGCTTTGCTTAGGATTATCATCTCATGTGGATAATTAATTCTCTTGAACATCAGCATCTGGCCCTGGGTGGGAGCTGTGCTGGAGAGAGCAGCAGAGCACAGGATTGGGTTATAAGGTGCTAGAACACCTGTTTGTGCCTTTTGTGCTCTTCCTCAAATCCATAAAGCAGGAGAGGGAAGGATATAGGGTCCCTACCTACACCAGAAAGGTGCCTGTGGGAAAGCTGCATTGTGGAAGGGACTAGTTCTCCTTTTTGCAAGATAAAAGGATGTATTGAGTACTAATTGCTCAAGTGGCTGTTGAAATGTCGGTGTTCCTCATGAGCACTCCTTGCTGTGTCAGGAGAGCTGCAGGGTGAGTGTTGAGTTACTGGGGCCCTCCAAAGGCTGAAGCAGCAATAAAAGGCGTTAGGAGAAGAAATGGGATAGGACTGCCTAGACTTTGCAGTGGCTGAAATTGTGGATGTTAAGTGTGTGCTTGCAAGTTTTGGGTGCTCAAAGGGGGAAAACACAAAGGAGCAGCAACAGCCTGCGTGGGGCAGACTCGGATGCTGTTAACCTGTGCCAGTTCCTCGGTGGGCTGTGGCTGACCCGGCAGGATGGTGCATGCAAAACCAGCCCTGCATGCCTTGAGCCTAAAAGCACAAGGCCAGGGGCTGCTGTGTTCATGGCACTGCTGTGCAGCACTGCCACCACTCCTGACTGCTTTGCTGGAGAGACACATGGGGAGATGAAAGACTCGGTCCCTGCAGCCTGTCTCTGGGACAGGATAAGCAGGGAAGGTGCATATTACAGACACTTGAATCCTAGTTAATATGTGCCATGGGGTGGCAGACAGGGCATCTCTCAAAATGAAAGACTGGGACAGGCTACCTGTTCACTCCTGCCTGCGAGCACTCACGACTTGTAAGTGTCCTTATATAAATCAAGCTTCTCTCCCAGCTGATGGCTCTCCTTGCAGTATAAGTGGCTTTAGGGATGGCTCTGTCTCTGCCATCTCTCAGATGTGATATAGGGTGATTCAGAAACTGTAATGGATCCTGCTGCAAGCAGGCTGGAAAGTGCCCTCTGCAGATGAGAAAAGTGTGCTGGAGTGGTGTAGCCCAGAAACCTGTGCTGGCATCTATTGCATGTCCTTTCCCCACCCCAGCAGTAGTCTGGGGTACGGGATGCTTTGGAGTTATAGGGACAGGGAGGGATGAGTCCTCAGCTTTGCAGCTGCTTTTGCTTCTTCTCTAGCTGGAAAAGGCTTCCTTGCCTTCCCTGACATAAAGAGAAGAGCAGTAATTCTCCAAAAACTGATAGGCACCTGTGCCAACTGATCCCGGCACAGGGCTCACCCCACACAGCAGGCTACGAGTCCCCTGGTGGGTGACAGAGCTGGCTGAAATGGATGGGGCTGTAATGGAGGTACCTGCCGGCAGGGCTACCTGGGAGACGCTCTTATCTGTCATCTGATTTATCCAGGTTAAAAGGCTGCAATCAGTCACCAAGGTAGATTCATTCCCCAGTAAATAGTGCCCGAGGGCTTCCAGGACCTATTTTACTGCTAAGCACTCTCTTTCCAATGCTTGAATACCTTTGTTCCCGATGGAGCTGTTGCTGGCTGATATATATATGATATGGGGAGTCCCGGTGACTTTTTTATTTTTGCTCTGTACAGCTCCTGGCCTTGTCTCGGCTGCGTCGGGCTGCACGATGAATTATCTGTCCAAGGCTTTCTTGCGTCTGGGGGCAAATCCAGCCGAGACTGCTCTCGGCTGCCGGGAGAGCTGTCTCTATGAATCAGCTCTGCCTGAAGTCTGGACGATTGGCACAGCAAGAGGAGAGGCTTGGAGGGGAGGGAAGTGATACTCTGAGCGTTGGTGGGCTGGTCCAGATTTTGGGTTTGGAGCTGGGAGGGACCAGCCTCTCCCGCCCTTGCTTCTGTTGCTGGGGCACTTTGAGACAGGGTGACAGAGCTGGGCTGAGGGACAGTCTGTGGTGGTGCCCAAACAATTGCTTTCTCCAGTGATTTTTTTTTTCCTGCTGGATCTGCCTAGAGCCTGTCCCCTATCACAGGTGAGTCCTTTCCAGCTTTGGCTACCTCCAGGTTCAGGGAGGCTTCTTGAGCTGTGGAGAGCAGTGACTGACATTACTCAGACAGTGGTACCTGGACCCCAGTGATCCCCAGAAAAAGGACACTGTCTGCCCTCTGGGGCTCAACTGTCACCTCTCATGACATGTCACAAAACTAGTCTGATTTCTTCTGAGCACTGAGGTCCCTTGCCCTGGCCCTGCTCTTTGGGGGCACGTTTGTATTTGACTTGATGGTGGAGAAGATGAAATCTCTGTCAAGAAGGCTGTGAACACAATAGCAGATTCTATCCTCATTTTAATTTTTTACTTATTTTTTTCATCCTGGTCGAACCCAACAACAGATGCCCCAAACTGCTGGCAAGGGGCTGCCATCCGCATCCAAGCTCCAGGTGCTACCTGCCTCCCCATCCCAAGGGACAGAGGAAAGGCTGCATCCTGCCCCCTCATATGGGGAGAGATCAGGAGCCCTTGTCTACTATACCTTGCTCTTAAGTACCTTCAAGCACTTGTCCTGAGGTTTGACTGCTTTTATTCCTTTTCCTGTCTTTGGCAAACCTCTTATGTAGTTTATCAACCCAAATAGGTTTGTTAACTTCCTCCTGCTCTTCCCATCCCCTCCCACTCCTCCTCCCACTAATTGGAGTGAAGGACTAATGGAGTATTACTGTGAGGGACTAGGCAAGCTTCCCAAAGTACTTACCTAAGAGGAGAGCACTTTGACTAATAGATGTCCATTAAGGCTGTGCATCCTCTTGTTCTGAAAGTGGGAGGAGGGGGCCAAGAGTACAGAGCAGAGCTCCAGACTTCAGTATTACTGGTTCTCTCCATATATCCAGACTGTACAGCTAGACCATCTCTGCTCCCAGATTCACCCTTAGGGATGGGTTTCAGATATAATTTGCCCTTTGGTAACACCCCAGCCAGGTGGATTTGACTCCCAGTAAGTGTAACACGGTCCTTTGCCAGTTACAGATACCAGCTTTCCTGCTTGGGCAAAAGAAGACTTTTTCCCCATGCTGTGTTTGTACAACACCCAACACAGGAGGGCTCCTTCAGCCCCTCAGGGGATATTTTGCAGTGCCTGCACAGTACTTTGAGTACTGGTTCTCCCAAAGCTGCCCTGGAACAAGACACTGGCATAGCCAGAAGGAGAGCAGGATGGGGCTGTCTGGAGGCACAGAGCACTTCAGGAGCTGGTGTATACCTAGACCTTCCATACATGAACATCATGAGAGTTTTTCCTGCTACTCATCTGGCTTTGAAGCCTCCTATGCATCTTTCAGGGGCCATACCCAGCACTGGAGGAGGGTTTGAAGTTGTAACTATGCAGAACTACAAAACTTGAACTTTGGAGATGTACTGGGATTATAGGCTGTGATGATCAATATGTGCCCCTAGCCTTGCTCCTGCAATTTGGTTTCTGAACTTATGCTGGGGTGCAGAACCAATTAGATCAGTCTGATGGCCATCACCAACGTCATCTGCAACCTTCAAGTGCTTTGTAGCTCAATCCTCTGGACCCCTGGAGGGCATCACACCGACATTTAAACATTGTAAATGGCAGCAGTGCTCTAAAGCACCAGGAGAAAGGTCAAGTGCTTCAGTAAGAGGTGGGCAGGCATGGGTCTGCACATGGGTGTTTGCTGGTTAAGTGTATGGAGACATCTTATCTTGAGAGAGGTAGCAAATATAGCTGGATGCAAACTGGAGGTGAGCAGGGTGGATGGGAGAGGACATAAAAACGGAGAGGAGTGAGCAGTGGCTGTCATGGGCCTTTGGGAGGGGAGAAGGTATTTCCAGAACCTAAGTTTGGGGAACTAAAGCCATGATGTTTATGAAATGTGGGTGCTCAGGTTCAGCAGACTCCTGATGGCTAGGTCTGGAGATAGCATCAGGGGACAGCTTACAGCGTGTTTCTGAGACCCTGAGTTTCACCAGAGAAGGTGCAACTTGCTAAGTGGATACAGGAGGTCGATGTAGACAGCCCTACTTTCTTTCTTTTGGGCTCTCCAGCTGTCCCAGGTTTCTCTCTGCCGCTTCTTACTGGGAGCCACCCTTAGGGTGTCTGACCTCTCAGCAATATCACTTAGGTGAGTGCTGGCTCTTTGTGAAGTTCTTGGGGGTTCCTGGTTTTGCCCCTTGATTAGCAGTAGTACTGTAACAGGAGAGATGGAGTTATAAACACAGGGTGGGTTCAACTTGTCCAGCTTTACTCCCTATAGTCAGCACCTGCTGAGTCACCCAGACTTATCAGGATGCTTCAGGAGGAAACTCGGCCAAACTGAGCCCCAGTGACAGGAAATGCCTCTGTGCATCTTATGCATCTCTTATGCTGGGAATGGAACTTGTAAGTGCAGGCACTGATATGAGAATGGAGTTTGGCCCAGCTGCAGCACAGATTGCAGTTTGTGTCCCTGGCTCTCAGGGTCCAGGCTTTCAAGCCCTGGTGCCTGACACAGCGCTGGGAGAATGAGGAATCCATCATAGCAAGAAGAGCATTCTCAGGACAACTGCCTATGTGAACATAAATATGAGGAGGAAGGATAAAACACCTTCCTGATACAGGGAGGGGGGCTGTCATCATCCTGGCCACACCCATACAAGGGGATCCTTCAATCTCTCCATGTGAGCACTGAGGAGGAGGAATATCAGAGCTCCCCATGAGCTGGACACCACTCTCTCCCTGCCCCAGGGAAGGCACAATGAGCGGCCACAGAGCAGGGTCACTCAGTAGTGCTCCCATCAGGGAGGAAGCCTTCCTGTGCCCCGGCAAACCCCTAGTGAAAGACAATCAGGCTCGCTGTCACCAAGCTAATTCCGATGGCATAAAAGCAGTAATGAAATTCACGGCAGGATTAGCCTCTCCATCCAATGGGCCGGCGCCACAGTGACATATCGTGCTTCTTGCCCGAATGTAACACACCATCTAATTTACGTCGTGTAGCGAGCGGGAATGAAATGTTCATAAAGAATTGCTGAATCTTGTCACCTTAACTGCGGCCCCGGGCTCTGAGGCATCTGTCAGGGAGAGGAGAGCGGAGAAGGAGGCTCCTGCCTCGCAAAGCTGCGACCAGGGCTTTGGGAAAGGGGAGATGGCTGCATTAATCTTCTGGGTCTGTGCAATGGAGATTTAGCACGTGGGGATGAGAACTCTAGGCTGGAGGAGGGGGGCTGTAGAGGTTCCTTACGTGTGCATGCTGTAGAGTGGTGTTAGCAACAAGAAAAGGGCTGTTAGAGCTTCCCTACCCAGAGAACTGCTTGCTTGGCATGCATGAAAATGGACCTGTGGTGGCATTAGGGGGAAAAATTAGGGGCAGCATCCTTGGAGATACACATGCCCACAGCAGAGCACAAGTTCCCAAATTCTGTGTGGGGTCCCATGTGCAGGTACACACTATGTAGCAACTGGAGGTGTTCACCTGTCTGGGGAAGGATGTGCACAACCTTTTTGCTGTGGCTTTGCAGCCGTGTTCCCCCTCCCCTTCCCAAATGTTTATTTGCAGTTAATTTTCATGGATCCTAATGGCTCAGATCCTGCTAGGGGGGATCGTGCTTGCCTCTTCAGTCAGAAAGTTTGCAGAAAAAAATAGCCCTTTCCTGTTGTGTTTGGAGTAATAGCGTCTTGGTGTCCAGAGGGGAGTTGGCAAGGAAACAGGGAAGTTTATTAAGAGTAAGAGATTGAATTCCACTGGGTTTAATTGGAAGTGCTTGAGCAAACAGGGGAGGGAGTCCAGTCCAGCTCTCTGGAAACAGCAGTACTAGCCCCAGGCTTCATGCCCATGGAGCTGACTAGTCCCAGGGCCACCTTATCCTCTTGACTGCTGGGGAAGGTGCAGGCTCTGGCTTGTTTTCTTCCTTGGGGTCATCTGTGCTTTCTATTGGCTTTCATCTGTGCTCAACCTTGGCTTTCTATTCCGTCAGTTGCTAGAATCCTACATGGGATCTGGAAATGCTGGGTAACGAAGTATGCAGCTTTGAAGTGTCTGGGAAGACTCAGTATTTGGGTCTGTATTTTAGTTTGGAAGCTGGTACAGGGCACAAAGTGTGCAAGTGAGGCATAGGTCCTGTCCTTCCTGTGCTGCCCAGTCCTCTCCCATGAAAATGTGACTCTTCTCCCTTAAGCACAGCTCCAGACTGAGACTCAGCAGCAGCTGGCTGGGCTGCAGGTATTGGGTATGCAATTTGCAACTGTGATACGTTTTGGAAGAGGTTAACCTAAACTTAAGAGGCCTGCTCTGCTTTCCCATTTTAAAGCTGAAATGGAGAAAATCCACTTTTGGATCCTAATCTCCACACCATCCTTCAGGGCACAGAAAAGTCTCCAAGTCAGATTCCCGTGGATGAAGCCATCTGCCTGCCTTGGGATGGTCTGAATGCTGCCTGCAGAATAAGCTGCAGCACCATTGTGCCTCCCCTGCACTGATAATCACAGGTATGCTAAACAGTGTGGAATTATGCCTTTGTGGTTGCAAAAGGAGCTGAGTGCCAGAAGTATGATTCCCTCATAGAAAAGCCTCTCCTCCAAGACCTTCTCCCACACCACACTGAGTTGAAAGAGGCATCAAGTATTCTCTTTGCAGATGAAGGTAAATGGGGGCTCAGACATTTGTTTTGCCTTGAATTCAGCTGATTGCTCTGCTGAAAAATTTAAAATTAAAGAACAATAAATAATTTATTACTTTATTTACTTTAATTCAAAAAATTGCTTCCCCACAAATTAAGATATATTGCTTCAAATTAAATGTTTCATTAAATCTGAGATTAAACTTTTGGGGGCTGGGGAAAGTAAGACTTTTTAATTTGGCTGAAAACATGAGAACTGCCGTTTCCCATTGCTTTAATTGCAAACTCCAGAACCAAAGTGACACAAATTTTACAAAGCATGATTGTGCTGGATGGTCTCTGCTCCCTCTCCTCTGGGAGACAGTGGGTTTCTGTTTCTGACTCTCTCACATGGCTGCAGACTTTCAGCTGCAAATCCAAATGGAGCACAACTCCAATCCAAACCAAACCTCACACAAATGTCCTCTAACTGAAGCATTTTGTGTCTTCCAGACTTTGCAGGGTCTTGTTTCTCCATAACCTTGCTTTATGGGTAAAATTGTCATAGTGGCTGGCCCCAGCCACACTCTATGCTCTTTGTTTCAAATACATATAAGTTAAATACATATTTATAAGTTAAATATATATATGATTATATATATATATATTTAATTTTCTTTTGATTGATGTTCTGTGCTAGGACTCTTGAGAGATTGGAGTGGGATTTCAGCCATAAGCTATTTCCCAGTTCACCTCTAATTAACGTGACATAAAACCTCATGTCTTTGTTTTCTGGTGGTTTTATGCATGCAGAGGTCTTCTATGGATTTTTACCAGTATGATGGCCTAGCCATAGAGATGAATGGGACTGACACACTCACAAATGTGGAAATCTATGTAGACTGAAATGAAGGAGTTTGCTAGTTTCCTGGGCAGTGGTCCTCTTGTAGTGCACCTAGCATGACTGAATCTGCTAGAGAGTGGGATCTCTTGGGCCTGTCTGGCTGCTGGATGTTAGAAACAGCTTTTGTAATTTATTAGGGACTGCTGGAGGGACTTCCAGCCAGTTCAGCACATGCCTCGTAGGTACTCATGCACCTGTGCACCAACACAGCCACTGCAAAGCATGCCAGTGCAGCTCAATTTGGGAACAACCTGCACACGGTTGCAAGAGAAAATAATTGCTAAAGGGCTTCTATTTTTCCCCTCTGACTCTGCAAGCAGATGAACTATAGGTGCTGTGAAACAGTGTTGGAGGAATTTTCCCTTGCTTGTCTAACCCTTGGTTGGAAGGCTTCGAATGACAGAAGCACTCAAAGTAGTTGCTTGTGACTCTTGGGTGCCCTCTTCCCCCATGGCTACAGGCTCACAGCTCTGGGTCCTTCATTGTAATGGCATCTGCTGCAGCCTTGCAAAACTGGGACCATGGTTGTCTTTCACAGGAAGGTTAGAGCAGCAAAGGGAGTATCTGAGATATTGGGTGACAGAGAGAGAAGGCCTACTCTGGGCTGATCTGAAGAGGGTTGGTAGGAACAGGGGCAGAGACAAGGCTGTGTCATTTGTGTCATTTCCTAGAGAGAAATCCTTCTTGTGAGGGCCTTTTTGCTTTCAAGAGAGGTGTCCCTCTTGGGAGTATTTTCAAGGGTTGGGAAATTCTCAAATCTTCTTTTCTGAGTTCTCCTTCAAGCACTAAATGGCAGGAAAATGTCCCGTGAGGAATGGGGTGCACAAGAATGAGTGTTAACTCTGCAGGCAGGATTCCAAACTCCTTCTCTGAGCAGTGAATGATGCTGTAGAAGCAACCTCTAAGAACTGTGTGTTTGTCAGCTCCTGGAACCCATGTCACTCTTGGACTCCCTGGGTCCATGGCAAAGGGCAATTGCTTTTGGATCTATGAATTGTAATGTGCCTTTGTGATATGGAGAAAGGCACAGTCACTGCAGCAAGTGGGCTTTTGCCAGGAAAACTCTTATGTACTTACTATGTAAGTCAAGAGTATTTACAGGAGATCTTGCTGCCTGTAACTTAAAGCTTTAGCGAAACAAATTGAAATTGCCTTCTGGAGGCCATTGTTATAAATTACAGCCCCAACATCTGTCCACATCTGCAATGTCTAGACAACCCGTCTCGGCTAGAAGAGCAAGTGTGGGGGGTGCTGTGATCACAGTGGGGAGGGGAAGCAAAGGTTTTATGCTGGGGCTTGTGCCAAATACCCTGGCTCATGCTGCCCCTCTGCTTTTGAGCATGACGCTGAAGGCAGGGTCCATCCCAGCCTGGCCAGGAGGGACTTCAGGGGCATTCAAGGCAGGAGGAGAAACATCTGCCTTCGCCCATTACAGATTGATGCCAGCCACAAATTTGGCCCTTGGAAGCCTTAACTGCTGTTGCCTCATTTATTGCATGTTGAAGGATGTGAGAGAAGGCAGCGCCTTCAGCCAGGCTTGTTCCTGGCTTTCCTTGGCCCCTGTGCAGCACTTGCGATAAAGAGGCCAGGCCCGTCAGCTGAACGATTGTATTTTTTTTACAGTTCCTAGCGCAAACCTTCTCATTTATATGTAAAGTAGCCATTAGTCATAGCTCTGTTCCCTCACACTGCCTGATGTACAATCACATTTTGCAGTGGATGAATCTTTCCACACAGCTGCTCTGCTATGAATAATCCGTTGCTGGGCCCATAAATCAGAAAAAAATCATGCACCTCCTTTGCCTGATCCTTACACAAAGTCATATATTTTACATGAGGACAAACTAAATATTCATGAGGCTTTAAAAGGCTGTTCTGACTACAAGGTACTTGTTGTGGTTGTTTTTGTTCTGTTGGGTCAGGTTTGGTGGTTTGGGTTTGTTTTTTGTCCTCATATGAAGAAATCTTTCTTTCCCCTTTGCCACCCTTCAGGCAGCAATGAGCTCCCGGCAATGCTCTTATGGACTCATGTTTGCTGAAGGACTGATGAATCTGTCATTGCTGCTGTGTCAAGGACAGGCTGATGGAAGGTGCTGCAAACACCAAAGGACACATTCCAGGGGAGGCAGCAAGGCCTCAGAGAGTGAAGGAGCTGCTTTAAGGTTAAAGAGGCACTTCCAGGTCTGTGCTGGGGGCCCCTTGCTGGCTGGGAGTTGGGGTGCATGGTTCTGTAGGTGCCACAGCCTGGTGCTCCACAGCAGGACCTCTGGCAAGACCACAGAGACTGGGAAGGCTGCTGAACAGGTATAGTACCTGTTCAAGAATGTTGTTGCCCTGATTTATTTTAATCCATATTTTAAACAAAGCACTTATAGAGAGGACTGGGACCAGGGCTTCAGCATCTTCTGATTCCCAGTGGTCAAGTGAATCTGGCGGGGGAGCAGCATCATGCAGACACATGGTAAGAGGGGAAACTGGGAAGTGAGCTGAGGTTTAATCTGCTCAGGATCCCTGTAAGGATTCCAAACTCTCAGGATCTGTCCAAAACACTCTGCCTTGGCCATTCAGAGCCAGTGATGATGCTATTATTTCAGGCAGGACTCTCAACCCCAAGGAGGGTCAGGAGATCCTGACAAATGTGAAGACGAGGTTTTCCACCTTCTATCTGCTGAATTAGCAGCTCCCAATAACTGAGAGGGACCAGTCTCATCCTTCCCTGCACTGCTCCCACCTGCCCTTACTGTAGCTTTGCCATTAGTGTGGTCACAAGAAAAAGCCAATTTGCCTTGCCAGCAAAGTGTTTAGTTTATATTTCCTGAGTCTAATTTTCCTGCCACTATAGTGAACTAAACCAGCTCACTGTGCTAGCAAACAGGTTTTGGAGACAGCAGAAGGTGAGAGGAGCAAACATGGCTGTCAGAGACAGGAGAGAGGATGCAGCTCCCCTTTTCAGCAGCACAAGGGATACAAGCAGCTCAACCTGTAAATGTTAATCTACAGCTTACACTACTGTGGTTTCTCTGCAGACAAGTCCTTCTCTCTGGTCACCCCCTCCATACGTGCAGCCCTGCACATCTTCTTATACCAGGTAATGACTACTGTCCTGCTCAGTGAACATAATTCCTACTGTGTGGTCTTGGACTCTCTCCCTTTGCTCTTGTAAGACTGAGTGTCCCTTTGTCCTATAAAAGCCCCTTTGCCCACAGGCTGCAGGGAGCCATTCTGCCCTCAGTTTCCCCAGGCCATTGCACACCAAGTGCCTTTAGCTGAGATGCCAGAGCCCTGTGTGAAACATGCCACCGTCAGGGATAAGCTGGGCTGGAGAGGCTGAGCTGAACCCCTGGGATATTTCTGGGTGCAGGGGTCCCTGTCACCTTCTCACAAGCTCTTATCCTATCAGAGACTGCCTGTGTGCTCATCACTGTGAAACACAGCCCCAGTAGCAGCTGCTGCCACTGCTGCCGCCAAGTTCTTGCAGGACAAAGGGAACAACAAAACGTTCTTCCACCAGTGAACTCCCTTCTTTTCACTTCCCTTTCTTTTTTGCTCCAACTTGGAAAGAATGAAGCTAAGGCACTGCCAAAGTAGAGGAAAACAAGGCCAAGCACACACAGATGGTGACTCCACAAATTTAATTTAAAATCATCCTTTATTATTCAAAATATAAAAATTCAGGCAATAATGCCCAAAGGAACTGCACTGATTAAAGTTCCCTAATGTTTCATGGCCAAATCTTGCTGCTTCCACCATGGGTCACCGGGACAAGAAGTGAAACCCCTCTGGAGTGCAGAGAAAGGTAGGGCTGTACCTGCTGTAGATCGCTTAACCACCCACTTTCTGACCCAATCAGCTTCACTTGAAGCAAAGCACCAGCTGTTCCTTACCCAATTAATGACTGCCACAGCAAATTAACATGGCGTTACACCAGGCGTGGATGTGGTCCGCAGAGTCCAGAATGCACAGAGCAATATGCTATTGCAAAAATAATCACAGTAATATCTTTACTGTTAGGTAGCATCCTTCATCTGGAAGGATGGTGAGGTCCCTGAGCACTGTATGGGCTCGTTTCATGCAACGTGCTCTGCAGTGAGGGGGTGGAGGGCAGGGAGGGGGGGCATGGTTGCTGTTTCAAGTAAAAGTAAAGAGGAGCTGGTCAGGATGGCTCTACTGTGGCAGAGACAGCACTGACTACACATACCCAGTTCCTGCAATTCAAACAAATAATTGTTTGGTTGGTTGTAAATCTGTTGAAATGTGCCTTCTCCCTGCCTTACGCACCACAGACCTCTCCAGTGTCTTTTTGTCTTCTCTGTGATGTGACACCTTGATGGTGTCACAGCTTGGTGTGCTGACCATTCTCTCCTCTGGCCACAGAGGACATAGCAAGTTGGTGGGTGCAGAGCTGGCCATTCAACTGCAGGGAGCATCCCACAGTGGGAAGGGGACACAGGGTCAGGCTGCAGATGCAGCTATCCAGGTGAGATTCCCACAACAAGGTGTTACTCCATGCTCAGTGCTGCTGGGCCAAGTGCTGCTTCTGAGTCTTTCTTCAGTCTGTGCTGTGGTTGAGGCTCTTGCCCTGTCCCTTTGCAGTGGATCTGCATTGTGGGGTCCTGATGAAAGTGTGGCAGAATAACCAAGTGATTACCTTCTACCACCAAGTTTAAGTTAAGCACCTAAACACTCATTAGTTTTGGCTCCACATAGTTCAGGGATGTTAATCCCCTGTAAGTTACAGTCCAGACAGATCAATCAGCCTGGAGGGCTTTAGGACACTGGTGTCTAATGCTGAAGCACTACGCTTTCCAATTTTCCAACAATTAGGCCGGCATCAGATATTATTGACAAATAAACCATGCAATCAAAGCCCTGAGCCTGCCACGCTGCTACCAGGAGGATCCATTTACATCCCAAGCCAGCTGCAGGATGCCTGGAGGGAGGAGACACGGGAGAGTCCTGCCTCAAGCACCAGCAGTCCCTGGTTGCCTTCAGTGCTGTTAGAGGAGCCCTCCCTTTGTAATTATAGGATTCCCTCATTATAATTACTGTTATTTATATAATCGTGGTGAGTGTTTTCAGTGCTGTCAGCAGTCTGGAAAGTGCCCAACCCCACTAGAGCCAAGAATTTCAGGCATTTCACTGCTAGAGTCTGGGCTTAAAGTATGATGGCCAAGAGCATGGCTGGGTCGGTCCAAGAATGTCAGCCTTTTGTCCTGGTGACATGGAAGCTTTATTTGGGAGATCTCTATGCCTGGGATTGTAGAGTGAGAACATCAGCTTATCTCTTCCTCTTTCTCTTTAGACCACTGCTCTGGGAGCACAGATGATGCCAGCATCACACCCTGCAAAGGCTGACATTCCCTGTCACCTCTGCTGGGTCACTGGCTGCAGCAGACACTCCTGGCACTGGATCATAAGGCACCACCTAGTCACATGTCCCTGGGAGGAATCCAGTAATGGGCACATTCTCTGCATCCTCTGTTTTCTCTCTGATCCTCTTGCCTGAAAATATGGAGAAGTGTTTAGAGAAAATGAGGGAAGGGACTCAGGAGACACTGGGACTTGCTTGAAACTTCACTTTTACTCCTGTGTCAAACACAGGAATGAAAGCAATGGGTTTGAGTTGCATATGGGCAAGCAAGTGCTGATGTTTGTGGCTGGCTCCTTTTCATTTACATAGGAAGAAATTCAGAGTATCTCACTTAAAATGCAGAGCCAAATATACAAATGCAGCAAGTAAAAGAACCTGAGTATTTTACTAGATGACAAACTGGCTAGAAATCAGTGTTGTGTTTGCTACAGAGAAGTAAAAAGTTACCAGGGTGTCATAGTTGGTATTAAAACCACAGGAAGCAATTCCTCTCTGCTGCTCCATACAAGGCAGCTTCAGTTTTTGGGCATTGTGAAAAATGTAGAAAAACTGGAAAGAGATGAGACAAATTTAATGAACAAGAGGATTAGAAGCAATGGCTACCATGTGAGCTGGTCATGTAGGTTGTGCAACAGAGAAACAGAGGGGATATGGTAAATATTCTCCTGTCTATGTGCAGCTGCTAGTCAAGGAATGCTGATCAATTCTTTTTTACTCTTTCCTGCTTAGTACAGCAAGGAAAACTTGGTCCAATTTTCAGGGAAAATTGATCTAGAAACATTTTTCGAAAAAGGGCACCAAAGCACAACGGCAGGCTTTTTATGTGCAGGATGGCTTCAAACAAACATCTCTCAAGAATGATGTCACCCTGCTTGATCCATTCCAGTCGTGCAAATTTTCCTGTTTCACATCTCCTGTGGACCTTCGGTCTGGTGACTTTCCACCAGACATTTCTGGCACGCAGTGCACGAGGCTCTGTTTAGGTTTACCAGCAACAATCGACTCGAACACTGACAGTGCGCGAGCACGGAGCGCGGCCGGAGCAAAGCGTGGGAGCAGCCGAGCCCTCCTGGGGGGATTTGAGAGCGCGGGGCTGTGGCTCAGGACCCGGCCGTACCTTCCATCCCAGGGAAGGTCTGGAGCAGGACACTGCCCACACGGCACCTGCAGGACGCGCCTCCTCATCTCCCTCCCCCGCCCGCCCGGAGCGGCCGTGTCCATCCCACCCGGGCCCGCACCTCGCACTGTCACGGCCCCCTGTTACTACAACCCCCGTCGGCCCCCTGCGCTGCGCACAACGCATGCCCCAGCTGGCTCCCAGCGTGCCCCCAAGCCCGGCACCTGCCGGGATTCGTAGTTTTACCCGGCCGGTCGGACCTTTGCCAGCGACGTGGCCGGGGACTCCATTTCCCGTGGGCCTGCGGAGTGGCGCATGCGCCTTGCGGGCAGCGGGGCGAGGTGGGGGGGGCGCGGGGCAGCGCAGGTTCCCGTCT
>WEIU01023832.1:99875-134861 GCA_013389925.1 Aegithalos caudatus | reverse complement strand
CTTAACTTAGTGAGGAAAATGTCACTAACTATGTTTTATCTGGTAGCAGTGTATCCCAAACAAAACAGCAGTTCAGATGGAGAAGTTTGATTCTGAGACTCTGCTTGATTAGTCAGGTTTTGTGGTTTGAATTAATTCCATGTGTCTTGTCTATAAGACTTTCTACACAGCCCTTTCTGCCTTCAGCCAAATTGTTATGGAAGGTAAAAGCCACAGCTGTCAAGTAAGTATGATTTAACCACTTCAAGCTAGCAAAGAAGATGGCAAAGAAAGACTCAGCAAAATGGAAAAGCTTTCAAGCATGACCCAAGCCACCACCTTGCTCTGAGGGAGCATCCAGCACACAGAAAATATTTGTCTGACCTGATTCTTAATTTCTTTTGGCATCCACCAAACACTTCCCACGTAGCCCAAGTGTTTCATCAGGCTAACAGGTAGAAAGTGTTCTTTCCTGCTATCAGAACTAAATGGAAGCTTATTAGTTTTCAGAGCGTAAACATAAGTTAATTTCTCCCTCTCAAAAGCACTAAGAAAGACTGAGAATTGCATCTTGTTATATAATCTATACAAATAGCTAGAAATTGCTAAGGAGCTGTTAGGTAACAAACCCCATTCTCTTCATCTTTCCTATGAGGCCAAAATTTCTTAACACCTCAGTATTTATGCTAGTCTTTTCTCAGTTCCCACATTAGTGCAAAGCATTTTTAAATTATTTCACAAAAGTTTGTATTTGCCTCATGTTATGATGTTGTCATTAATCCCTGAAATAAACCACTGGAGATGTTTTCAGTAACAGGAACTTAGAGGAGGCTTCTGAAGTCCCATTTTAAAGGGCATCTTGCCCAAGGCATCCATATTAACCGATGTTTCCCTACTCAATTGCCTCCACCAGGAGAGCTGCTTCTCAGTGAGAAGCATGTTAATTTATGGATTCCCAACAGAAGCATATTTCCTTCCTCAACAATAACTGCCACACCCAGGCCACAACAGTTCTGCCATTTGTCCTCCCTTTATCTTCCTCACTTGTGGATGCAACTATCCCAGAACAAATTAATCTTTTAAGCTCACCTCTTTCCCTCCCCTAGTCCCACAGCTTGCCTTAGCTGCTAATGGTCAGCAGAACACATGAAGGATCCTTTCTCATATGCAAGAATAGCAGGAGAGCTGGAGGGAAGAGGAAACAGCAGGTAGCTTCCAATATATTAGAGGGCGTGCACACCATCATCATCTTCTCTTTATCACAGCCCAGAATTCCACCACTCTGTGCTGTAACCACTCTATGTTACTTTGCCCAGCTTGTGGTGGCTCCAGTGAGGTTAAGACACGGGAAAGAGAGCAAATGCAGAAAGAGAAAGTTACTTTAAAAGCATACAGTTTGCAATTTTAATTCGGGAATCCTACACAGGAGCCACTGGGATGCAACCAGCCTTCCAGCCTATTTCCAGCTGATTTCAGCTTGTTAAATTATTCTTCACAATGAAAATTATATGAGAGGTCAGTGACTGATCAGAAACAAATCTGAGCCAGAAAAGCACATTGCTAGACAGCAAACTCTCATGCACTTTCAGATGGACAGTGTGGGACTCTATCAGGCTGCATCCATTTCCTGTGATCACAATCTTTCTCACTCTCACATTAAAATTGAAGACCACTGACATGCCAGAACACCGAAGAGGCATCAGCCAAATTAATTTCACTTTGCATCCAGAGAATCGCTACACAAAATGGAAATAAGATGTCTCTACTTCAAGACAGTCAAAATGCCATCATGGCAGTCTGTCTGTCTATCTATCCAGGTCCATCAGTCCTTTTTTGTCTTTATTGACCCAGACAGGTACCTGAGAGGTCACGGTCAGCCAGGCAGAGGAAGTTATTCTTTTCTGAGGCAGAGAAGACATGCAGAATATGTTTTTTTGTATTCTCCAGAGCATCATTTCTTAATACTGCAAGTTTGAAATAGGATTACTAACATCCTCTCCTTCTCCTTACGGAAAAGCCCTGCAGATTTTACAAGGAGGTAAATAATCACCTTGCACAGAAATGAAAGGTTTCTGAGGAAGTTTTCCCTATCACAACATAAATACAAATAACAACACTGAAGACAATAAAGCTTCACTGGGACAAAAGTATTAACCAAGGGTTAAGAATTTTATGCAGCATTCATTCCTTTTTAAAAATCATTTGAGTCCTTCCACGGAAGAGATAAAATCCTCTTCTTACTTAAAAGAGTGGTTACAAAATAACCTTTCATAAAGGTTTCACATTGAATTTTTGAGAACTTTTCCATTAATGTAGAATAATATTGTCTCTGGAAATTGCTTTGTTCCTCCAATGGTACAGCATCTATACAATGCCTCTTCATCTGAGCAATTAGAGCACAGAAAGGTAGTTGGAGTGTGAATCCATTTTATAAAGGCTATGTAGCACTTAGAAGAATGAAGGAAATAAATTCTGGAACTGCCAGCATTTCTTCCCAATGCAACCAGATACTCATTTAACTTCACAATTTAAACTTAAAATCTGGCCAAAAAAGACAAATGCTCATCCTGCTAATACAGAGTTGTCTTTGGAATTAAGGCTGTCACAGCAAAATCCAGGTAGGGAAATTTCTCAACTTTCAGGGCACAAATGTTTTCAAGCTGTTGTTTAAAACCCTGTGAGAGAAAGAGGATTCATTATGACAATGGGTTTTAAGAGAAAAATCATTTCAGCAGTGGTGTGTTTGACCTCAAGTATGATTTTTTTCATTGCACAGTACAAAGAAATACACTATTTCTAGCAATGAAATAGCTCCAACTGGTAAAACAAAAGACTAAGAAGTATCTGAGGAACTGACTGTCTTTCATAACAAATGAAATGAAAATTCCACTCCATTTACTGTGCTCCCATGGGAGTAATGCACACAGCTAAGTTTCAACCAAATGGAAAATGCAATAGCAGCACTTAACTTCGTTTTCTTGTATCTGTTCTCAATTTTGCAAGGGATATACTTTAAACATCTGTAATAATTATACTGAAATTGTTTTTAAATTAAATGTCACAGAATATAGTTGAGAAAAAACAGCCTTTAGTACATGAATTATATATTGTTTTAAAACAATACATAACACTGATTAACTATCTGCAGGTATATTTAAAGTAAGGGTAGTGGAGGAAACCCAGTAGGACGATCCCTTTTCCTCCTTTTCTAAAAATGTTGCATAAGCTTGTCCCTAGAATCCCAGTAAAAGATCCCCCTCTTCCCAATCCCTGCATCTGAAATCAGAAATCCTTTCAAGAAATCATGTACTACTGGTAACGCTGACATATCAGAAGACTTTCATGATTTTCCATTTCACACTCTGCATACAGTGGAGTATAATTCACCTGTTTGAAATTATGTTATAAAAAATGGGGGTTTTTTATGGAATAAATTGAAGCACATTTTAAAATATATATATATAAAGTGTGTATATGTAGAAATATGCATATGCAGGCTTACTCGTGCAACATCAGCACCCTTTTGGGACAGGACCATTACAAATTCACCAATTCCTCCTCCTCCTCCTTTATTGAGCAGACATTTTGGGAGATGGCTTTCTCCTTCTCCTCTGTCTTGAATACCCAGAGCAATGTGGAGAGATATAGTGAAAGCTACAGCTAAGATTTGAGTTTATCCAAATGGATGTGTCAAGTGAAATTAAGACCACTCAGGCTTATCAAAATTTCCTCCAAATTCCATATCTTTTTCTTTTTATCTGTTTACATAACTTATGCTGACCTGTGGTTAAATCTGACTATTTTTGATTCTAAGGTAGGCTCTGTGAAAAAGTCTTACAGCTGTTTATATTTAAGCTGGCTCTTGTAACAGAGCACAGTGCTCCAAAGATGTAATTAATTGCCATGTGGAACAGGATGACTCACCATCTCTTAGTAAGTCACAAGTGCTACAGGCATGAACAAAACAGGCAGATCACACAAAGTGGTTATCAACATGTCCTTCTCACAACCCAATTAGGAATGCATTTTTGTCTCACAAACTATAGACTTTTTTTTCCAAAAGTTTATAGATACTTTGGTGAATGTTACTGACATTATTTTGAGCACTCTTCTAGCCCTAAAGTACATTTGCTGCAAGTACATACATGGCACTCACAACTCAGGAGCAGTTAACCCAGGCAGTCTAGCCGAGAATCAGGACATCCATAAGTAAAATAGGCCAAGAAAATTAATGGTTTGTTTGGGGTTTCTTTAAGCAGAACTAAAACCAAAGCAGTATAAATAAGCTGATTTGTTACATATACATAAATATGATCATTGTTCCATTCACCAGTAAAAGACTGCTGTCCCAAATCATTTCAGGACAAAACCCCAGACTCCCTGGTTGCCAAACACTGAGTGGACCTGCAAACCTAACACTAGTGACCACTGTCCGAGTGAGAGAATTTTCCTCTGGCATTCTTAAAATCCTTGAGTTCTTTCAGTAGTATTTTTTTTCTATCTTACTCACTTTGATCCTTTCAATATATTCTAACATGGCATTGTTTAACAGCCTTGAAACAGGTAAAAAAATACAAGAATATTTTTTAATAGTTTGTTTGTTGCTTTTTTTTCTTTTTTTTTACACAGCCAGGGCAGAATAAATTAATCCTCCATAAGCACTTACTATGAAGCACCACTATATCACTTTCACTTTGACTTCACCTTTTTTCTTCACAGAAACAAATAAGCAGAGAATACATTTATACACTTGAATAGAGAAAATTCAGTTCAAGAGAAAAAACAGTTCAAGCATTCTGTTCAATCTTCCATATTAAAAAAATAAAAGAAAAAAACAGTCCAAAAATAAGTTTCTTCACATCAGGCATCTCAGTTTTTGTTTTTAAAAGTACTCAAGATAAAACTCAGAATCAAAAACTTCATGTCAGATCAAAAGAAGTGGTGGTGGACCTGAAACAAATGACAATGCACTTAAAATGTTCATTTCTGAAATGTTTTTCCTCTTTTTCAGAACTGCCAACAAACTGAACAACAATCTGTTCCTTACAATCTATTGCGCTCTTAAATTTTGCTACAGTAGCACATTAAATTTCAATGTCCTAATTAATCAAAAGTGACTTCTCAAGGAGTTTTATTCCTTGATGATAAGCTTACCTCTACTGAAAGATGGTTAAAGTCCTTTTTATATCTTTTCTATTTGATTTGTTTCATTTTGTAGTTTAGTTTATTTAACACAGGGCTAACTCCAGCTTATTGTTTTTACCTAAAATGGCATCAGAAGAATAAGAGATTTAATCAGGACAAAATACTGAATATTTACTACGCAACCAAACTAGTCTTCTTGTAGTGGGATGATTCTCATGTTTATTTATCCCACAGCACCACCATGTTTGAATGAATCAGCTTTTTTTGATATCTCCTAGTCACAGGTCTGCAACTGAGTAGCCTAAAAGACCTTTCTCTTTCCACTCTCAATAAAAGTCTAAATTAAAAAAAAATATTCCTGGAAACTGTTTACAAATATTAAGCTTACAACAAAACATTTTTTCCAAGAACTTGTCTTTGACCCCCACTCCTTGGACTGACGCGGCTCATGTACTTTTTAGGTTTTACAAAAACTTTTGAGCCTTGAGAACAAATGCCATCCTCATCATGTGTGGATGAGCTCAGTACCGTTGGAGGGTTTTGCAGACCATTGAAAACTCTCAAATCAAAATATTCTTTTCTAATGAAGTGATTTCTTTGTGGCTGCTTAAAACTCTGTTTTGCTCTGCACTCTCTCTACACGCAGAAGGAGTTCCTTCAAGGTGACATTCACCTCAGCCAGTGCCCATGGGGACAGGTCTCCAGCCACCAGCAGCACCACATAATTGCAAATTGCAAGCATCAGGAGGGAAGATGAGGATTAACATTTCCCTTTATCCACTAGAGACTACAAGTGCACATGGCTGAAGAGCAGACCTGCAAAGCCAAACTTAGGATCCCTTTCCCTGAATTCTCACTAACCAGATACCAACTTTCATTCACTTGCTCCCTTGCAATCCACTAAAGCAAAGCTGGTCAAGGTAGCTTGGAGCAAGGGAAAAGAGGAACAGTTCTTGATGTTGTCCCCACATCTTGACATGTACCATGTATGCAAAGCATGAGGCAATGCTGAAGCAGACCCCAGTACTCAGGCACAGATCCACAGGGACTCTCATAACATTTTTTTTTTTTTTCCTCTGGGTGTAACAGGTTAAAATTAAGCCAAAAGGTATTTTACTTTCACAGATACTCTCAGCGGAAGGTTTATATCAAGAGATCACACTGTATTCTTAAAATTAACGATCTGTCTAATCATGCTCTAGGGCTTTACAAATCCTTCATGCATACTATTTGTTATTAACCATTAATTTCACTACCATAAGCATACTGAAGCTCAGAAGAATTATATCAGGAATAGATAAGAAACAATATCACAGCAACAGGAGGAAATCCCCAGACTCACGAGCTTGGAGCAGCTCTGGAGGCAGGGCTTCATGTTCCTCATTTTGCCATCACACAGCTACACAGAGGACTATTACCTTAGTAAAACCAATGCCAAGAAAAGCATGAAATTTCATCTCACCAGAGAAACAGAGGTCTTATTTTTCTCAGGGCTTGTTTTACACCCTCCTAAGAGTCTGTAAACTTCAACCACTAAAATATGAACAAATCTAAAGTAAATTAAATATTTTTTGTATATATTACCCCTCTTCAGACTGCCTAGCATTTAAGCTGGAGGGCTCAGAAATATTTCCTCTGTCTTTTCTTTGGATGAAGACTAGAAACTTCTCCTGATGTTTCAAGGGATATTTTAGTCTCAGATTAGTGGAGTATTGGAAGTAAAGGAAGTGTCTTGTGCAATGACATGCTTAGAACAGAACTAGTGAAAAACATTAGTGTTCTTATAATGTTATTACTTTTCTATTTCAAAAAGAACTTCACCAGGTGCTTTTGAGTGTTGTCCATAGACCCAAAAGGCTGAATCCTTCATCTGATTATCGCTGGGATTTTGATATGCAAATCTAGATCAATCCCAGAACTACTGAATTATCTGAAGGTTTGATTTAATTTTGCATTATATTCTTGAAGCCTACAGGACTGAGTCAAGTCCAGACTGTCTTTGCACAAGGGAAAAGTTATGCCTGTACAGTAAGTTCCTGTCATTTTCCATCTCTCTGCTCAAAACCCATACATATCCTTTGTTTCTTCTTTATGAGCTTAAACCAGCTACTAATCAGAGATAATTTCCAGGGAAAGATGACGCTACAAAGATATCAATTAATGCAAACCTAAAATCCCACTCCAAAGTAGCAATTAAAATGGTTCCAGAAGGGTGCTGGAGAATATGCCATCACAAACATGTATAGCATCTGACGATGTAACATAAATGTGTGCACCAGCTATAACAACAGGACAGGAATTGCCACATTTAAATATTTAATAAAATACTATTCTAATCAATGTCCTAACATCCTACACATAGGAAGTCTTCCCTCATTTCTCTGGTGATGCAATCATGACATGAAACTGGAGACCTAATTACACTTGCTTGTCACCGTCACCACAGAATAAAATTATAGCTATCACCAGCCAAAACAATTAGACAGCTGTTCTTAAAAAAAGTCTTCTTACCTGGCTGGAGATGCCTGTATAGGAAGAAAATCAGAAATTTAACCATTAGCTTAATCAGAGAGGAAAAAGGAAAGGAGAGACAGTGTTTGTTTGGAATATCGAGGAATGTGGCAGAAATATACATTGACAAGGAAGTGAAAACATAGAATTTAACTTTTTAATCTAGAATAAGCATTGATGTTAGCATTTAGACATTAATTCAGAGGGAAAACAGACTTATAAAGAATCCTTTCTTGGTTGCATTATTGTGTCTGGATGGATAAACCTTAAGAGAACATGAATTTGGCTAGGGACAGCGTGAGACAGTCTAGTGACAACAAAAACCAAAAGAGGAAACATATGGGTGAAAAGAAAGACAAAAAAAAAAAAAAAAAAAAAACAACAAAACCAAACACCAGAAACAAGAGAAGGCTACTACCCTTCTTGCCTTTTAGTCAGCTCCAAAATTCTGTCAGCTCTCCACCCCCAAAAATGTGTTAGACCATTCCCTAGCAAAGAACAAGGCCGTGTGGTATAAACAGCAGGAACAAGGCAACAGCAGAGAGGCAGTAACAGAAGCAGGACAAGAGCCCCCAAGGCAGCAGTAGTGGCTTCAGCACCTGCTGCATCTTCTCTGCTCACCAAACACAAAGCAATATGGAAAAGAAAAAAAACCCAAACATTTCTTTTCTTCTTGGCAGATGAATCCTTTAATTCACCACCTGCTGCCCAATTCTAATAGCGGTATACAACATCCATGGATGCATTGCAGGAGGCCAGTGAGGAAATGATGGAGTCTCTGGCACCAAGAGCTTCTGCTTAGCGAAAGGAAGGAATAAACCCCACAGTGATCCCCATGGTTTGGAAGCAGCCACTGACAATCTTCTACATACCATCCCTGACTCAATTAAAACATCAGATTGTGGCATTGCTGGTGATCCAGGCGCAGCAACAGCACTTGTTGGGAGGCTGGGGAGGGAAAAGCAAAGAGGTGATAATTGGAGATCAAGGCCTGACCTGTTCCTCCTCCTGTAGCTTTGGATATGGGAAGAGAAGGGTCAGAATTTGTCTGGTGGGGAGTGAAGAATAACAGCAACAAGTCAGAGAGTTAGGAAGAGAAAAAGAACTTGTCTCTTACCTGTCTTTTCAATTCAGGCAATTTTGCACCTCAATTTTAAAGGTGTGCTCTGGTAGAGTCACTCTAAGCATCAGCGTCACACATGGCTTAGAGCAGCTCCCACGCAGGAAGCATTCACAGAAAATGGAAATGACCAGACCCACAGGGCAGATGTGAAGCAACCTCTCTGGCTCATTCTGTCACTGCTTGCAAAAGGGCCCACAGGAGCAGATGGGAAGGAGCTGAAACAGACAAATGGCACTGTGCCATGATTCCTGAAGGCGGGCACCTAAAAGCCAAACCAGGAAAATAATAAGAGACTAGCAGAAGAATCAAGCCTGAATACAGCACAACAAATGTGTTCATTGCTTTTGGAAAACTGCATAAAAACTAAAAACAGTGGAGATGTTGAATGAACCTTACTCAAGAATTTTGAAATACTTACAAATATCACTTTCATATAGAAATTATCTTCTTATCAAAAATAGGAAATACAAAACATCTGTAAAAGGCCTTTATCATTCAAATGTCAAGTTTTCTTTTGATCATTTCTAACACATGATTAATTTATTAACACAATTATACATTAGCAAATTATATGCAAGTTAGGAGAATTGTTAATATTTTCTATGTGGGCACACTGCTCCAAGTATACCTTTAGTCTGCAAAAAAACATACCCTGCATCTCTTGCAGGGGAGTTATAAACTTGGCTTATAGTTGAGGTTTTCCTAACAGTGCTGTTTGTGATCCATTGGAAGAAAATTAATTGTTACATTTAAACAGCAGCTCTCTTCTTTCCATGAAAAATATAAATAACACAATGAGCAGCCAGTAAAATAAGGTCTTTACCCACTTGTAGTAGGTAAACAATGTAATAGAGGTTATCCCAATTTTCCAGTAAACTCAGGTACAAACAAAGGTTTGGGAGGGACAGAGTATATTTTAAGTGGCAGCTTTCCTGTCAGGATACAGCTGCTACAGTAGGAAAAGTAGTTCAGCAGTACCATGGTTCTCTTCCACCCAGCCTGTTCCATGCACTGAATGAGACAGTAGGCCTCAGAATACAAGGTACATGACCACATAATTTTATCACTGCAAACACACAAGTGAGAAAAGTTTTGAAATTTAGGCTAAACTACTTTAAATACCATAACTCCTGGAAAACTGTTTTCATAACCTAAAAAATTTTCCTTCGCTATATGCATTATATGCATATGCTTTCTCACTGTTCTTCACTTCTTTGGAAATTAAACCCTCTGCAGAGGATGCAAGATATGGTGATAAGGCATTACTCATCCTCTCCTCTCTTCCCACTAAGCAATTGGTTTAATTACAACAGAGCCAAGTGAGGAAGAGGAAAAAGAGGTATTTTCCTGCCCTTTCAGTATGTCAAATTAAGTCAGCAAAGGATCCAGGCTGCACAAGGGCTGCTGCAGAAAGGATGAGGGTAGACAGACAACTTAGAAATTGTCATAAACCATCAAAAACCTCCAAAGTGAACCCAGACTCATTTCTGGGGACTTTTTCCAGAGGACTGTGCATGAGCCACAGTGTTGCAACAGTGTTAAACACAAACGCCTGGGGAGGTACCTGGGCATTCTCACCTGAACCTGAACCTACATGAACCTATTGAATTCTGTGTTTCATGGGCCTCCCTCACCTGAGACAGATCAAGACTGAAACAACCATCACTTTGACCAGCAGACATCAAAATCACAGCCATCGTCTCATCCCTCAAACCAACAGGTGGTGATATCCTTCCTCCCTGCTATCTACTCTTTTCCTTCCTTTCTCTTTCTTTCCCATATGCACATATACACACACACAAACACTGGTCATTCAGTGTAATTTCATTCTAATTTGCCCCCCAAGTGACCTATTAACAATAACCTCTGTTATCCTCTCCTTCAGGAGAGGGTGGTATCTTCCTCTCCCCACTTCTTTATTTTCAAAGCTGGAAAAACTCCTGTTCCTAGGCCAAGCAAGAAACATGGTGCATGCCATGTCACCAGTCTCACTCTGAGAGGCAGACTCCGAGGCATATTCCTGCCACAGAGTCTAGACACAGCCAGGGAAACAGCTTGATTAGAGTAATTGAGCAGTAAAATGCTTCATGAGAGTCGAAGGTCTCTGAAAGCATGCAGGACAACAGAAACAGATTGAGAGCAGCGCTGTGTCCTTAAGCAGGAAGAAAAACAAAACCAAGATAAATTAATTTCTGATACTAGCTGGTGCATAAAGCTTGCTCTGTCTTGTTTATCTTAATAGCTTTTCAAGTCAGGCAAGAGGTAAAACTATGCAGCAGAATTACAGGAATTTGAGGAGTACTGCACGCTACCAGAAAACAAATCATTTTGGAGGAGACATAAAGCAGATAAGAGCAAAACAGACACAAAGTGTTATAGAGCTTAGAAGCCTATCTCACAAATGTAAAAGGGAGTGAGGAAAAGGGATGAGCATGCTCAGGGGAAACCCCATCATGGCAGATGTGGCAGGTGGATCATTCCCAAGCTCCAATTTTAACACATGACCACACAGCTGGAATTTGAGTAACAGAAGCTGCACTCCAAATTTGTCACTGTTTGACATGAGAGACTCCAAATATTTCAGAAGGCAAAAAGTATAGGAAAAGCTTTATTGTCTAATTCTTACTACCTTTTATAAGGTGTTCCAATACAGACTTAACATGATTGGTGAATAGGAAAAACACGTTTCTAGTCCCACTGGTTAAACTAGAGAGACAGTAAAAGACCAGCTTGAGAATATGGTTTTGAGAAAGAATAGTTGTTTACCAAGATTGCTTTGAGAAGAAGCTTTCTTGAGAGATTTTCCCTTGGGGAAAAAGGTTAGCAGCTGCCAGCAGGCTAAAATCTCTCAGACTCAGAAATATCAGGCCCACACAAAGTGGCATCCTATTAGACCTGGGCATGGCAAGGCAAGTCAAACAAGCTTATATCATATCTGGTACATGAAAAAAAAAGAGTGAAGCCTGAGTTATTCCACTAGCTCCATCAGCATACATGGTGAGCTCAGGGAATATGCCAGATTAAAGAAACGTTACACTGCTACAATGGAAGTGGCTTGTGGCAAAACCTTAAAGTAAAACAAAAGGTTTTAGTTAATCACAAATGTGTGAACAAGTACTAACAGCAGTAGCACTGACACTGAAAGGGAAGACAAGGGTGGGAAAGAAAAGCTGGGGGGTGAGTGTGATGCTCTGATAAATTCTCCCATACAACAGACTCTGTCTCTGTAGACATCTATCATTTCATATATGCACAAATAAACCCCAACAATATGCAGCTTCTTTCTAACATTAAAGGGTGAGATAAATGGTCTGAGTAAGAAAGAGGCATGAGGCCACAGGAAAGAACAAAACAGATAATTGCAGAAAAGAAGAAGTAAAATATGAAGAAAAGTGAAATTACAAAAAAAAAAAAAAAAAAAAAATCAACAAGTGAGGCATGAGAACAAAACTAGCTCTCTCTGATTTATGCAGCAATTCAAGTTGCTGTTTTTCAGGCTTGGCCTCTGGAGAAGCTCAGTCCCCAGACCAATAGCACATAGTTTTCAAAATCTGGGAAACAAAAGTGATTAAACTTTAGTTCCACACTCACCACACAAGGGAAGCAGCTTTTTTGGGAAAAAGATGGGGAGGCAGCCACAAACACATAGATCCATCCTGAGCAGCAGCACCTGAAGAATGAGCACATCCCTTATGAACAAAGGAAAGGCTGGCCTTTCTCTGCCATGGTAACCCTTACATTCTTTCCATCTCCGAGACAAAAGAGTTATACAGCACACAAGGAAATTATTGTTATAGGAATAGATGCTTTAAAAATAAAAGCATGTTCTGGATGCCCCCAATGAAAACAAATGCCTTAAGTCACTTACAAACAGAGACCAAATAAAAAGACTATATGCCCTGGTAGAATAACATTTTTGAGGCATAAAAGTGTATTTTAAACACCTTTCTGTAGTACTTCAAATAACTGAAAGCTGCATTTGGATTGCTCAAGGACAAAGCCCTCGATTAAAGTCACAGACTGCAATACTTCTAAACACCAATGTCCTCTACAGGAGGGTGAGCCAAAGGAGCCTCTTCCCGAATACTTGCAGCCTTCTTTTCCCCTCTCCCCTTCTGTGCATTTAGTAAGGAAAAACAAAAAGAACTGCAATGTCAGAGCTAAAATCTCCTTTGAAATTGATTTCTGACTATTTTTTCAGCATGTGCATACATGTTAGGAACAAAGAGGCCTCCAGCAAGCTACCAACTAGCCATGCCCAGCCCAGAGCTGCCATGGATTTTGGTTAATATTAAGCTCCTACTGTCAAAATAGCAACAGCAGTCACCATTTTCTATCATGCCTCCCTAGCCATCTTGCAAATGTTTGCCAGGCAAAGGATTTTCTTCTAATTCCTTTGTGAGTCAAGTTGAGTGCAATATACCAGAACAAGGAATATAATTTTATTTGGAAAGGTTATCGGCTCTCTAATTTCTATTCTGAAAGCAGATCATGTTTCCATCTACCTTTAACCAGACATGTCACTATTGGAGTTTTTTCTCCCTCCCCTTTCCTTTTTTTTTTTCTTCTTTTTAATAATGACTTAGTGTTGACTTGGTTAACAATCAATCATTTTTCCTTTAGTACTTTTGAATATATGTCAGGGATATTGTGCAAGAAACACTATTATTATGAGGAATAGGTATCTGTGGATGCCACAGTAAAGGTAGAAATCCATTCAGTCACAACTCACCCGTTCTCTTGTCCAAAGTTTCTACGGTTAAGAATTATTTTTTTAAACACACAGAATCAACACAACTTCCTTTGTACAATTTGTATATGTTTCAACTCACTTAGTATTATGTAGAGGTTAGATTGCTTCTGCCCTCTTATGAGTATAGAAGTCAAAGATATTAATGTAAACAGATTAATGTGAATTCTATAAGCTATAGTATTTCAATAGCTTAGTCACCAGTTTTAATCAACACCAGAGAGAGGTCAATTATGTGTGTGTACACTGTGTTCTTTGCCTGTTATTTATTCACAGTCTAGAAAGAGTATGCATCAAGTAAAGTTAGGACAGTCAAGAAAACTTCAGCACTTAATAATCTTAGGTTTAAAAAGAAAGAACATTATACAGAAGTGACTGACATCCACTGATTAAAAGATTGAAGTTGATTTGCCCTATCCCAAATCTCATTCTACTTTTCTGGGAAGTTCATACTTCTTCCTACAGAACAAAATAAAAGGAAAGAGAAAGGAAAAAAGTAACAGCACCAGATGAAGATAATATGCACATTGAATTTGAATATATGTATATCTACAGTAGAATTCCTAAAAATAGCTGGCAATGATACAGTGACTCCAGTAGTCCTCTATCATGGAAGCCACAAATACCAATGATCCACGATGACAAATATGTAATCACCTGTGAAGTGCATTCCTAGTTAACATGTCCATGCTTGCAGGTCTTACTCCCTAAGAAAAGGTAAAATTGATTGATTTCTGACATCTTCACTAAGAGCAACTGCCTTCCAGAAACAGAGCACTTTAATCTTGTCAAGCATTGTATTCAGCACCCATATGCATCCAATAACCAGTTCCACACACTTGGTTCTTGCTTCAGTGTTGTCAGCATGGGGATAACACCCCTGCCTCTCCCCTCCAACTCAGCAGGATCAGTTGGGCATATCAGTCACCACTGAATTCAGTTTTGTCTTGCTGAATTCCCAACAGAAAGCAGAAGGCCAAGCACCCTGCCATGTCTGCCATTATTCAAGTTAACACCAGAGACTATTTGTGAGCTTAGTGAGTGAAATGAGGCAGCTGCCAGGCTGCACCTTCCCCAGCCAGCAGCACGTACCTCATGCATCCAGCTACACCCCTCACACCCGGGGCGCTGATGAAGTGCTGACAGCTCGACAGCAAACCAAAGATTATCTTCTCAGTTCAGATGCTCACGATGAGCATTTTTGTTCTGGAAAGTATTCAAGCATATGAATAATGTTTAAGTGCTTTTTTAACCCTGAACCCCATCACAAGAGTTAGTCAGTGAATAATTGCTAAGGGGAGTGTTGAGCCCAGGATATGAGAGGTTTTGCCCTTCACAGAACATTTTGAGTTGGGAGAAGTTAAAAGAGCTTCTGGACAGGATACAATGCCAAAAGAACAAACCCTGAACAGATACAGAAGAATCTGATAACAACACTAACTAGCTAATATCATACAGAATACTAATGCTTTTTAGATTAATCTTCAATTTTATTCCAACACTTGGAATACAGCGCTGTCGAAAAGGGTCTATTGTGGATTCAGTTTCATATGTCCTATTAGGTACTCAGGAATTTTAGGCTAGCACTAGATGTGCAGGCCAAAGGTAAGGCACTTGAAGTTTCCAAGTTTTAGCTAATAATATCACCAGCTTCCCTGCAGTCAAACTCACTAGGTATTTTAAAGCTGTTTAAAAACTGATTTTTCATTGCTAATGTTAACATAATTTTTCCATTTATATGCTAGCCTAATATATATCTTAATCACCCAGAGAAAAATGTCTGCTGCAAGAGAACTTATCCCCATTAAAAAACCCCACACTTATCAAAGACAGAACATCATGGAGAATTTAGTAAAGCTTTTTTTGTCCATCAGTTAAATGATTAACAGTATGACACTGGATGTAAAAATTAAATAAAATTCTATACCACCCTAAACTATTTAGGAAGTTTACTCCATTAGAGGAGGATATTACCTAACACCATTTTACCTTCTTGAGGGTTTTTTTGTTTGTTTGTTTATTATGGGAAGAAAAAGAAAACTCAAAAAAGTTTTTCATTTTGGAGTAGGAAACACTGAAACTGAAAAGGTCAGGAGTGCATGGCAAGAAGAAAAAAATCTTCATGGTCTCCCTGCAAAGAGGAGGTTACACCCTCAGATAGCTCACCCTGAGCTGGGCTGCCTTGCCACCATCCTAATTTGGACAGGGGAGGAAATACCAAGCAAATCAAGAAACCTTATCAGACACAACTGCCACAGACATGTGTCACTCTGTGCCAGTGAGGATCCCCACGGGCAGAAGCATCAGGCATGATTTGGACAGATGTGATACAGATCTAGAGAAAAAAAAAGCTTTCCCTAGATGATCTGGGAGACAATCTCTAAATCACTGCATTTATATAACAAATGTGTTGTTTACGAGATGTCCAAGATCTGTTTTTCCACTTCTACATAACAGATACTTCTATATTATACATAAATAACTTCACCCAAGCACAAAATAATAGGATAAAAGGATCAAAAGCATTCAGTCTCAGTACTGTAATTTGACATAGGGAGGCAAAGATTGAGAAAAAGGCAAATCAGGGCTATCTTTTACTGGCTATCAGTAAAAATAGCTAAATAGATTAAAGGCTTCTGGGTTACATTATAAGATGGAAACCATAATGCATCACTGGACAAGTTAGCTAAACATAAAGTGTAGGCTTGACTTTATAAAGAAACAAAATACTGAAATCTCAGGTCAGACTGAGTATTAGCAACTTCTAAGAACTCAGCCTATAAACAGAATAACCTTCTGAGAAAGCATAAAAAATGCAGACCTAAGAAAGGCTTTACAATAATTTAAAGATAATTCACAAAACAGAACAGAACACAGATTGATTTATATAAGCAAATACTAAGAAATTAAGAAATCTGGTGATGAAAGATAGATGGCAATAAGTATTTAATTAATGAATAAGGGAAAAAACTCTGTAGTGCTAGAAAAAGTTGCATTAAATATAATGAAGACCTCTTAGAAGGATCTGTCTATGACAGGCCCACAATTGACCCAGAGATTGTGTGAGCACATGTTCTGACAGGGGGTCAAGGTCCTGCCAGCACTAGACATCACATGTGTTGGTTGTACACACACACATATGATTTTTTAAAATTGTGAGAGAAAATTCTGGTGCTCCAGGCAACAGGAAGGACTAAGCAGCCTGTAGCATTGCTGTGTCTGCAATCTTTTAGCTCAAGCAGGTACAATGAAGATCGAAAGGTAGGAAAAATGCAGGGAGACAAAGCCAACCTGCAATTATGGAGCAAAGTGTCAAATGGAGTGACAAGCACAGCACAGAGCAGAGCTGCCCAGAGAAGCTCGGTGGTACCAAAGTTGTTCTGGTACAGTTTTCATACAGTATGACAAACACACTTTAGAGGCTAAGTTGCATTCATACAACAGACTGGCAGACCTCCCACTCAGCTGAAAACAGGGAAGGAACAGTTCTGCTTTAAGTAACTATCCTACAAATTCATCCTGAGTATCTGTTAAACTACAAAGAAGGAAAGCATAAAACCAAGTTTCAAATCAGAGCCATCTGCAGTGAATTGAGAGTTGTGAGGGGCATCAATATGCAAACGTTTTTTTCATTTTTCAGGAGCACCTGTGTCTATACCATACTCCCCATCATTTTTCAAGATCTCAAGCTTGCCAGCTGCTAGGAGAAGCTGATCACCTTCTTTCTCCTCAAGCAGAAAAGAAGATGTATCCCCAGCCTGTCCCATCACTAATCATCTCTCTCACTTCTCCAGGTATGGCCTTGAACTTACCTAGACATGCTTCTCACACAATCACCTCCCCAGATAAGAAATCATTTCCTGAAAACATTCCCCCTTTTCCCCTCCAGCAAACAAATCCTGTTTATTTCAGCCAGCTCTACAGAGCAATAATACAGTGGTATCTCCATATCTGTAGTAATACAAGTTCCCATGTCACTCACCAGCCCTCCCTCTCCTTCGGCTTCAGTACAAGTTTTTCTCATCTTTCCCTGGCCAGGAAAAGCAACATAAAAACCCAAATGCCACCCTTGCAGGTGTTCTTGCTACATGTTGACTGGTAACATCTGTAGATTTTGGCTCCCTTCAAACACAGGGGAGCTGTTCCTTTTCTGACTCAGTTGCCACAGTCACAATAACACTTTCTTGAGTAAGTCTGATATTTAAAGTCTGGAAGTTACCAACTTCTCTCCTCCCACTGGGGGTGAATTAATGTAAGCCCAGATAATTGCTAAATTCCCTAATGAAAGGATTTTTTTAAAAAAAGAGGCATAAAGTCCAAACACTGTTGTCCAGACAGTTGGAAAAAAATTCCAAGAGACAACCAAGGCTTCTTTTGCATTTCACTTGTACCACTGTCCCTGACTTTATATTTCTGGGTATTTTCTGTGATTAGACATTATTAAAAAATTCAAATAATTATGCTGCCTATCCAAATTACTGCACAGAAACATGTTATGTTGGCATAAAGAATGTATTTCACAATCTTGGCACAAAAATGCCCTTTCCCAAATACACTGTTGTTTACCTAAGTGACTAGTATGATTGGAAAATACATTGAGCTGTAAGGAAGGAGTGGAGGAAGGGTGAATTGAAGGACACCATGAAGAGGTATCATTGCAGATTCATAGGACAAGAGTTGCAGAAAAACATACACTGGAATTATACAGAATAGATTAATCCTATGTGATATTACTGTTCAAAGACATATAATCTCTGAAGAAACTATTTGAGACTATTTAAACAAAAATAAAATGTCATATATATATATTTTAGACTAAATTTCCAAACACAAATCTCTAGTTTGGAGATAAAAATAAAAACCAACCTAAACCAAACCAACCAAAGAAAACCATCAAAACAAAGAAGCCCAAGAGAGAAAACAACTCACCATGCCCAAGGTCTTACCCAAAAATTTTACTATCATCTTTCTAGTTCAGTCCCAGCCTTAAGCTCAGTCTAAGTATTCAAGGTTGAGGTGACAAGAAAATAAATCTCTAATGAAAAAAGAACATTTGGTAATACATCACCCCAAAACCAATGTCTTAAATCATGCAAAGCCATACCCAAGTCCTGTTTGGATATGAAATTCAAAATACCAGATTAGTTAGTGGAGGAGGAAGGCATGTGGAAGAGAAGAGAGGAAGTAAGGAAAAAAGACAAAATACTTCAGCAAACATTGCTTAGATTTTAGCTAATCCAGAGAGCAGCAACAGCAGAATATTTCTGAGATACTGTCTCAGTCTGTTCATCTCCTGCTGTCCACTGACTGCTTCATGTCCCTCTGTCCACTGGCTTCTGTCTTCATTAAGATATAATCTCAGTTGAATTTGACTTTCTGTTTGAAATTCTGTGCATCCAGCCTTGCTTCCTGATATCACCCCACTATTTGCATTACAAAAGAAGTTCCACAGTGGTCACAAAAGCTACAGTTGCTATGCTGTATTTTTCCACCTTTGATGTCTTTATTTGAACTATATTCAAAGGTTCAGATAGAAGGGCAGCCATAGGAATAAGAGATAACCCATCTTTTTCTCTAATTTGTACCCTAAATTAATCATGTCTTGTTTTCACTGCTTCTCTCATTTGAAAACATTTGCATGGAACTACTCAGCTGTCTTGTAAGAGTTTGGAAATATTTGTAGCCATCAGACTAAAGACAACATAGCAGAAGTCAAAGTGGTGCAGCACTTCATCATTTCAAATCTGTCAAATGGAGGGTAGTAGTTGAGGTCAGAGCAGTAAAGAAAAATTTTTGAGATGCTGGGAGGACCCGCTTTAAATAACAATGGCTTTGCTGTAATTTAAAACAGAAAAGGAATGATACATTGACCCCCTTGGAAAAAGTCTGGCTTTTGCCCTGATTGACAATTAGTTAAATGCTAAAAAGCACCTTGATTGCCTTCACAGGTAATCTATACAAGAAGCAGAAGCATTTGAGCAGCAACATTCAGAACCATATGTAATAAGAAACCCAAGTGGAGATGTGGTTAGTCTGCTACCAAGCCAAAAGGAAGGTTCTTACATGAAAACAAAATTACAAAGTAAGCTGACAAAATCCCAAATCTTCTCATTATGTGAAACAACACCCTAAAATCTGGAAGGCCATCCAGAATGCAGCTCTATGGGCAGCCTCTCCACCTTCATCAGGAAACATTATTTGCAGTTATTTTTCTCATGTTCGATCACTTGCATCCAGCAGAATAGGAACAATGCAGTCTCACATATTAAAATTGACATTATTATGTCCCTCACAGAGACCAAAGGATTCTTTGACAATCTTTATTCCTTAAAAGGAAACATTTAGATTAGTTCAGTTGGTTAAATCATGGTACTAAGGTCGTGGACTCAAACCCTATACGAGCCATTTTCACTTCAGAGTTGCATTTGATGATCTTTGTGGATGCCTTACAACCCAGAGAATTTTGTGAACACTTCCCCTGTTGGATGGCTTTCAATTACTCCACTTCATTCCTAACTCCAGAATCCTGAACACTTTGAAAGTTCTTTCCCTGTAACATTACATTTCACCCTTCCATCACTTGTCTCGACACTTCTCCTCCCTTGTCCCAAACCAGCAGTTACCTGCACACTGTCAAAACCACCATCACTCACTGCACATCAGCACAAGGCTCAGTGAAAAGCTCACAGTACATCAAGGATGGGTCATTGTGGTAAGGGGAAGTTCATTATGATCGGTGAAAATGAATCATGTGGAAATTAATATCAGAAGAGACATCAGGAGGTCTCCAGTCTGTTTATATCCTTTTTTATTCTGCTTCTATTACTCACTACAAAAGATCCCATGTCCATCCTCTTGATAAGCTCCTCAGATGTATTGACAGGTTGCTATGAGGTCTTCATGAAGTCCTCTCTTTAACAGGCTACACAGGACAAGTGCTCCAGCATCTTAAAGGCCACCTGTTAAACTTGCACCAGTTCATCAATATCTTTCTTATATTTGAGGTGCAGCAGGAAAATAGGACTCTGCTGAGTCCCATGGTGTCAAGCAAAGTCAAACCACCAGGTTTGGTCAAGCAAGTGCAAACTGGAACCAACAGTAAACATCAGGCAGATCAGGCAGATTTTTTTTTTTTAGCATCCTTGTTCTTAGTCTGATTTTTAATATTTCTGTAGTAATTTTGTCATATTTTGTCAATTTATATAATCTGTAGGTATACTCTGCTAGAAGTCCACATGATGAACTGTTCCTTCCACCTTGAATAGCTGTTACTCTAGACAAAGAGGAGAAGAATACCAAGATAAGATCATAACTGAAGAAACATCTTAAGTGTATATCAACTCAATATAGATATAGATGATATATTAACTTAGGCACATAAACTCTCCATATATCCAATTCCATCCTATTGGTAACATCACTAAAACTGTGCAAATACAAGAAGGATGATGAGAAAGTTATCGAGCAGACACAAGATTTCAATTTCTAGTATTCAAGGACAACTGAACGCATTTCTTAGGCATGATTTCCATTAAATAAATATTTAAGATAAAATATACACTCGCTTTTCATGTAGTAGATGCACTGAAATGTCTCTGAAAGAAAGCACAGATTCCCACTATTGTTACTGGACTTCAAGTATATCTGTTCTCCTATAATTAATAATTATTGACATCACATTTAATTGGTATTCTTATTTTGCCAATGGCCTACTGAGGACTTATCATATTAATTAGTAGTAATGAGACAGTTCTAATCACCTACTGTCATTAATTTCTTAAATATGTACAATGAGATGCACACTAATTGTGACAGGTAATTGGTACCTGCCCACTTTCTGCCTCTTTTGAAATTGCTCTGAAGTAGATCTAAGAGTTAATCATCATAAAACCATACTTTTAAAACTGATTAAAAAACAGCCCTTTCAAACAACTTATTTGTGAATTTAAGCTGAAACTTGTTCTTTTACGAGAAGGCAGAATTTGTCTGTAGACTTATGGATCTAATTATCCATCCAGAAAGGCTGGAGGATTCTATCCAGCTACACATTTTGCTGAAACACACTGAAAGCTTCAGCCAAAAACAAAAGTTTCCTGTGTTCTCCTGGATTTAAAGGAGTTTTGGGTCAAAATATCATGTCAGGTATGAGAGGCAGTCCTACACCTAGTAACACAGAGGGGAAACACCAAGAAGCATTGGGATGAAGACATTTACCAAATAAGGAAATTCAAACCCCTTGGCCCACAAGATAAAGACAAGAGGATTAAACTTCAGCATTTCCACCATAGAAAACTATTCACCACATCTGCCCAGAGTCAGGCAGAATCTATCTGTCTTTCGTTCTTGTCTCTTGGAGCTTGTCCCCTTGTTATTATCTGGCTATGCACTGATAAAAGGAATAATAAATCCAGAATGGGACATACATATAATACTGGGGCTAAAACTCTTACCCTCATTCTTTCTTTGTATAAATATTAATTTTTCATACATTTCACATATACTGCAAATATTTAAAAATAGCAAAAGCTCCCCGTGCCCCTTTGACTGTCATTGAAGCTCTCCATTGGTGAGCAGTGGGGGTGAGTCAGCACAGCAAGGATGGCAGTGTTACAGATGCTCACTGTGACCTGATGATTCCTAAGGGAACCGTGAAGGAAATTCATCTGACAGACGCAGGCTGCGTCCCACATTGCCACAGCAAACACAGCCTAATAAAAGCAGGCAGCTGAATGCAGTGACTGAGAGATGCACAAGGGAAAGGGCATCCTCTGCATTCATCCATGGTCAGTAATGACACATAATATTAGAATAAATAATTGTAAATGCTGCAGTGGGAAGGGGTTTGAGGGGGGGAAGGGAAAAAAAGAAAGGAAAGCACATTATACATAATTAGCCTCTACCAGTAATCAGGTACAGTTTTCTGTATATCCTCAGTCCATTTCCTTTCACAAGCAACTAATTTTTGATGTAGAGTTCTGTGCCTTAATTATTTTTAGGCAGTTGCAGATGGGAACAAGGTGATCCACAGCAAAAGGAAGCCCTGTGTAAAAGACATGTTCTTCATTTGTGCAAGAGGAAAATTGTTTTTTATGTGTAAGATGACTGTCAGAAGAATGGTCATTCCAATATGCAACATCCTATCCACATATGGTTTGAAATTACACCCTATCTCCCAGTTTCCTGGGTTAAAATATGCATCTTGAGTCTACAGCTGTATGATTGCATAGACAAGCACCTTCTTCTCCTCCCAAGAAGCTTTGGAAGCATATAGACCATTCAAGTGAAATATTCACACAAGGCTTTCAATATCATAAGTCCCTGCTTCATAGAGGGGCCATGGAAAATAAGTTACATGGAAAATAAGTTACAAACTGCTGGGCAAAGTCTGAGTAAAGAATTTCCCCCTTTGTTAGATCTGCCAGCTAATAAAGGTCCACAGTTTCAGCACACTGTCTTGCTCCTGACTGTCATTCTCAGTAAATGACATTTCCATTCACTCGTAAAACACACAAGTGAAGTTCAAGCCTGTCTGAATGAAGATACCATCAAGCACTAAACTAGAAATAAACAAATACATAAAACTTTCTAGATGATGTTTAAGGTCCTTGCAACAGAAACCATCCTCTGATTCAATGTCTGAGTTTTCAAGTTTTAGACAGGCCTGTATAAGAAAAAAAGGCAGCTCTAAGAAAATGCTTCCAAAATATAACTCATCTGTTCTGACCCACAAGATGTTGGGGTCTAATGAATCACTCCTTTGCACTCATACTTATGGTAGTCACAGGTATTTGTCAGTCTGACAAAGACATTTTAAAAAGTTAACCATGCTGACGAAGCTGCCTTTTTAAAAATATGTTTGCTTGTTTGTTTTCCACTAGTAGGGTTCAAACAGTCTGGATAAAAGCAAGTTGAAGATTTTGCCCACTCCTCTTCCCAAACATGAAGAAGTGTTGCTCATGACCATTTTCACTGCTATCTTGGAGATCTGTTATTCATACAAACAAGTAGTTACTTACACTCAAGAACACCATGGTCCAGATGCAAAGGCTAAGAAAGGGAGCAGCTGTGGACATCAGTAGCATTTCAGCTGATCCCTGTCCAAAGGCTGGAAGGTGAATCTCACAGCTGAATCAAAAATGTCACAGGTACTTGATTCTACCCTTTGCCTTCAGCTCTGGCCATCAGGCAAGAAATTCCTGTATTTTTTTAAGGGAACAGATGCAGATGCACAAAAGCCAAATTCAGACAGCCCAGCCTCTGCCTAATGACCTGAATTTAAATAATCTTGTGAATTTGGTGTTTCTACTGTCTAAAAGCTCAGAGTATGGGAGTATGAGGGAGGCCTCAGGCATCACAGTAAGGCTATACATGCATTTTTTTCTTCGCTCTTCCCTTCATTACCCTTATTTAGCTGTATCTTAAAGTCTGTATCTTAAGGACCATGCTCCTGCACAGGCTTTCCTCCACAATAATTCCTCTACCCTGGAAGCAGCTTACTCTTCCCCCTGGGCCATTGTCTAAGGGAAGCAGCAGAGGGATGAAAAAGAACAAACCCCAGAACAGTTTCTTCCCATCAGGACTGGCATGGAGAGCTGGAGCCATGGCTTTTGCCACCACTGGAAGATAGTGGGTATGATTAATGCTGCTTCAGGTGTGGCTGCCTCTATAGGACCAACAGCCTTTCTCCCAACACTCTTACATCTTCTTTGCCTCTGTGAAGTTGAACTGAGCTATGTTGGAAAAACAAATGTCATGTATAGCAAACACGACAGTTAATAACCCCCAAAATTCAACTCCTCATGACTCTCTCTTCAAGCCAAATAAGTCAGAAGGACAAAGAAATTCAGATCAGACTAAGATGAGATATACAGTGTGCAATAAAAAGTAATGTATTGCCTTTAGCAGCACACTTGAATGCATTTTTTAAATCATGCTTTTTGATTAAATCCAGTAAACCCTGTTTATGGAAGATGACACCTCTGAAGAGAACTTTTGTAACTAAGAAACATAGTCTGTTACTCTTGAATAAGTGGTATCCTCATTCATTTGTTAAGATTTATTTAAAAAGCTATAAAAAACTAATAGAAACTTCTTTTGAATTTTAGCATAAAATTATTTTAAAAGTCAGGAAACCTAGTGCAGTCATGGCATTATCTCAAGCTACAATCAGTCTAGATTTGGAAATGAACATTTCTAATTTTGAACTCAGCATGCAAGTATCCTCTTCAGTTAACACCTTTTCCAGGCTCCATTTTGGTTCCACATTGCTGAAGCAACACATGACTACTCATATAAGATTCTATATATGGCTTTCAAAATTTCTCTTCAGGCACAGACCCTACAAATATGTGGCCATGAATTTCCACAGATGCACAGGGATTCTGAGTACTTTCAGACCAAGACTCTTCAGCTTGAAGGATTTGAAGAAGCAGTTTACAAAAAGCACTAAGTATATGCACTTGACAACTGATGCCAGGCTTTGTTCTGAGAAACCCTGGGTCTTCTCTAGGAGCCTGTGTGTGCCCATACATGTACATCGTCGTGTATGGACTTGCATAATGCACACCTATAAGCTCACAAGTATTTTTTTTTTCAGGAAGAAATTGTTATTCTCAAAATTTTAATGGAGAGAGATGTCACTTCTTGCGATATATTGTTAAGTTTCACAGTAATATAGCAGGTACTCATTATCAGCATTTTATCACATACACTCATATCTATCTATATATATAGATATATGTTCCATACATATATTTCATTTTCCTGAAGCTGTCAAAATCAGTTATTTTCCCTGAAGACAATAAGAAGGGATTAACAAAGCAGCTGGAATAAACCCCAGTCTCTCACTTGTCCAGCAAAGCCTGCAGGGTTTCAGTTATGCTGTGAGAACAGGCTGGTTTGGTTTTTGCAGTTTCAACCCCAGACCCAAAACAGGTAAAATTAGCTCAAGTGTGACTTCTCTTTGCACCTTTGAAGGGGAAGTTTTGGGTTTCAAGTGTGTGGGGACTGACCACCGGAGCTGCGTGTTAAGCATTCTGTCAAAGAGTTTGGCATGAAACTCCACCTCTGGAAATGAAGGAAGAAGTTACTGTTGCCACTCTCACTGTGTAATGTTCTTCATTTCCTGCTAGACTTTTAACTTCAGCTGGTACCTTGTTCTCCTCTCCCCTGGCCTTTATGCAGGAAAAGTCAGGAAAAGGCAGGAAGAAGAACACTGAGGAATCACAGGTTCAATTACTGGGCATGCTGAAGTGCCATAAGCCAATCCATCACTGCAACGTAATGACAGAAGAGTATTTTCTGCAACAAGTATTTAGGGGGGGAAAAATATAAGACAGCATTTTAGTATAGAGGATGGAAAACTGGAGATTTTGTTTGCTTCCTGTTTTAAAACTATTTCAAAAAACTTCTGGACCATGTATTGGAAAGAACTCTTCTTCAAAATCTGTTTTTTCTTAGAAACCCTAAAATTACTTTAGCAAAGAGCTAGTGAGCAAAACACACCTCTGTGCTATTGACTAAAAGGACAGTACATTAATAACTGATGGGTGAAGGAAGGAGTCTGAAAGGGCTTAAAGAGTTTTCTCCTATGGCAAAAACATACTGCAAATGTGAAGCAAGGAGTCCATTCTTTGAACCTGGTGCCTGACAGAAAAAAGCTGAAATTCAAGGTGATGACCACTGATTCCAAAATTGTATTGCTGCCTCAACCCAAATTACCTTGAAGTCAGCTTATTCAGTCCTGACAAATTATGAACTGCAGTTGCTCAGTAGTTCAGCTAATCATTCAAGAATTGAAATTAATTGAATTGAAAGCCTCTCCAAAGCGTCAGTCTCAGCAATACTTTTACCAGAAGTGGACAATAACCCCCATGCAAAGATCCAAGGCACCTTCTTGAGGAGCTTCTTCTGATTCTTGAATTCAGACCTTGGCCAAACCCATCCTGTACCCCTCCAGCTGCACGGGGGATGGCTCCATAATAACTTTTAGTCACCAGATGGCACTAGCACAGAAACCAGACAACCACATTACCCTTCAGTGGCATAACATAAAACCATACCACGATTTATCTGTAAATATTTATTTGAAAACCATAACCTGAGTTAATTCACACTCTGAAATACTTGTTAGAGGAAGTTGTAATGGCTTCTGAGATTTAAATAAATATGGATGAGAAACCTGACAGGCACCCACCATGAAATTTGCTGTTTTCTTTTAATAATGCAATACAGGGTATACAGTCTCTCCCTGTACCTGAAAGTATTCCACCCAAGGACAGTAGCTATGGACTGTTACATTCAATTAAAAAAAAAAAAATCCACATTGCATTTAATTCTGGCATGCTACTTTATTATGAAGCAAAAACATTCCTACAGCAAAGACAACTGCAAATCTGAGGAGAAAATTAGAACTGAGGGATGCATCCCTCCCTCTCCCCACTTCCTGTTTTTTTAGGGGCATGTTGACACAATCTCTGTCATGGATACTCTGTTCAACAATTCTACCCTTGAGATATTACGAGCTCTGAAAACAGCCAATTTAGCTCACCTAAACTCTCATGCTATCTTCATCCTCAGGATTTTACAGCACTTTGAAGGTAGGCTTACATTTTTCCACATAGCATAGCCACCAGCTGGAGAGTGGACTGCCTGAGTCAGTTTGCAGTCTCAAATACATTAATTGCTGGGAATCAATCCCAGAGGTGTTGATTTTGGACCCACTTTTTCTGGTGCACTAATTTTTCCTTCGAGTTCAAAAATCAAATCGTCCTTCCACAGGAGCCATATAACACATAGACTTTTTTGTTAATCGAAATACCTGCTTTAAAGCTCTCCTCCCAAAGGACTGAATATAAATACACATCAAAGATGCTTGTGTTATTTGGGTATAGACAGTTTGAGACATTGCCAGGACACACATTAAGCTACTGACTGGCAACATCTTGTGCCTAACCTTGCAATCAGCCAGGAACACATTGTTTATCCCTTAAAATTGAAGTTGTTTCTACACAAATTCTCTTCAGAGTAGAGAGTTCAACACTAAAAACATGCTCCACAAACACATAAAGGAGAAAAATAAAGCTCAATTAATATTGATAGAATACAAACAAAATACAGTACAAAAATTATATTACAGGAATCAAGCAAGCATGAAAAATAGGCTTGCTGAAATATAACAGTTGGGTATCTCTTATTTTGTCAAGGTGGAAAGTTGTGCAACTTGTCTATAAATAATGGTGATAAAATATATCAATGAAGTCAAGAGTTAGAAGATTTTGGGTAAGTTATATAACTATTTGATCCTAACAGGAATATAGAAAACTGCACTCAATAGCAGGGGAGAAGTATAGAAATGCTCATATTATTCAGGGCATGAGTGGACCTCTGAAAAAATCCAGAAAAAAATCAGATCACTCAGCCTCATAATTGGCTACATTTAATTCCACTAAAGCATCAAGTTTTTTCAGAAATAACATAATCTGAGCCTTTAATGCAATATCTATGTTCACATATCCCCACCTCCCTCTAGCAGAGCTCTCAAAGCAAAAGAAGAATTATACATGGTCATGCAGAATGAGAGCAGCGAGGGTCAGCATTTATATTGGCAATAATCGCTTAGAAGGCAATGACTGCTCAGAGACAAAAATCAGCAGCTGCCAATTGGCCAGCATGTGCAAGCTGACATCACATGGCTCCACAGCTTATAGATACCTTAAGATAGAGCTTTGCAGCTTTCTTTTTAATCTACATAATATTAAGTATTTTAAAAGAGCAAAACTGGAAAGCTTACTCAGACTATAAAAAGCTGCTGACTGAAGCAGCAGCAAGAAGTCCAGTAGGTTAAGACAAAAAAACCCAACAGAAATGGACAGGGGGGAAATTGAGCAACAGGAAAACAAATGAAGGCCACTGTGGCCTTCAGATTCAGATTGCAGGAGGCATCTTCTGCTTTATTATTACTACTGGAACTAGAATGGTACTGCCCACCACCCAAGAGAAACAGACATCCAGCCACCCCCAAATAAACAAAAAAAAAACCCACAAAAAACATTGGCCCTTTAAACAGTTTAGACACATAGAGACATAAATATCCACTGAAATATCTTGGATAAATCCAGAAATATTTTGTTCCACTCACACAGTTCAAGAGGAGTAAGAGCACTTCTGTGTCAGACCAAGCTTGAAAAGAAGTCATCCCAGAGTAAAAAAAAAAAAAAAAAAAAAAAAAAAAAAAAAAAGTATAATTTCACAGAGTAAGGTGGGCTCATTTTTTTTTCCCATTCCTCTATGGATTTGGCCCACTGAGAGGAGAGAAAAGTGTATCTCAATACATCAAAGAGGTAAGCAAGAAATAATAATGGAGGATGGAACAGGAAATATAGAATGAAAGGTAACAGTCCATTTCCTACTGCATTTTGGTGAGGGTGGTTAATGTACTTTTTAACATTACATGGAAAAAAAAATACTTGGTACAATTGAATTCCCTTTGAGTTTGTAAACCTCAGGAGAGTACCCAATTCCCAAACTGATTATGATGGGAAATTGACTGGTTTAAGCCAGGGGTTTTGTTTGTTTGTTTTTTATACCCATTCTGAGGGATAGAAAACCAGATTTTACATGAAAGCCTAATACATACTTCAAGTTAGTGAAAAGATGTAATCCTTGTTAATCATTTTCCTTTGTGCACTGCTGAAAATTGTTTACATACACTGTGCTATTAAAGGTAATGTAAGGCTGTAAAGTAATACCCTGGATTTAAGAGAAAAAAAAAAATAAAAAGGTTTTTCAGCTACCTTCAGCTCTTGAATTAATCAAAGCATATTACCAAGATTTGTCTGAATATCACCCCTCCCCCAGCTCATTAAGCTTGCCCTTTTGAAATGCTGCAGCAGCTGAAGCAAGAGGCAACGCAGAGAAGATAAAATGCAGCCACTCTCCACCAGGCTCGAAGCTGCCCAGTCAGCTCCTCTGACAGCCTCTGCCTCAGGCAGCAGGGTCAGGCACTAATGATCAGATACAGGGAGGTCTGGTCACTGAAGGCAAAGCCATTTTACTTGGGCATTTACATACACGGCCTGGATTTCACAAAGATTTGGGGGTTGTGTGTGGTTTCTGTGAACACACAGGTGTTCCTTTACATTTGTAAGGGTGTCAGATTTGGAAAGGTACCAGGTACCTTCCTCTGTATCCTTTGTTTATTGATCATCTGAGGTGGGAAAACTTGCAGAACAATTTTGATGCAGAATTCCCCCCAAAAGCAGCTGCCACACTTGGATTAGCTAAAAATACTGTCATTGGTACTCTTATTTGCTCTCAATATGAAGCAGCTGTCAAAGATGATGAAAATGAAAAATGTCAGTCTGCCGCTTTCCACTCTCACGGCTTCCACTCTCCCTTCACAGCCCTGTTTCTTTGCCACACTACAGCACTTATGGAAAACTGCATTCTTTAAATACATAGCACTGCAAAAAGCTTCACAACATTGGAGAGCGTGGCAAATGTGCCACTCTACAAGTACACAGGTCTCTGAAGGCCACTTTAACCTCAAAAGGACAAAGAGAACAAGACAGGGAATTCCAGCAGCAAAGCCACATGAAAATAAATTTTGTACATGCTGGACCAACAAATCATCATCATAGTTTTTCCCCTCTATATTCTTCTTTGATGTTCCTGATTCTTGACCTTCTGGCTAGGTTACATTTAGGGTTGGGGTCTTTTCTAACAAGAGAAAAGCAAATAATGAATTGTACAATAGGGCAAGTCTTATTTATAATCAAGCGAGATGTCACTAAAATGGAAAGACCTTGAAATCACATACATGGTCCCTTTTGCTGAAATTACTTTGATTTTAAATATGACATTGGGAGCATTATGGCAAGTAATGACAGGGAGCCTTTTGTAAGTCACTAAAGAAATATTTTGTTTTGCCAATAAGTGATCCTTTTCTGACTTATCATCAACAATTTATGTATCTGGGCCAAGACACAAAACATCAATCTTACATCAGTGTAAAAGTGGTCAACTTCTCCCAACAAATCAGTTTAAGAGGACAAGTTCTCGGACCTTTCTCTACCTTCCTGGATAGTTAGTGATGCAAAATGAAAGAACAAGTTATGACAACACAACCTTCTTCATGGTAGACAGTAATGCTCTTGGAAGATGTAAGTGAGGAGAAGCAGAAGTCACACAAGGTGGAATTCCACTTTCTGCAGTTCCACATCATGTTTCTGTCCCGCCACATGCCTACCCACGGAAATCAGTAGGCATAGTGTTTTCAGAAAGTGGCCCAAGAATAATTTTTTACTATGACATTTCATGGCATTTGATGATTCCTTGGAAGTGCTTGATTATGCACATTTTGATGAGCTTTTTTTCACTGTGGATACTTGGGGAAAAAGCACACATAGAGAAAGTAAATACCCCCTCATTCTCTGACATTGTTCTAACTTCCACAAGTCATTCCATTCATTTTAGGATCATCATTCTCTTATTACTGTCTTTCAGATTCTGCCAAATATTAATTACTTTTAGGTTCAGTAGTGTAAGTTAAGGAGGGAGGGAAAAGAGGGTGGTGAGCAGTGATATTTATTCTATGTGAAAAAGCCTTACAATATCCAAGATCAAATTTGGAAAATCAAACTCCCAATGTGAAAATTCAGAGGTAAGGTTGAAATCCCTTATAACATTCACCAACCTAGGACAATACCAAGATGCATCCTTGGCAAAGCCTGCCTGAAGCTATAAAGTTGCTGGTGAGCACAGAGCCTTCTCCCTTTAGGAACAGACTAAGAGTACATGAGAAATCACTCCAGGCATTAGCACTACCAGTTTACAGCTCAGATATCTTCATATTTCAAATCTGTCAGTCACATACTCCTATTTAGACATTTCTCAGGGTACTATAAAATCCTCTAGACAGCTTCTTTTTTACAATCACAAGCAGCACAAACACAAAGTATCATTTAATGCTACATAATGGGAACCGAATTTGGTCCCAAATAGAGTGTCATAATTGATAAAATACATCCCGATGGCTGAGTTATCTACTACTCATTTTGGATATAGTCAAAAATAAGCTCGATCCCAGATTTAGGATTTTTTATTATTTACTTGCCTTTTGTTCCATATGGTAATGTTACTGAAGCATGGCTTTAGGTTCTGTACCATCCAGAAACCATGAGAATAATTTTAGGGTACTGTTGTATTTTTGCAGGCTACAATATAAGTTTTATTGACGAACTAAAATTTTTGGTAGGAATGCAAGAACTAATGTTAAAACAGTTCTGTGAAGGACTGCGGATAATGTTTCTAAACACCTAGCTGTAACACCAATATCTGGCACCATCTGAGTGTCACTAAATAGACTGGTCCCCATTTAATTAGAGTAAAATCAAATTTCTACCTGTATTTATAGACGAGATGCTCTGCTAAAAGTGAAAGTACATAGAAAAAGAGCTGCAGATAAGAACACACAGACAAGTGTTACATATGCTTCCTGTATATATGGATTTCACTTCAGAGGATCTAGGCTTGGATGAATTTTCTCAGCGAAAGAAGACTCTCTGCATCTACTAACATCTGCATTGTGGCTTTTGTGTATATTGTAGAAGGACTCACTGCACCCAGAAAACAGAGTACTGGTTTCTGCAACTGCATCAGTCAGCTAAATAAAAGTTTAACACTTTTACAAACCTCTACTCAAATACATCACAGTTGCAACTGCGAAATCTCTACCAAAATAGAAAAAAAAATAATCTCTTAAAAGCTGCAAATCACAACAGTGCCTAGACCAGAGGATAGAAGAGAGAATGCCCCATTTTATCTCAATTAAGTTCTAATAGCAAAATGACACGTGAGCAGATCTCCAGTGAGTCATAGCTGAGTAACATGATTTTGTGCAACAGCGGGGAAGATTTATTAAGGAAACCAAGCCTCCATAATACGCAACACAAAAATTTACATGTGGATGAATTTAGGTCTTTCTGACTGCGACAGGAAGCATTGCTGTTTGGCTGGGTAAGCAGAGAGAAAGAACACAGAATATTAAATTAGGAATAGTCCCTTGAATGGTCAGATTGCAATTGCTCTACAGGAGCATCCTTGTTTACAGCCTTTACTTGAAAATTTTAGTGATGTTACAAGAGAGCAGGGGACCACCTCTCTCCAGTAATTTTTTATCCAGACATTAATGATCTCCGCAGACCAGCAATGCACGAAACTTAGAAATAAATAATTGATAATTTTACACAGTCTGAGCTGGCTGAGTCATCTCCAATAGGCTATTAAAACAGCATCATGAGCTCAGCTGGTATAAAATGCCTAGAAACCCGAGTTCTTCCTGCAACTAGAGCCTTTTTGCCATTCTGACTGAAGACAATGAGAAAAACAAACAATTCAAGGAAAACCTGAGGAGAAGTTGGGGAGGAGGGTTGAGTTTTATAACCCCCATCTTTAGACATTCCCCCCTTTTCCTTCTCTAGTTTGCACAGTTCTAGCCACAGCTTTCTCTGCACATCTACTGCTCTCATGTAGGTGAGGGAAACAAAAAGAAAGGCCAGCTCCCAGATTAGGACAATAAAGTCAAATAGCACTGCTCCTGGAATACACTCAGGGACACAGAACAATTATAGATGGTGGCATTGTAGCAAACACAGTTCCCTTCTTTGATTGTGAGCATAAATAACATGGCTCTGCATTCACATTTCAGGGGGACTTTACCCCCGTACTGCATATACCAAAAGGTTTTTGTTGGTTGAACTATAAAAGAAATTAAGTCAGCTTCTCCAGCTCCCCAAAGGGAGGGGCTGGTCATTGCTGAGCTGTGGGGAGTCACTGCTCAACAGCCTCACTGCAGAGCATTTCTGAGAAAGCTTTCTGAGCTGCCACCAACAGGGAATAATGGAAATCAGATTTTTTTTAAGACACTAAGGCTCTGGTTAAGTGCAGAGAGAAGCCCAGAGTTTCCTGACTTCAAGCTGTGTTACAGAATCATAGAATCACATACTGGTTTGGGCTGGAAAGGAGAAAGCTGACCAGCTCAATTGGTCAGAGCACAGTGCAAATAACTCCAAGATCACAGGTTTGATCTCTGTATGGGCCATTCATGTAAGAGTTGGACTTGATGATCCTTATGGGTCCCTTCCAACTCAGAATATTCTATGATTCTGTGAACAGAAGTCTACCAACTCACCTTTTCTAGTGTAACTCTGGTCTTGAGTGACACTAGATATGGCAATTTCAGACAACCTAATAGATCAGGCAAGTTTATGTACCTATTTGCAGAAAAGTAATATCCTGCCCTGGTTCCAGCCAGGACCATTAGTTTTTGCAGTAGGCAGGAGGGCGCATGGCTAAGAACCAGTGGTTTTCAACACACTAGGAACACAGGTGGGGAGTAAATGGAAGCAGTCAGGAATTGTTGGGCTCTACATGGCATCGTGGTGAACGTTTGCATTTTGTACACTTTGGTCATTAATATTGTCACTGTTTCTGTTTGTTTTCTTATCTCATTGCTGTTTCCAGTAATTTGTTCGTATAGAAACTTGTGATTTTTACCTTTTGTGCCTCCAATTCTCCTCTCCAGTGAGAGGAGGGAGAGGAAGTGGGGAGTGAGTGAGTGGTGTGTTATTCGGAATGGTTTCAGTGGGAACGCTAAATTAGGCAATACCTAACATATCCACATGTGTATTCTAACTCCCCCTAATAAAGTTTGCTGCCAGGAACACAACTATCATGTAGTCCCACAGCCTGTGCTTTGTCATACTGTTCTGATACACACACCCCTCAATCATGCAAGAATCATATGAGGATAGAATTGACATTGTCAAAATGATAAAAATAATAATAAAAAACCCAAACAACAAAGCCCTGCTCCAAGGCCAGTTCTTCAATTTGTGACCTTCTTGGAGCACTATGTGTCAGAGCTGCTAAGAGACAGAGGATGGAGGAAGCACCAAGATTAGAAGTCAAGCTGCAATTTTACCTCTACCTGACAGTCTAGTAGCAATAAGCCATGAAAAGGGGCCTTGCTCCTCCATCCTCCCCCCCGGCCATGGATTCTCATTATCTCTTCTATACAGGCTGGAAGCTAAATGGCAGATACTGCTCATGCATAAAAATCTAAGTTTTCTCTGGTTTAGCAGGCTTACTGCAGCCAGTTTAGTNGTTAGAAGGTTTACGTCAGCCAGTTTAGTGAAAAAAAAAAAAAAAAAAATCACAAGAAACCTTTTTTTTTTTTTTTTTTAATTGAATTTAGATGTTGGATTAATTTTGCTGCACCACAAAACCCTGTCTTTGTGGATACTCTGGGAGAAAGTTGTTCTATAGGATACAGCAGAGCAATAGGCAGAATTTCTCAGGTCACAAAAGCAGACCAGTAGATGCTCAGCACCAAGCTGTGAAGCACAGAAGTGTCCTATCAGCAGTACCAATTTGACTTTCATGTCAGATCACAGCCACCCTGATGCTGATAATTGAA